>JAVUNC010000025.1:600000-932500 GCA_032173965.1 Sitta carolinensis
AGAAAATTACATTGAACCAGTATATTAATACATCTGATTTAAAATGGGCAAGGCCTGAAGAAAAGACCTAGTCCGTTTACATGAGATTCTGATGATCTTATCATCACATGGTTTACTAGTCCCTTTTCTGCATTCAATGTGATTAATAAATTCCTCCCTTATTGATGACCAATTCAGATTCTATTTTTTAAGTTTCTTTTCCCTTTGACAGATTTTTCATGAAGAGCAAGTAATACCAACCTTTCCCTGAGGAGATTTTCATTTCTATTCCTTTACCTCCAGACTACTCCATACAGTGTTTTGAGTTCCAATGAA
The DNA here is from genome assembly GCA_032173965.1 of Sitta carolinensis. Lineage (NCBI taxonomy): Eukaryota > Metazoa > Chordata > Aves > Passeriformes > Sittidae > Sitta > Sitta carolinensis. The sequence continues at coordinate 600,316 of JAVUNC010000025.1, forward strand.
TCATAAGAAAAGGAAGGATGGGATCTGCCATCTGGAAATTATTATGAAAACCTATTGTACTCCATAAATATGCTTCTTTTTTTCCTTGCTAATTCTAACACAAAGCAGTGATACTGAAACATATGCCAGGCTTAACAGTGGAGAAAACAATGCAAGCATGAACTTTTCCACCAGCAACTTAAGCATTCAGCTTGGTCATAAAGGAAAGTAAATGGAGTGCATGAATTTTCTGAAGTGGGTGAAATGGTCTGTTAGGGAAAGTAAAGCAAAGTTTAGGTAGGGTTTTTTGGGGTTTTTTTGTTAGCATCAGCAAAATTTGATACCATTGAGAACTAGCTGGACTTAAGCTGCTGAAGTGCGAAATCACAGCAGAAAGGTTTAGTTTCTCAAAAAGCTCTAGGAAAACATGCATCTCTAGCACAGAGGAAGTCAGAAGGAAATCAGCTACAAAGAATGTCTGCTCTATTTCCTCTGAGACAAAGGTATTTCTATCTCCAGAAAAGGCGAAACAATCACAGCTTGCCTTGGCCCCAGCTCCCTCAGCCAGCTGATTTTTGGGTTTTGTAATATATTTGTTGCTGTTGTTGTTGTTGGGATTTGAGTGATCTGGCACTACTATCAGTCTCCTTTTAAAAAGATGTATTTTTTGTCCAAAAAATCACTGATTCTACATTTAGCTAGGAATATGGCATTTGACTGCTTGACCTTACTGAAGAATTCTTTTGTGTTCTACAAATTCAAACAACATTTTGAATATATTTGTCTGGCTCATTTATTCTTGATTCAATCAAACCAAGTCACTAAAAATATCAACAACCTTCTAAAGCTGATGACACAGCAGCCCAAAGCACAGATGAGGGCTCACAGTGTTCAGTAGAAAAAGGTACACTCCTTCCATTTGACATCTGATTTTTGTTCACACTAAGTAAACCTTCACCTTGCTGTTTCTCTTACAGGTACAGAGATGATCTTACTGATACAGAGGTATAGGCACAGCTGGCAGGCAGAAGGCTGGATCTGCACTTCTAATTTTCCCTTCATCCTTTTTCCTCAGCCTCCCTTCATCTCCAGACTCCTGCCACTGTCCTTACCCTTCTCAGCCCTGTAACCCCATGGGACCTGATGATGCCTTAAAAGTGTGGTGAGCCCTAGTAAAATAAGTGTACCATTATTTATTAACTGGGCCTCTGCTTCTAGCTGTGGCACACCTCATTTGTTATGCTGCCATTATTTCCATCACACCTTTGTCTCCTTAGTGACCAAGCAACAGGCTCCTGCCCTGTTCCATATCCCATCCCCAGTGGCAGGATGCATTGTAAGCAACAAACACAAGATCCTCTCTGACCCATCTCTGCCTGGCTGCTGCACAGCAGCCCTCTAGGATCTCTTCTGCCTGTGCCCCAAGGAAGAGCCCATATACACAAGATCTTTAGATTTTGTCCATGCTTCTCACATAACCAGAAGCTGGACTTGCAATTCTATTCATTACATTTACTTTTATGGAGAGACTGAAGAGATATTAATGACTGGCAGGCATAGAGTACTGTAAGTAAGCTGACATAAGAACAATCTACAGATCATATATATTAGGGTATAGGCTATTTGGATATTCAAATATTGATGTTAATCACATGCACATTACAATTATCAGGTGGCTGCTGACCTTGTAAATCACAAAAATTATGCCTTATTTATTATTTGAAAATACTAGGATGCGATGTTATTCGATTTGATTCTTTATGTTTCACTGAAATGTCAAAATGAGACAATTCCCTGAAACAGTATAAAAAAATAGCAGCTATGAAAGCATAAAAAGGCTATGAAAGTAAAACTTTTCTGTCTTGCTTCACTTCTCCTTTTAACAGTGCAAAAGGGAGCATTTAAAATTTGGAAATTCTTATGAAAAGAGATAACTGGTAAGTGGACAAGAAACAGCTCAGGAAACTGGTTAGCTGGGAGTGGCCACACACTGAAGTTGCACAAGCTGTATCCCAGAGTGAATTTGTTAGCCATGGCCAAATGTGGCCTCAAGTCACCGGCCCAAACTGCCTGGAGGTCTGAAGTGCTTGGCAGGGCACAGTTCAGGGTCAAGCTTGTCCCCATGTGAGGTTTGATTTTTCCTGCCTGAGAAAATACAGTTGATTTGCCTGTGGCCAAGCTGAAACATGAGCCAATAACAGGAAGTGAGGATGGTGGGAGAGCCTGGACTCAAGCTACGAACCAATGTGCAATTAGGCACAAATAGCATCATGTCAGAAAGCACTGTTGAAACAGTCAGCAGTCAACAAGTCAGCTCTGGCTGGAACTACCAGTCAGTTCAGTGTTATCAGACAGTTATCTGGGCAGGTATTTAACTGGAATCCCATTATCATCTGATTTCTATGCTGCATAAGGGAGGGGGCTGATTGCCCTTCTTTTGCAAATCTTCAGATATGACTGAATAAGACCCAGAAATGAGCAGATTCTCAAACGTTTCTCCCTTAACATGTAGACCCAAACCAGCAGGAACAGCTTGGAGACAAATCACTCCATCTAGCCTGTCAAATACCCCCATGTGCTGCTTTCATTGGTCTGACCACAGAGAGGAGTTCAAGTGCAAATTTTCAACCGCAGAGTGCTTGAAAAATATGTCTTGAAATTGCTACTCAGCCTCTTAAGATTTTCAGCAAAGTCCTGCAACAGGTCAACTTCCCAAATTTTTGCATACATGCCTTTTTATTCCTGATGGCTTGTGGATATCAATTCTGCTCTTGGCATCCAGGTGCCTGAACCCCTGTCTAGTTAATGCCTTAGAGCTAGGGAATATCTGGAACCTCTGCCTAAAAAGGAATGAGCAAACTTTCAAACGAGCACAAGCTAAGTACAAGACCTTGAATAAGAAGGATGAAAAGGCTTGAACAGACATCTCAGACTCAGCCAAGTAAGCACCACAGCTGAATGGGAAACAGGTTGGTGAGGAGAAAGATCAATGTACACTGAAAAATGTGTGAAACAAGAGGAATATACATGGATGCATAAGGAGGGCAAAACAGAAAGCACAATATATGGAAAGAAATTAAATCTGCACAAGAGGTGGACAATATGTTCCCAGAACACCACTGATAAGAAAAAAACTAACCCCAGAAAGGGCACAAAAAATTTGCAGAAGGTTGTTCAGCAGCAGTGGGGTAAAACAAGCAAATTAAAACTTTAAAGCTTATACAGCAAATTGTGGTCTTGTACTCCTATGAACTGTAACAGAAGCCTTGCACCTGAATGCTGCTGGCACTTGAACACTTTTCCACAAAACCAAACAGAGCAAACAGCAATGATAATATCCTCCTGACTCTGAGACCACAGTTTGTTGGTTCTGTTCAGTCCTAAAAAGCCCTTGCTGAGCATATAAAACATCTGCATTGAGCTATTTCAGGAACTGAGGTGTAGTCCAAAGTCTCTGGTCCCTTAGGAACAACTCTTTGTCGGCAAGCCTCTCGACCGGACACCTGCAGAGCTCTCTAACATAGCAGTCCAAGCTTAGGCAGGAAGATTTTATCCTACATATTGGCTTTTAAATGTGCAAGGTTTATAATTTAAGGCCAAAAATCTACTACCAGTCTAGTTGTAGCCAATTCTACAACAAAGTGCAGCATCTGGTAAACAAATTGCAGCTTCTTAATGGTATTTGATAATGCTAGTGGCACCACACATTCTTCTCTGTATACTCCTGAGCAGAGTAATTTCAAATGTTGATAAATTGGAGAGACTGCAAATGTGATTTAAGTCACTGGAGAAAGCACAGTACTGTGAGAGTTAACAAGTTCAATTTGCGCATGTTACCAAAAAAGTGAAAGATGACCTGATTGTCACAAAAACTGTCAGAAAAGACAAAAACAGGGATTCAAGGGCTCTTCACTTTAAGGACAGAATGAGACCTGTGTGCAGCCACAGAAGGCAGACAAAAAAAAAAATCAAATTATATTGAAGGAGCACATTTTAATTGTGACAGTGATATACTGCTGTGGCAAAACTTCAAAGGATGTGGTGAGTTCCCCAACTCTTGCTGCTTGTCATATCAAGAGTAGATGATTTTCTGGGGAAGATGATTTCAGTAAGCAAATTAGAAGATCAGTGAATACCTGAGCCAAACTCTACAGCCTCTGCTATGCAAAAAATGAGGCAAGATTGTTTGATGGTCCTTTTCTGCCTAAAAATCTTTGAGCGGATTTACGAACTGCTTTGCCCAGTTCTGTGCACGGACAAGGAGGATGACTCAGACCCCAAACCCCACGGCTCTCTGCAGCCAGGGCAGTGTCTGCGACCCGAGCCCTCCCAACCTGCAGCTCTTCCCACACGCACGGCTCCGTGTGACACACAGAACTTTGGGACACACGGCTCCTTGGGACACACGGCTCCGTGCAACACATGGCTCCGTGGGGACATTAGGCTCCGTGGGACACACGGCTCTGTGGGACACTCGGCTCTGTGGGGACACGGGCACACACGGCTCCTTGAGACACACGGCTCCGTGGGGACAGACGGCTCCGTGGGACGGACGGCTCCGTGGGACACTCGGCTCCGTGGGGACACTCGGCTCCGTGGGACACTCGGCTCCGTGGGGACACTCGGCTCTGTGGTGACACACTGTTCCGAGGGACACTCGGTTCTGTGGGGACACTCGGCTCCGTGGGACACTCTGCTCCGTGGGGACACTCGGCTCTGTGGGGACACACGGCTCCGTGGAATACTCGGCTCCGTGGGGACACGGGGACACACGGCTCTGTGAGGATACTCGGCTCCGTGGGGACACGGGGACTCTCCGCTCCGTGAGGACACTCGGCTCCGTGGGGACATACGGTTCTATGGGGACACACGGCTCCGTGGAATACTCGGCTCCGTGGGGACACTCGTCTCCGTGGGGATGCACGGCTCCGTGGGGACACTCGGCTCTGTGGGGACATTCGGCTCGTGGGGACAGTCGGCTCCGTGAGACACACGGGTCCGTGGGGACACACGGCTCCGTGGGACACACGGCTCTGTGGGGACACTCGCTCTGTGGGGACACTCGGCTCCGTGGGGACACACGGCTCTGTGGGGACACTCGGCTCTGTGGGGACACTCGGCTCCGTGGGGACACACGGCTCTGTGGGGACACTCGGCTCCGTGGGACCTACGGCTCCGTGGGACACTCGGTTCTGTGGGGACACTCAGCTCCGTGGGGACACTGGGCTCCGTGGGACACTCGGCTCCGTGAGGACATACGGCTCTGTGGGCCTCACGGCTGCGTAGCCGATCTCCCGCCGCTAACCCTTGTCCCTGAGGGGGCTCACTGGGTGAAATGTATGGTAGACGCGCACGTAAAGGCCGCCAAGCTGTCCTGTAGTCCCGCGGGGGTGGCGTCGGGCGCTGGTCCCGCTCGGTCCCGTCGGTCCCGCTCGGTCCTGCTCGGTCTTGTCGATCTCGCTCGGTCCCGTCTGTCCCGCTCGGTTCCGCTCCGTTCCGCTCGGTGTCGTCGGTCCCTCTCGGTCCCGTCGGTCCTGTCGGTTCCGCTCGGTCTTGTCGGTACAGATCGGTCCCGTCGGTCTTCTCGGTGCCGCTCGGTGCCGCTCGGCGCCGCTCGGTTACGCTCGTTCCCGCTCGGTGCCGCTCGGTGCCGCTCGGTGCCGCTCGGTGTCGCTCGGTGCCGCTCGGTTACGCTCGTTCCCGCTCGGTGCCGCTCGGCGCCGCTCGGTGCCGCTCGGTTACGCTCGTTCCCGCTCGGTGCCGCTCGGCGCCGCTCGGTGCCCGGCCGCGCCCCCCGGCTCTCTCAGGGCAGCGGTGGCGCCGCGCGGCCGCCAGGGGGCAGCGCCGCCTGAGGCGCCGAAAGCCGGGACTTTTCACCCCAAACAGGAGCAGCAGGAGCAGCGAGGCGGCTCCGGTCACACTCCCGCCGCGGCGTCTGCAAGGGACGCCACGAGGCTCCGCGAGCAGTTGGTGCTGCCTTGTCTTTGCTCGCGGAGGCGAGGGACGCCTCCCATGAGGGGAGCAGCTGTGACGCACGCGCCGGTTTATGTTCGTAGGGAATATCCGTTGGGAAACACAAGTTGTAAATGTCTAATTCTTCGGCTTAGTTACTGGTATGTTTTAGGAATTTACTATCCTTGTAAACTTGGGAGATTTGGGGCTTTCGTAAAACCGTGCGGTGAGCCAGACCTGCTGTCTGTGTCACGCCGAATTTATGTGCTAAGCGTAGTTTCTGATCCCATAAATGCCAGCTCCAAAGTGCTTGCACTACTCGCTAAACGACGGCGGTTTTGCTCCGCTCACGCTGAACCCAGAAAATGTGCAATTTTACTACAACATGAAATTTGGCCTTTATGTTTAGCTCACACTGATAATTGTGACAGAAATACAGTGGCAATGGAAGTTTGCAGGAGAAATTTCCATCATCTTCCAAAGCACTCAGTGGATTTCCAGAATTTGTACTTGATACATGGCAGCACTTTAAGTCACAGTGGCGTGACACAGTAGGGGTGGAAACATCCTGGTTGCTCAGAAGATGAAGTCTGGCCTCTCTTTCCCCACATGCTGTGACTTCTGTGTTTATTAAGAACAAACTATTAGGAAATTAATTTTAAATTTAAAATTACTATGCACTCGATGCCTATTACAGGAAAGCCCAATCATTAGGACTTCTCACTGTTCCCAGTTAGCCAAAGTGAGCTGTCTCTGCCATTGTCACTTTTCCTTACTAGTCTATATCCACACGCTCCTCCCGAAATCCTGTCTGGCTCTTTTTCTTTCATTGATAAAAAGCAGTAAAGAATTGACTCAATTCTTTTATCTTAGTGTTCCTTATTTTTTTCAAATACATCTTTTTCAGAAAATTTGGACCCAGATCTTGAGGGGATAAGGGACAAGAAGAGGTTTTGCTTTGCTTCTTACTTCATTTTCTTGTATTATATCACTAAAGTTTAGTATCTTTTCTTGCAAGTTTATAATCACCAAAATAGTCCCTTTTAATGAACAGTTTCTGATAGATGATAATTTGTGTCCCCTCTGTTTGACAGGAAAATGACAATAAAAAATTAATTACTTTTAGGAGATAAATGAACAGGAAAAAGCTATACTTCAACATAATGTATATTTTTTTTTTTTTAGATTTGTTGGTTATTATTTTAGTGACTACAGTTTATCTGGAATGAAGGGCTACATGCAATCTTTTCTAAATGAGAATCTTCATTAGTTTTCCTGGTATTGTTTGTAGATCTAACACCACAAAAATCCCACTCATTTCAAACAATCTGAAGGTTTCTTCAGACACCAGCTATTGCTGCTATCTACTCACTGATCCTTTGATACTGAAACAGTTAAAACTGTCTGCAATTTCTTGACTGGACCAAATTGCTCCCTGGTGCAATTCCATAGAGTATATGAGAGATGAATTTAGCACTATTTCGTCAGCATTATAAATGCTGCATTCAGTCATTAGCCAGCTGATAAATTATTCAGGAGATTTTCTTCCATGTGGCTCATTAGGGATAAAGAAAATCCTTTTCCAATCAGTCATTGTCTCGTCTTTATTTTTGGTACTAGTTTAAGCACCCGCACCACGTTAGCAAATGATTAATGACATTGGCAGGCAGTGGCCAATGGACCATCCCGCTCCCTGTGTCCATGAGGAGCAGCAGCTGGAGCCCGGCCCACAGCCCATCCTAACACAGCAGCCTGGGGCTGGCAGTGGCCACAGCGTGCTGTGGGCTCCTGCTCCCAGGAAAGTTCCGTCCCCCATCAGCCATGGGATAGCCCCACGGTGCCAGCTGCGAGAGCCTCTGGCTGCTGCCTCTGCACTGGCGTCCTCTGCCGAGCTGCCAAAGTGCCGATTAATGCTGCTCCTGATGGGGAGCTCTGGTGAACACACAGGTCCGCAGCAGCAAACCCTACATGCCAAAAGGGATAACTTTCTGTTACCACTGACAGAGGCCAAGGCTAAAGCCGTGCAGTGAAAACAAAGTGAAGCTTTTTTTTCTATTACAGAGTTTGGGAAGTGGACACTGAGCACAGCACACGCAGTTTTGTTAATGGTGAGGAGTGTGTGTGTCATTGCCACAGACAGGTGGCTTTGAACTCAGGTGCCAAAGCCCCACAGTGCTGATTCTTCTGCTTCCTAAACCCTGCAAATACACATATTCTCTCAGCATCAGGTTCTGCCTGCAGTGTCAACACAAGCGCACAAGACCTGAGCCCATAGCTTGTTGAAATATCCAAATGCTTTGCAGCTTTCACAGTTGGATGATTATGCCCATTTCCTTGCTATTCATGTTCTAGTAATAGTGAACACAGGGAGAGAGGTAGAGGGTGTTTTCCCCATTCCTCCCTCTCCAACCACCAGTTCTTGAACGACTGCAACGACCAGCTAAATAGTGGGAAGTCTCAGCTAAAATCTTTCTCACATCAGCTCTTTAAGCACAGGATCAAAATTCAATCTTGCCTCTCCTTCTTGTCATCAAGTCTGTGGTGAACCGTTCTTGATTATTTGCCGACTTTTTTTCATTTGTTTGTTTTGTTTGTTTGTAAAAGTTTTTAAGATACAAACCAGAAAATGGGCAGAAATGGGCACAGTCCCAGCTGAGTGTCCTGGATATGGGGCTATGTGCTCATTGCCCTTCAATGGAAATAATTAATTGTACTGAGGATCTACCATCAGGCACTTCCATGAGTATCTGAGACAGGTAAGCAGCCAAGAGGGAGTGAATTTTTCATAATAGCCCAAGAACAATGCAATTAAAGTGATTAAAGGCATTTTTAAATTTAATATTAAAAAACCCCCTCAAGCAACTCAAACAAACAGAACTACACTTAACTGTAGACACAGAGTTTTATTTTGATCATTTAAAGCAGCTCTGCCATGTGAATTAATGTTGAATTTGTAAAATTTGTCTTTTTCTGAGTTCTGTTGCTTCATGGTCAAAAAGGAAAGTTTTCCATCTGCTTAACAAGGATGTCCAGAAACTGATCTGCAGAAAATGAAAAAAAAATGAAACTATTTCTGAGTTCAGACGTGCAGCAACTTGTAGGTGAAACATTCACATTCACGTGACATTTCAGAATTGTTATAAAATGTGGGGAGAAATTTCAGAAGTTTCTAGCAGGCATAGAGGGAATTACGAGCTGTACTAAAATTGTCTCCATAGAATGTCACTAGTTTTATATCCACATGAGTTGTGTAATTCTTTTCATATATTCACACCACAACTTAAGTGGCTGGCCCAATTCTCTCTTCTAGGGAAAGAACAAGCAAACCCAACAGTCGGGGTATGTCTGTCATTCCAGTTTGGGCTCATTGCATCAGGGCCCAAAGGATAATGCCCAGCTCTGCAGCACAATACTCACTGCTCTCTCATGAGAGTGAAATTAACTCACATTAGGAGATAGAGTTGCACACTTGCAAAGCCAATAACCGTGCCAAAGTTTTGATGCATTGCATAAAAACTCAGTATCAGTTTTCACTCCCCTTCACTTCTGCCTCACTTAAAAAATTCCCCACTCAGATCTGTTATTTCCAATCCAATCCAACTGAAATTCTTTGCAATATAAGCACCAAGCTCTGTCCTCTCAAAAACCAGATGATATTTAAATTAGCTTCATCTATTTGCTTATTTAAAGCAGCATGACAGCAGGGATAGCTGAGCTCCACCTTGATGGCATAATAAACTTGAACTCAGTGTTATGTGCAGGGGATTGATTTATGCTGTTGACAGATTCTAGGCTTCAACAATGAATGTGTTAGAGGGGATGTAAATGCAAATGGCCACATGGTTTCCTGAAGACATGAGGGCTCCTCATGGTCTTATACTAATCATTTCCACATTTAGCTCTTATTTTTCTCTCTATAAGCTCCCTGTTTTTCCCAGGAAGGGTATGACCATCCACACTGAACGCATTTATTCAATTTATTTACCAAATCAAAGGTTTTGGAATAATAGGCATTGATTCTAAAAAAAACAAACATACAAACCAAACCCCTCCACCAAAAAAAAAAAAAAAAAAAAAAAAAAAAAAAAAAAAAAAAAAAAAAAAAAAGAATTTAACTTTCTGAAGTATCCCTCAAAGGTACCTTCTAATATGTGTTAGACCACAACCCTGACTAAATGAAAACTGACATAGGGTAAAAATCAGTATAAGAAATGTCAATCTGCATTTCCTATGTTGATACAGATTTTTTTTCACCATCTCCAAAAATTTCAATCAGAAACACACATCTGTGATGACAACCTCAATTTTTGCCAAAAGACAGTGTTGGCTTTCCCTGGTTTTAGCAGCCTTTGTCAAGATCCCATTCTTGAGCACAATGGAGCAGCCTTTAGTGCCTCCTCTCAGACTGACTTTCAGCGTGTGGGTGTTTTGCTGGTGGCTTGAAATGAGACAAAAAGTCCCTGAGATGTTGTTACCTTTCCTCAGAATTTTTGCCTGGCTCAAATCAAAATATAAATTTTGAGCTGTAGAAAACCTGCTAAAAGTAGGAAAAGGAGAAATCCTGACACATTAGCACTTTAACAGCCCATTGAAAAACGACTCTGTTCTTGTCAGGATAATGCAGCTTTGGCCAAGCTGCCAGCGGGTAGGGAATACTGCACCTCGAGCTCCTGAGCAGAACCGCCCCAGCCCTGCCCAGAGCACTGCCCAGCACAGCACCCAGCTCCTTCCCGAAGCCCAGCTGCTGCGTGCAGGCCTGGTGAGGAAGGAAATGCCCTTGCCTCTGAGGGGACAGTCACAGCCAAACCCGCAGCTGCAGTTCTGCGGAGGAACCTCCGAGACCTCAGCTGATGTTACCTTTTCTCTTCCTGATTCTTGCACGAACGGAAACAGAAGCCACACAAATTTAGAGGAATGTCTTGACTGGAAGTGAAGTCATTCTTTGAGTTCAAGACTCTGACACAGCTCCCGATGACCTAAAGAAAATTATAAACACAAAGGGTTTGGCCTTGTATGAAACCAGTATGTTGCTTTGTGAGGGAAAAGGAGTAAAGGAAGAACAGACAGAACTGACAGACAGAGCTGTCCATCCAACTGCAGCCTAGCAGGCAGCAAGTACACCTGGTAGCTGCTGCCAGCTAGCAAGAGGTGTCCACAATTTCCAGCGTAAACTTATTTGTTTGTTTGTCCTTGGTTGTTTGTATACTGGGAACCTAATAGTTCAACCCACCCTTTCCCTTGTAGTCTGAAGGAGGAAAATGCAAGTGAAACTTATCTCAGCTTCTCTGTGGAATCAATTGTCAAATCAGTATTAAAAACTTGTGGTTTGTCCAGGCTCTGATCAGTAGCATTTTGTCAAAGCATAAACATTTTGGGCTCTGTTTGCCCTTGATCTTGAAACTGTTTGTCTTATTTTCATTTTTAAAGAGATTTACTGCCAGAATTCCAGAAAATGGAGCCTTAAGATAAAACCAAAAAGGTCACAGTGTTCACAATACCCTTGATAACACTGAGAGTGTTGCATATCTTGCTATAGCCTTGCAGTCTCTGCTGAGTTATCATGTAAACACTCATAGAAGAAAAGATTTGGTTTAGCAACACACAGATTACAAAAAGCCAAACTTGCAAAGCATAACAGGAAGCCAGATCTCTGTGCCAGCTACCTGTCTCATGTCAACAGAACCATTGGTAAAGTACTGTTCAACACCCAGTTGGTGAATGTCTTCTCACAAAAAAAAAAAAAAAAAAAAAAAAAAAAAAAAAAAAAGAAAAAAAGAAAAAAAATAAAAGAAAAGAAAAAAGACCCAAAAGGTCACTGCAACATTTTTTATTCTTTTTGCTTTATATCTTGTTTTTATCATTTGGGACAGATTTAGTTTCAAAGACCTTTATATGCTATGGAGAAGTCTATTAAACCATTACACTGCACTTTCTTGTTCTTACATTTAACCTTTTATAAACCTGAAATCTCATGGTGTTCTCAAAGCTGGCTTTGTCTCTGTTTTAGAGAAATGGAAAGAAAGCAGATCACTGCAGTCAAGACCAGGAATTGATGTCTGAATAATGATTGGAACCATGGACCTCATCCTGTCATTCAACCATAGCCAGGGATGGTCTGTGGTGGACAGGGGTCCATCATAGCTGGGCAGAATTTTGAGCTTCAGCCTGAGGTTGCAGGCTAGGTGTAGTTCTCTACACAATTTGCAGGAGGGTTTGAAAAAAACAGAAGTTAAAGTGATGTGGTGGTTTGAAAAGGAAATGAGTTTTTTGAAATTCAGTGGTCAAACCAATGAGTGCTCTGGTTTGAATATTGGCACCTGGTGTGGCCACTGAGGACAAGGCTCCCCTCTGAGAACACAAGGGGTTCAAAGCAGAGGGCTCCCAGGAGAACTCTCTCTTGGTTCCGCTCCCTGAGGACGGGCGGATCTCCCCTGCCCAGCTGGGCGGGCAGGGGAAGCCATGCAGCCTGGGCGAGGGAGGAGCCTTGGGCAGAGAGGGGAGAGGAAGATCCTGCAGGATGGAAGGGTGGAGAGAGTACAAGAACCTTGAGAGGCATCAGGCAGCCTCCTTCCCCCCTCTGGAGAGAGAGAGAGAGACAGAGAGAGCGACTGTGTCTGTGCCACCTTGAAATTTGGTATCGGCAGCCGGGCAGCACGGCCCAAGGAGTGAAGAGGAGGAGGCGCGAGAGGTGCCGGCAACTTGCTGTGGGAGTTCTGGGCAGGCACAGTCCAAGGTTTGAACCCTTTTTGTAGATGATGGAAACTTCATAAATGCTAATCCTCCTGAATCTGAAGAAGGAAGATAGAGAGAACTAAGCAGAGATGATGAAAGTTCATGCAAGTGGAAGATTGTCAAAGAATGCTGAAAAGAATCCTAGGTGGGAGGAGATGATGGAGGGGCCTTTGGCTGGACTTTTCTTGTAAAGCCATGGACTTACTTTTTTTTTTTGTTTTTGTGACATAGAGACTGCATCTGGGGAAAGGCATTGGCTTGGAGCCAAAAGTGGACAGTAAAAAGTTGTATGAACAGAGATGAGAGGAAGAGCTCTGTTCTCAAGGCCCTCGGCCCAGGGGGTGAAATTTGGGGGGGACTGGTGTCCCAGAATTTGAGAAGCTGTCGTTTTTTGGAACTGACCAAAGCATCTTTAAAAAGAGAAACCCTAGAAACAGTTCTGGTCCATGCACAGTGGTGAGAGCACTGGACATGGAAGAAGAAGTCACGAGATGGTGCAAGAAGGACTCCTATCTCTCCTTGATGAACTGAGTACTGATTATCAAAAAGGTGGTAATGGACTGAAAATTAATTATCTGAAAGGTGGTAACTTGATTGGGAATTTTTAATTTGTTTTATTGTGTTGGGAACTAGGGTGGGGGGAGGAGGAAGAGTGGTTTTTTTTTAAGTTTTCATCTTCTTCTGTATGTGTTTTCTTTACATATTATAAGTAATAAAGTTCTTCTTTCCTTTTGCTTTCTGAATTAGAAACGGTTTTGCTCTGTTTTTGGTCACATCTCACAGCAAGCACCAGGGACAGTATATCTTCATGGGAACACTGGCCTTGTGCCAGGGTCAAACCATGACAAATGAACTCAAAATTATAGCCAAAATGGAGAGTAAAACTGAAGTTTCATTATTCTCAGCTGTTTCTAAAAAACAACATCAACCTGGTGCTGGTGTATAACACAAGTTTAATCACCTTAAAAATGTCCAAAGAAATCATAGCTTGGCCAGGTTTAGAATTTGAAGGACTGTCGTTTGTGCAAACTCTGCTCAGAAATGTTTTGCTGTCAAAAGTTGTAAAACATCCCACAGACTAAAACCTTAGAGACTGTGTTCATTTGCCCAGAGCACAGTCCTGGATACTCATTGTGTGACCCACCTTTTTGAAGCAGTGTATGCATCATTATGCCTGGAAAGCAAAGCAGTCACAGAGCTGGACAGTATCAGAAGGGCAAGAAGTTCAGTATCTGAACAATTGAATCACATTCACTGTACTGGGGTAATTAGATTGAAATAGCCAGTGGTGCTGCTGTCCTACTGGGAGTTCTTCATAACAGACTAGAAAGATGAATAAAACACTTTACCCTAAGTTTCTTTTAAACTCTAGCCTTGTGTATTGCAACAACCTGACCAACACTCAAAACTGTGCCTTCAGCTACTGTCAGTACTGCAGAGTTTCTCAAAGTAGTGAATGCTTTGTCTTGAGACATTTTACATGGTATAATCACTCTTTGGCAAGAAAAAATAGAAACCTCCATATCTAGCATACTGCATTCAGCTCAGATCACAATCCTCTGAACTCTGAATTTTAGCATAATGTTGGAAAAGGCTGGAAAGTGCCTCTTGCTATTTCAAAATCTCACTACGCAAATTTCCATGTAGACAGCCTGGATGCCAGCACACTGACTGCTGTGTTTTAGAAAATATTTTATAGATTCATGGAAGAAGTTGCATATGCTCTTCAAGAAAGAAATTAGTTGAATCCCCACGCCTACAAGACAATCACTTTCTAAAATTTTTAGTTTCGTTAATAGCAGTATCACCCAGCTTCAGCAGTTAACTACCTTGCTTGGTATTGCTGTGATTTATTAAATGTTCTTTTGTGTTTTGATCACAGTGTAGAAACCTAAAATAGGTACCCTGGGAGAGACCAAGATTCTTGTCCTTAACTGTAGGTGGCATTCTTCATCTGTTCATCTGAGTTATTGCTGAAGGAATTTCAGTATTGCTGAGACAAATGAGTTATTTTCGTGTTCCCTTGATTAATGTTATCAGTCTTCTCCTATGTTTAATTAAATAGTACTTTTAATTGGAAGGAATGCAGGTTCATAAAATCTAAAGTTGCATAACTATGTTACTTGGAAAGATTAAAACAACTTTCTGCTGTTCTTGCCTTAGAAACTGAGGACATGACATGTCTTTGAGTGATCTGGACTGTTTCCAGATAAATTCTTCCACCATGTGCTATGAAGAAGAAAACGCTGTAAGGCCTAAAGGCCTAGAGACCATTTTCAATTACCTTGCAGCAATAGTGAGTAAATCCAACCACATTTTGAATTTTCAGTGTTACCTCTAGACAAATCTCAAATAATTTCCTCTAGTAGGTGGATTTTGGCTTGCCCAAAATTTTGCATGTGTACTTGGTTATCTGAGACAACTCTCACTCTTCTAACAGCTTTAGAAAGGTTACAAGGGAAAAAAAAAAAAAAAGTTTTACTTTTTTTAAATTTAGCAAAAAATGTAGTGAGTTTAAAAAAGAAAACTAATCATGTTTGACTAGAACCAGACTGAACTACAAGAAAGCAAGTCATCTATGAGTATTCCATGCAGCCCTGAGTACATTTTGCTCTCTAAGCTTTTCTAATCCTTCTTCTGATTTAATTCCATCAGAGGTGTCAGATTATGTACATCCTTCATGATGCAGGCAAACATTTACAGAGAAGTAAACTTAAGGACACAGGGTTCATATGCTCTTGTGACCTGGGAGAGGAGACAGCTTCTAATCCTGGGAATAAATCTTCCAAATAGAAATGCAATTCAATTAAATTATTCATTTCCCTCCTCAGCGTAATCAAAGATTAAGCTACAAGAAATACATACTTGTGCCAGATAACTGAAAACAGATGGCTGAAATTTGTTTAGTTCACCAGAGAAACTGGTAGGTCAAAGACATCAAGTCCCTTATATGGTAGGCTTTCTTAATAAAAAAGAACTTAGCTTTGGGGTGACTCTTTTGATATTTACATTTTTATTTCTCTTGTGACAGTGAGGAGCAGTCAGAATTGTTAGATGATCTGTTATCCACATGGATGAGAGGATTACAGGAAACAGGGATATATTAATTGTTTCACTTTTTTTTTTTTTTTTTTTTTTTTTTTTCCTGTGTGAATAGTGTTATCAAAATAATAATTTCAGCCTTCTTTATGACTGAGTCGAACCCAAGTATTTTGGTCTTATTCAAGGGGAGACATTGAGATAAACCTAAATAAAATATTCTGGAAAGTTTAATTGGCTTTTTTGATGGCCGTTTGGGACCCATTTCAAACAAAATAAAACACTGAATTCAGCTGCAGAACTAATACTAGTTTTGATCAATTTAAAATATTATCACTTTCTATTTCTACAGCATTTATCAGCAACAAACTTGAAGGAATATAAATTCTTTGGCTCTTAAGACAGTTCAGCTGGATGATAGTGCTGTTGAATTTCTTTTGTAGAAAATTAGTGATTGGAAGATAAAAATGATTTAGCAAAGCCCTCTCCAGGAGTTGTGCCTAGATTCTACTTTACCTTGTATGGATTTTCTTAAGACAGTGAAGGGAGACTATATTAACTGTGCTTATCTCTTTCCTCTGTCTCCTGTTTTCACAGCTTGGGTCAATGTGCCTTCACTGGTAAGAGACTGAAGAAACTGGGATGAGTCTTGTCTCTCCCATTCATAGTGTTGCTGGGTTCAGCCTTTAGCTTATAGGAGCAGAAATACAGATCAGTCACCATAAGAAAACTGGGAAAATCCTGATTATTCCTGAATACAACAATCAGATACATATTTTTCTTCATAACCAGAAAGGTAACACTGTTCTTGCTTATGGTTTATTGTTATTAGACATGCACAGAAAGCTGTATCGAAATTGAGGAAAAAGGCATTAATTAATTGGGGTTTTGTGTTGGTTCATCTTCTAAGTAACTGCATAAAAACTTAAGACCCATTCCAGTCCAGCCTCAGTGGAAGTTACACAAAGAACTGCATCCCCAGGCACCAGGTGAAGGCTGGACTGCAGCTTGTGAGAAATACTGTGGGAGTGTGGTATACATGTAATGACTAATGAAAGAAGGCTTATACTTGCTGCTGATTATCACAAAATGGCAAAATATTTCACAGAGTTTACTAATATCAATAGGATTTTAGAATAATTAACTCTGATTAGTGTATTGAAAATGCATTACTGCAGCTGGTTCTGTACACTGGTGAATCCATTACAGTGCGAAATCCTGAACACATTCAAATCTCCAAACTGCAACATGGCCCTGAAGAAGTCAAGTAAAAAATAGAATTGTGCAGCCCAATCTGTCTAAGCTCATGGATGATTTAAATCTCAGTCTTTCTTACCTGGCTTTTGTAAAGGGTCATCAAAATGAGTTATTAAGTTAGGGGCTTTTCTTTTTCAAATTGGACCAATGTAAATGAAGCCTTTAGCAACAGGGCTGATAAAGATGAACAGCTATATTTTGTAAGGAAACAGACCACAGTTATATAAAGTCATCCTCTTGTATGTTTTACAGTTCCCTGTATGATCTCAGATATGGAAAATATGCTTAACAGTGTCAGTTTAACTAGAGTACTTTAAGCTGAAGCATGCAACAGGTTTCTAGGTTTCATTTCAAGCAGAGAAAAAATCCCCAGGTTTTTGGAAACATGAGCCATTTCGGTATTAGCTCAATCTTAC
Source organism: Sitta carolinensis (assembly GCA_032173965.1). Taxonomy (NCBI): domain Eukaryota; kingdom Metazoa; phylum Chordata; class Aves; order Passeriformes; family Sittidae; genus Sitta; species Sitta carolinensis. The sequence goes on from JAVUNC010000025.1 coordinate 617,691, forward strand.
ATCTCAAGTCTGTTTCAGATAGCTGTGGCTTTGCACAGATCTTTAGAGTAAAGCAGCATGTCAGTGACTCCCTCAGCAGCACATCACCATGCAGAGACAGCTTATTTAAAATATGCATTCATAAAGTCACATTCTATTGTGCAAGGTTTTTATCACTTCAGTGAGGATACACCTGATGTGGTGCTCCCGAAGATGCATCTACATTTACAATTCTATAGCAAACCTGAGGCTAGCAGCATTGCATCCACATTGGCTGCCTGGGATCATAAGCATAAGTATCTTTAATTAATAGGCAACTTTGCAGCTATTTGGAGTCTACTCTGATTTGTTTAAAACTGTGCCAGTGTCTTTCCTGTGAACTGTTACAAGGGCAAACATGAACAAGACGAAGGCAAAATCCATCCTTACTGGGTATAGTTAAATCTATAACTATATAACTATGACTGTGGTGATAGGCTACTCACATCGTTGTAAAATCTGTCCATTTTTCACTCAGTAAAATGGAGAAGAGATGGTCATGGATCCTCTACAACATCCTGGGGACTGAGCCAACACACCAGGGCAGCACAGAACCTCATGCTCTGTGCCATGACATGTGATGCTTACAGGTGACTGTGTGAATTAGTTCACAAATCCCTTTTCTCAAGTTTAGTAAAGGGATTTGGCTAAAGCAAAGATCACCATGTAATCTGGAGACAAACATTCAGAGGAGTCATCATGTTGCGGATTTAATAATGTGAAGATTCAGGTGACCCACCTGGACAATATCTTTGCAAATCTTGCAGTGATTTTTCCACACCAAATCCATTCAGTGTTTCAAAACAGTGCCTTGGAAAAGAAAGTTCATGATTCTTGTATCATGTGAACTCTGTGCAGGCATATTTTCTAATACCGTAAGAACAGATAGTGCACTTTCCCACTCCCCTAGAAACTGAGTTAATGCAGAATGACTAATGTATCTGTTTAGATTGTCAAAATACTCATTGTAAACTTGATGTATAATTTAGCCTTAGTACATCACAGCAAAGGATACAGTCCAAGGAACACAGTTTCTTTTCCCTTGATTAATAAAGGCTTGGAAATCAGGCTTAAGATCATTCTGTGCTCCCTCAAGGTCAAGAAAAAGATGCAATACTTAAAAGTATTTCATTCTGAGGCATTAATCAGTACTTTATCTCACCCCACATTGCTCAGTAATTTGCTAAAAAATCTTCCATGTGGCTTCATCTACCCTTCCCTCTCCCTGTCCAATGTTTTGTTTCCCTGTCAGGGTGGACAGTGCAGACCCCAGGGCTGCCCAGCCTGTCTTTGTGCCATGGTCAGTGGTAGATTGACAGAGCTCTTGGAACAGAGCATGCACTTGTCTTGTACAAAGCATCTGGTTCATGGGAAACATTGTCCAGACCCCTAACAGAGACTAGAGAAAACCCCCAAATTAATTAGCCTTTTATGCATGACTTCTTGAGTTTGCCGAATTTTCTGAACTAGCCACCAGATGACAATTTTCTACAACCTGACTTTATAAGGGTGATATAAAACACGGGGAAAGGTCAGATTTTGCAGGAACTACAGGGTCAGGTTCTTTAGTAGCTATGCACAGCATCAGCAAACGTTTTCCTTACAGTTTTCTTCCCAGCAATTTATTTCCAAAATAAACTGCAGTGATTGTGCCAGTACTAAAACAATCATTCCCCTGACTCACCAGTGCTAATAAACTTTCTGACACACAAAGAACAGGAGATATTCAGACAACACCAGGTCTTTTTCTATCGTAACACTGATGAATAACAGTAGACAGAAAGAAAGAATTTGTGAAGAAAGAGTACCAAACCAATGAGCATCACTTGAGACCAACCCAGCTGATGTATGAGAAAAAAAGCTGGATCAAGGAACGTATGAATGGCTCATGGGGACACAGTGCTGTACCCAACAGCCCTGGCTGGAAGGTGAAAGCCCACTTGGCACCCTTGAAAACTTACCCCTGTGACACAGCTCAGTGGTGAACAGGACACCTGTAAAATTCAGAATTTTCTACCTTCCTAGTGCTGTTTTGGGGTTTTAGCCGTTTTACAGAAAAACAGTGATGGTTCAACAAGGTCTCCTGTATGTTTGTTTTCCATAGCATCTTACATAAAATTTATTAGTAAGTCAGAAGAACTTGGCTATAAATAATTTAAAATTGTTTCCTTAAATGACAACACACTGAAAGTATATTTTCTCTCCCGTGGGGAAAAAATAAAAGAAATCGTTGAGTAGCTTCTATAATATGCCACACTGAATGTCTTCATTAATGAAACCCCAAGGGACATAGAATAGAACCCATCTCACAGGAAAAATTGGAAAGCCCAGAAGCCTATTATCTTGTAATAATTACTATGGAATTACAAGCATTCATTGCAGCATGTTCATTAGGACCATTTCTATTTTATCATCACTGAAATACTCTAATATATGCAGGTCAGCTCAGAGATGTGAGCTTGGTACAGGAGGGAAACTGTATTTTTAAGGGGTGGAAGGTGCTCATTGGTCTATCTCAGGAGCCAGTCTGAACATATCAGGGTAATATTGCTGTTTAGAAAAGAAGTTTGGACTCCAGTGACAAACATGAATGTCAGGTTCAGGTTTGTCAACATGGCATCATAAAATCAAGTATTTCAAGTACTCTCAATTGCCTGTGTATTCCAGGTGCCTTCTGTTCATCAATAAAAGGATAAAAAAGCTAAAAATGGAGGAATTGTTTTCACTGCATTTATGAATTTGAAATACCAACTGACAACAGCTCCAGTATGTTTTTACTGCTGCTTCAGGATTTTTCAATCAGCTTAAAAAGAAATGATAACCACAGTTTTGTGGTTAGAATAACAAATAACTATAAATAAGAAATGGTAAGAAAAAGAAATGTGCATAAAAACTCATTAACTTCACATTGGAATACTTCACTCTTACTTCCAACATCCCTCTATTCAATTCCATAGTTATCTAATTATACACAATTAAATTAAAAATAAACTAGAGACAGATAGTCATTATGTGAACAAAAGGTATAACTTATTTGGTGAAAAAATTATAAGGATTAACAACAGCAAAATAGTATCACCAAGGTAAGAAGAGAAAACTAAAATGCTCAAAAGTAAATGAAGCTTTAGTGTATGCAGTGGAAAAGTTCAAGAAAAATGCAGTAAAGGGATCTGGATAAAACAAATGGGAAAGAAAAAATAAACAAGGAAAATGCTGTTTAAAAAAAACCCCAGAGCTTGAAATATCATATTCCCCCTTCATTGAAAACAAATCTAGTGTCTATTCTTTTATGTGCAGAAGGGTAAAACACTGGCTGAAACACGCTGTCTTCCAAAAGTGTTGCCAACATAAATACTGCCAGGAAACACAAGCTGTCCCTTGAATTTGCCCTGCAGTAAATTTTATTGTTCTGAATTCCACAGGCACAAAACTCCGCGCAGGTTGTCGGTTAATGCTACACCTGAACGACGGGCATTAACCCAATCGCCGCCGGGGCAGGCTCGGCTGCTCAGCACGGAGCTGTACTGAGCTGAGAGGGCTCCGCGGGGCCCTCTGGGGCAGCGGCCACAAACCCACAGGCTCCTTCTTGTCTGCTCCCTAAGCTCTTCAAACAGGGTATCTTTCAAACTTGGCATTTCACCTCAGAAAGGCAGAAAACCTACTACTGCATCATATTTTACACCAGCGTCTCCACAGCTAAGGAGAGTCTCATAGCTGCACACTCAAGAACTGGAAACTTCTCTCAAATTTTCATTAGCTGCCTGCCTTGTTTCCCCAGAATCCATCCATCCACATATACCTAAAACAAATGGTCTGTTATCAAATGTGTGATAAAATACTAGAGTGCTTGTATTAGAGTATGAGAACCACAGAAAAATTTGAGGACTTAAAGCAGATCTTTCTCAGGTCAGTTAGAAGTGACAGGGTTGCCAGATGTGATAGATTACATGGAAAACCTGCCCACTGGGGCACAGCTGCCAGCATCTGCTGAGGGTGGACATAGAATCAGAGAATTGTTAAGGTTGGAAAAGATCCTTAAGACCATTGAGTCTAACCATTAAGCCAGCACTGCCAAGTCCATCACTAAACTATGTCCCTAGGTGCCACATCTACATGTCATTTAAATAACTCCAGGGATGGTTACTCATCTTCTCCCCTGGGTAGCCTTTTCCAATGCCACACTAGCCTTTTGATGAAGAATTTTTCCCCAATATCCAATCTAAACTTGCCGTAGTGCAACTTGAGCCTGTTTCCTCTTGCCCTGTTACTTGTCATTTGGGAGTAGAAACCATGTCGACTTTTCGGAAGGCTTTTCTGGCTTTGTCAATATCAGTTTTGCTTGCTAAGGGAGAAGGCAGGGTGGTGAAAAAGCAGTTCTTAGGGTTCAGAGATTCTGCACAGGGTCCACAACACATGCTTGACATTCCACATACCTGTTCTTCCTGGGGCTGGAATTATTTGTTGCTAACATCAATTTATTTGCACATTTGATATATGAGTGAGATCATGGCTTTGTAGCCAAAGAAGAACCAGATTGAGATCAGGTCCTCGAGCAAACCTTCCTGAGGCTGGGATGTGCTCAGTACCAACAGTGTGTCCAGCAGCACCCATGAGCCAGTCCATGCTTACCACTACTATTGGGAAAAAATTAGGCAAATACGAGGCTTTAAATTTTAGACTAATACTGAGCCTGGATAAAAGCCACATTCCTTTTCTTTTTCTGAAGAATTGTTATGGGTCCTTTATACCCTTAAGACAATCAGAATTATAGTTATTTGGGGAGGAAAATAAAAAATGCTTTTATATCATGTTTCCATTCATTTAAAAACTTCACGTCATGGTTTTGCCTTGAATATTCTTTCTTTGATGTAGGAAATAAATCTTTTCATGGATGAATGTAAGATATACTGAATCTGTGTCAGGAACATGCATTAATTTTGCATGAAATGACAACATTTGCCTTATTAAAACTTCTGTGCTTGTGATGCAATTAAAAGTGTGAGTGACTTTTACAACTGAAAGTGTGAGCTAAAAGTAAACAAATCTTGACTTGATTGCTGTCTCCTATATATTTGAAAGGGCAATGCATGAAGGTAGTCACTGAACCAAAAATATGCAATGATCCATGGATCACTCACAACTGTTATTCTCATGGTCTGGAATCTGGAAATTAGTCCAAACTAGGAAACACTTAGCTAGAGCACATACATAGGTAGCAAGGAGAGCTCTGTAATGACCTGTTAAGGTTCACATAATGCTCAGTATTTTCTTAATCAAGAAGCAATGTTCAGCCATCTCAGCTCTTGAAATGAGGTAGCAAATTTCTGTTGACAACTGTGAATGTACTTACAATGCAGATTTCCCTGAAGTCCAGGTCTTGACGCCACAAGACTGATTTCCTATGTCAACAGTAAATCAAGTCATAATTTGATGTTAAATGTATAAAGGCAAAATGAAAAAAAATGCAATTAAGTAGCATAAATGTATCAATAAAAGGCAGAAAACCTATCTTGAGAGAGGACTGGCCAGCCTGTTACTAAGCAAAAATATTGACAGTGTTTTCCAGAGTGGTAGAATCACTTTATTGTTTTTCCCGTATCCTAGCTTAAGAATGAACGGCAGACAAAAAGGATGACATTTTTAAAACTATCCAGTGTTAATGTTTTGAACATACCAAACTTCTGAATATTCAAATTAAAATGCCTGTGTGCATTACATACGTATATGTTTTAAGTGTAAAAATAGAGTGCAAAATTGATGCATGACACACTGTGCAACCTCTGGGCAATTTTAGAAAGGAAATCAAGATCTATGATGTTTTTCTATTTATTCTAAAATATACGAGCAAGATTTCATGAAATTTTATTCTGTTTTCTTGTTTATTACTGTTTTCTTTTATTACTTTTGTTTTCTTTTACTACATTCTCATTTCATTTGTTAATAGGTAAACATTCAACGTTTCTTTCTTTTTTTTTTTTTTTTTTTAAAGCTAGGCAAGATCAACATAAAAATAAGATTAGTGGAAAAAAAATACAGGCTGCTTTAAGTCAGAAACTCAAGAAAGTTGGAGTAATGGTCCCCAGGTAGCAAATTCCAAATCTTTCTGCCTGTCCCCTGTGAAAAGTTAGTTTCTGCTTCTTTCTCCTTTCCAAGCAGTCTGACAACAGGAATTTACAACAGTGAAAATGCAGAGTAAATACTGCTGAGAGTACTTGATGAAAAATACCCCAAGCTGTGTCTCAAATGGAAAGCTTAAAAAGATATTTTTTAATGGCAGAGATTTTGCAAAAAAAAAAAAAAAAAAGTTTGCTCTTATAAGCCAATGATTCAGTAGCATTTTTGAGATCAGGAAATCCTTTCTCTACAATGGGTACTTTGTCATGCCAAAAGACGGATCTAGAATTGCATTGTGACTCATTCATAAGGCATTCAAACATTTTTATTTTCTTCAAATGTCTGGAGTTTGAATCATCCAAATCTGCATTAAAAAAAAAAAAAAAAAAAAAACAAAACCAAAACAAACCAAACCAAAACAAAACAAACCAACCAAAAAAACCCCATCAAGCAAGCAAGCACTCTCTCCTTTCAGATGGGATGCTTTGAGAAGAAGCTATGCCTTTGTCCAGCCAGTGTGGCCACATGTGGGACTCAAGGTTTGGTAACAGCACTCAGTGGTGTTTGCAGTATCCTGGGGGCTCAGGGGCTGCTCACCAACTTGTCTCTACAGATTTTTTTACCTCTAATAGAGCTTTTCAAAGAACAAAAGTACTTTGGCTGGGGTAAGGTATGTTTACATCATTATGACTTTGTACACGCTGTGTACCGTTGAAACTAATCTGTTTAGACAAGTTCCTCATCTGATTCACAGCTTAAGTAACATACCATGAAAAGATTTTCATGGGGTTTTATTAATTTCCTGTTTTGCTTCTATTCAAGTACTGCTGATGTAAAATTTTTTAGATTAACACAGGAACAGCAAAGATCTTAATCACTGACATTCATGAAACTCCACAAATTGCTCTCAAAAGAGATTTTATTCTCTGGTATGGTATGCATTCATGAAAGCACCAATAATGAGTTCAAAGGAGGCTGAAAGAATGAATGCACAGATATTTTAAGTCAATGTTCACTTGTGAAATCTTAGTAGTAATCTGTGAGAATTTTTGTTTTAATTCCTGAGTAAACTTACCATGGTCGTTTTGTTCCTCCTTTTGGTTGTCTGCTGCTCTGTTCACTGCTGAGAACTTTTCACTTGCACGAAATAGAAAATGGAGAAAGTTCATTTTGGTATCTTCTACTTTTTCTTCTATGTGGGAGTGATCAGGTTTTGATAATAAATTTAAGAATTACTGGATACAATTAAAATTTAAACTTTATATGACAAGTACTACACAGTGTAAAGGATCAAAAATCTTGCTTTTTCAATCAAGTGCAAACCACACCATGCCATTTGTTGATTAAGAACAAGTGCATCACATCACATAAAACAACTAGTCAGCTCACACAGTTTGAACCTAATCAGTATTGAAATGGTTGGTAGAGTTACGAATGGCCCAGGGTTAACCTGTGGTCACAGATTCAGGATCAATATCGTGTTAATACAGCAGATACACCCCAGTATCAGGAATTTAGGAAACATTAATAAACACTTGAGTATCTCTAAACACATTTCTACCAGGGTTGTGGCTACTGCTGTTTCCATCCCAGGGTCTCACCATCAGATGCAAATCTTCATGCTTCTTAGACTATCCACCTCTCCCAAAACTTTTAGTAACTATTCATAATAAAGAACCGTGAAATAATAGGTGCTTGCTTACCAGCCAAGCAAAATAAGTAAGTTCTTACAATTTATCCATTTAGCTATCACTGAAATGAAACAAAACACCTCAAATTAAAGACACTGATTTTACAGACTCCTACAAGCCCCTATAGGACTGCCTAACTTTACCACAAGGAGCAGTTCTATTTAGGAATGGGCACACAGAGAATAATGAGAATTAGGTAAACTTATGCATGTTTGCTAGATTGGTACTCCATGGCTTAAAAATTGGTATATTGAAAGGTATTCAACAGTTTAATGTGTTGATTACCTTGACTTTATTTAATGACAGTTCAATTTTTAGTCTTTTCATTGCAACGACTCAGTAGCTGCTTGCTACAAGCATTAAAGAGTACTTAAAAGCATCTAGAATTACATCATGAAGTTTTATTTTTATTTTTCAAAAAATAATGTGAATATTTGATTAGTCAATTCACAAATTTTAATTAATACACTCATGATTTTTGATTCATAATGAGGGAATCTAAGAATAACTCAGCTGCTTGCACAGCTTGGGTATTTTCAAACTCTTCAGAGGCACTAAAAGGCATACCTGAGATTCCAAGCCTTGCCTTACAAGATTTCCAAGCACTCAACCTAGAAAGCTTTATGAATAGAAAGTACAGGCTCTCCACATCCTCAATACCTGCTTCTGGCTCTTGCAAAGCAGACACTCAAGTGCTGTGAAGATTGGCATGCACAATTGTTGGTTAAGTGAAGAGATATGCCATGGCCCTGAAACCATGCACCTGTCTGCATTTCCACAAATGTATCTGTCTGCAGCACAATTTTGGAGGTGTTAAATATGTAATTCCATATTTTGCAATCTAAAATTAGAAAGAGGGTTTCTTTTCCCCAATTTCTGTCTATTATAATGGGCCTTAAAAAGTTTAATTTCTACAGAGCGATTCTACTGCATTTTTACCATCACCTAGAACATTACAGAAAAAACATTGTAGCTTTTCCTACATGAGGCTATTCATCTAACAGAATTACCTTTTCAGGTTTAAAGATAAATGTGCAACATACTCTTTCCAGCCTTACTTCACCTCTGTTTGGAGCTGGAACAAATCTATTTAAGAATTGCCAACTGGAAAAATACGGGTGGGGAAACAGATTTGCCGAGGGCTGCTTTACACCATGCAACCATAAAAACCCCAGAAGCATGTTTCAGCCACTCTTTCTGTAAGAATTTGTCCTTGCTACTGTAGCAAGTCATATTAAATATAGTGCTAGTTCAGTGGCAGCCTTTACTGACACTCACCAGCACCAGCAAGTGACATTTTAAGGTAGATCATTGTAGGTAGATCTTTTAAGGTAGATGATTGCGGGCAAAATCCTGATCTTAGTCTCTCTGGAATGCCATTGACTCCAGTGGACAGGGGTTGAAGGATGGTTAGAACTGAACTGCCTTTTTTTTTGAAAATAATTGCATTTCAGAATATTAAATGGCAACATAGGTTGACACTTTTGACAGGCAGTCTTTTAACTTTCAAAAGAAAGTTACAGCCAGTGAAAATCACTACTGCCTGCCACTAATTTGCAGAGAAACTGGCCATTTCCACAATATTATGTATTCAGCTGCTGTTAGATTAGGTGGATGTTTTCCTTGTGGAGCTGTTGCAGTCCATACTGCTATGAAAACTCATGCAGTAGTGGACTGAGGCTTGACTCATTGAATTAAACTGAAAACACAAACTTCCCTGGAACAAAATATCCATGAATCCATCTTAGACAGCTTATGAATGGTTGTCACAGCACAATAAAATTGCTTTGAATAAAAACCAATTAACTTCCAAACACTCCAGCCAAAACTAACCGTGAATAATAATAGTAGATTATTATTCGTCTATAATAGGAGAGCCAACAGATAGAAAGTACTGGGAAGGAGCTTAGGCTATCACAGCAAGCCATGCCACATATTTTCCTCTCTACAAGCCTTGTGGATCCGTGAAAAATAAACAAAATGTGATTAATTCCCTTCTGCAGTCCACCAATCTCTAGGTACTGGGTTGTCCATCTGTGCCTGTTGGTTGCTAGCATAGGCTGGAACAGAAGTACAGATTATCTCAGCTGTAACAAAACAAAAAGAACAATCCCACTTGAGGAAGGAAAGCTACAGATTCTGCTGTCTCTGCTCATCCTCCCCTGGTCCTGACAGATCAGTCAAGAAACATTCAAAACTCACAGATTATGCAACACAGAGGAATAATTTTTCATTCAAATCAAAATATGTGATAATATACACACAAATAGCTCTAACAAAGAGCAATGGGGTATTAGTGCTAAAATGCTCCTCCAAAGGGGGGCACGTGGCATTCTGCTGGTCTGAAATGAGTTATACATAGCATGAAGACCCCATGGCATTGACTACAAAGCTAAGTAAGAAATTCACCCTTCCAGCTCTTTGTGCTGTAGGAAATATTTAGTGCAGCACATTTACATTTAGAGTTCCCATGCTAACAAGAGTGATCTCTCTCCAAAAGACACATGACAGGAATTTCCTTCAAGTACTGCAGATGGCATAGTGACCCCCGTGTACCAACCAATCCTCCCAGTTATAGTGTTACCCAAATCAGGCTTCTTTAGGGATGATGGGGTCAGTGTCTTTCCAGATCCAGCCCAAAGCATGCCTTCTGAGCTATGACACAAGCATAGGAAACTGGCAGCAGGAGTCTTGGTCTAAAGAAAGTAAGAAGACAACCAGAGAACAAAGATAAATTACAAGCAATTACTCATAAATCTGAATTTACTGGAATTTTATGGAATGAGAGGGTCATGGAAAAGTTACCTTTTACTGTACTCTGGTCATGCTTTTTTACCAGACTCTTATTTTAGAACTCCAGTCAGACTATTTCAGAAGTAGACATGGCATGAGATGCTCTGGCTCCTATCACCCCCCATGAACTCTGCCTGTGTAATTCAGTGGTGTTAGAAAGATCCAAAGGCTGCTGACATCTCTGCAGTCGCACACACAAAAAAACCAGGAGCAATTTCTTTTAAGGAAAGCAAAAATTCCTCAGATGAATATGCTCAAACCAGTATAAAGTGAAACATTTCAAGCCTCGGTTACCTTCCAGGTGACCACTGCTTATTCCTGGGGTCTTGGTGTCATCCCAAACCAACAGAGTTTCAAATGGAGTTATCTCATTTTCAGATACAGGGCAACAGGTTAACGAGACACATACGAAGAGCAGCTATGGCAATTCTTCAGAAACAGCCTTACTTAGGAAAAAACCCTTATTTTTTCGCTCATTCTTTCTTTGCACTTTATTTTATGTGCTAAAAGCCTCTATACTGTGGGCATCAGTAATTGCAAAGCAAATATGTCATGCAATCTTATTCTACAGCTCTGTTTCCTCCATGAATCTCAAAGCACTGTAGAAAGGAAGGGAAGTATTGCTATTCCTATTTAAAGTGGATGGTGGATGGTTCCTGTTTCACAGATGTAATTACCACAACACAGGTTCCCCTCAGACAGCAGAAATGTTTCCTCAGTGCAGTCGAAGCATAAAGAGAATCATCAGTGATGCATTTGGACCAAGACACACAAGTGAGATGAATACATTGCTTGAGGCATTTTATTTCAAAGTCTGTATCTCTAGAGGACATGTGAAGATCGGAGATCTTTCTCACAGACACACAAGTGCAAACACCTGTATGTTCTTTGGGCTTTATTGTATATAATGACTTTTTTCCATTCTGTTTAACCAGTACATCTTCCCTACAACTGGATATTGTTAGAAAACAGCAGGAAAGTGGGGTCGGGAAGGAAGCAGGGGAAAAACAGAATATTTACACACTGTGTTAAATATTTTCCAGATTTGAGGTTTCAAGATGGGGGGAGAAAGAGGAGGGTCCTGTTTTTCTAAAAATCTTGTAAATTCAAAAGTCAAAAATCTTTAAATTTTTAAATGACAAAATTCAGTGGCATTAAGTCAAAACAAATGTTTTATTTCAGTTATTGTCATGTTATTTCACATTTTATTTCAGTTATTAGATATTGTTGTGTCATAACAAGAATTTCTGTTTAAAAAGTGCTATAAATAACTTATTTTCCTTTTTTTGGAGTTTTTTTGAAGGAGGTATCCCAAGGGAGAAGGTCGTAGTAGGAAAAAAGGAAGGGATATTCTGGTCTTCTCTACTTCCCAGACTGACTTTAATCTGCAATGAAAACAGCTCATTTCATAATCTTTATTATGGTCTGATCATTAAAGATGACCTAGAATTTCTAGATATTCCCTCTTGGAAAATAGATCATGATAAACTTATTACGGGCAATGCAGAGAGTACCTTTTATCACTTATAATTTATGGAAAAACTACAGGATATAATAGGATAAAGTAGGATATAAAACTGAAGAAGGGGAGAGTACACTTTTCATTTTTCAAAGCAGAAATATGCATTTCTTACAAATTTATAGGTCTGGGTTGACTTTAATTTTATTATTTTTCCTGATACAGTTGTCATAATGTTTAATAAACTTTTTATGTTCAATGCTTAACATTTTACATCATAATTGCAATTTTTTAAAAGATGGTATTACACTCACTTGAGAGAATATTAGAGCAGACCATGCAAACATACATATGCAAAGGCGCACGCCTCTGTATTTTCATTTTTAATCAATTTAATGCAGCATCATATAATACAAAGGGCAGAAAAGAATTCTAAAGGCAGATTTTCTTAACTGTGTGATGCATTGAAAATGAAGCTTTGTGAACGATCTAGTTGCCATATTTGCATGGAAATGCAAAATCTTTTTTTTTAATTTTGAAACTAAGCACCTGGCTTCTGCAATCCAATTCCTTTGAAAGGATTCCTGCACCACCCCAGTGAGACTTACGCAAATCTGCCCTCTGAGACGACCCTGAAAGACTGGGGAGCAGTTAAAGGGATTTTTTGTGCAATGGATAAGAATAATCTGAGAGGAAGTAAAGCGCAGTTTCAAACCACAGAGTTAATAGTGTGGATCCTGTGCAGAGAGAGGGAGCAGGCAGGGAGAGAAGGGAGTATGTGTCTCAAGGTTCAAGCTAAGAAATACTAGAATTGCTTTGTGAAAGGCAGAAATAGCCCTTGTGTCTATTTATGTCTTTTGCAAACTAAGTCTAAATAGCACAGTAAAGGTCGGGGTCAGATTTTTTAAAACACAAAGGATGTAAATGAGACAATTTAGGTGCAGAGAGGAGAAGGGTGTTATCTGTCATCCAACTCCCTTTGAGAATCATGAGGTGAGCAATGCATTTTAACTTTAAAAATCAACCCTCACCTTCACGTGCAGAATAATATGAGGGAGCAGCATTTCCTCATTGACATGTTCTTCCATAACCCTTCAAGCAGCAATCATGTTCAAAAGCCATTAAGCAGGCAGCAGAGTGCAGTAGGGGCACCACAGTACAGCAGAATGTCACTTCACTATTAAATCTTCACCCTCAGCTGTCCCTTTATTACACAGTGCAAGAAAATACCTCCATTATGTCGGGTTCCTGCACAGCTGGGATGAGCCTGTGATTTCATGGCAAGAAGAAAGCCTGCAGTTTTTGAAAGACTGATTTTTTCTCCCTATGTCTGGACCTCAGTCCCATATTGTCTGCAGGGCTGGGGCAACCTCATATTCAGCCATGAATTATCAAGAATCAAACTTCACCTTCTGGTGGGATTCATTTACCCATGACAGCATTTCCTGGGGGTGATGAGGTGGCTCTGGTAAAACCCAACTTTTCCAAGGAGCCAGCACTTGCTCTTTGGTCCCAGACAAGCAGGGATGTGTCACCCACGGTGGGGAGGGAGACACAGGATGTGTGACAGCTCCCGTGCTCCAGGTCAGCTCCGGCCCAGGCTGTCAGTGTGGAGATCCACTACAGAACAACGTTATGTTTACAATTAAATGTTTTAGGGTCACTGTCCCTGTGGTGACTCTTGACTCAGCTTGCTGCCTGTGGGGCAAATAAATCCCATTTTACCTTGGCAGCATGTATTACTGTGGGCAAGGTGGCTTTTGGTCTGAGACAAAGCAAAGAGCTTCTGTGCTTGGAAAAATGTCAGAACACAACAGCAGCTCTGGCCCAAAAAAGCTCTCTCCTGTCTCTTTTGGGATATTTTCTGTTCTCATGCAATTTTCAGAGTAATCAAAACCAAGTGATTCCAAGAAGAAGATAAATGAAGTTAAGGAAGAAGTTAATATAAACTATATGGAAATATACACTCTTGAAAGAGTTTTCAGTGTAAGCAGATGAGAAGGGTGAGACAGTGAGACGAAGGAGAGCACATACCTCATCCGGCAGGGAGCTGGGGGGTGTGGTACAGCTTTCTGAAGCAAAACTGGAATGTCACCCATTTCCCTAAACCCACGTGTCACAGTCCCCTATGCCACTCTTCAGTGGTTCAGGAGTCTTCAATTCACATTTCAGTTTGCAATTTTTCAACTAAGCTTTTATTGTTTGGGTCAAATTTCCTCCTCCTTAAGTGTGTGTTAAGATAGGTATTTCTGATTGATTAAACACAATATGTTCACATGTGCTCTGTGTGTTTCAGGACTGAAGCCTTATTTCAGTGTTTACTAATATTTACAGAACACTATTTACATGTCTCTTGACAATCACAAAATTCTTACTCAGAATGTTCCTTTTTCCCCCAGAGTCATCATTCTGAGTTCTCTTGTTTCTTTCTCCCTGGCTTGTTTGCATTCTCTTTACTTTCCAAACACATCCTATTTCCTCTCAGGTGATTTACAAAGAAAGTCAGTGACCTTCCACTGTTCAACTCTTGTATAAACTGTCTTGACAGAATTGTGGGCTTTAAGGAAGGGAGTAGGTGGAGGAGTCTGTCTCCTTGGCTGAGGGTGCAGCTTCCCCAGAGCTTTGGTTTGGGCTCTACATTGTTCACAGAGCTAAATTACATCCTTACACACCATTAGCTGCCCAAAAATTAAGCTGGCTGTATCACTACATTCTTGTCAATCCCTTTGTTTTGATACTAGCCTTTATTTTACTGTAACTGGGTGATTGAAATATTTCTTGCATCATTTCATCATTACTCAGAACCGAACAAGCACGGCCAATGACTAATGGTACATTCATTGTGGGTCATGGATACCTGGTGATCTGCATGGGTGCACTGATTTCCCAACATTCACATTTCCCACTACATTTAGAAAACATTGTGCAGAATGGGGCCTTTGTAATACAGACTTTAAAAACCCCTTATCTGAGGTTTCTAAGCTTGTTTGCTTTCAGTGTGTTTTCAGTAATCATGTCTATTATTCCTGTGATCATCCAGAGCTGTGCCTTGGCATCTGCAGGCAGACATTGCATATATGTGTGTATATATATATATATATATATATAAGATTTAAAGCTTCTCAGGACTGGACTAAGTGTTTCTTCCTGGCATTATATTAGCAAGGAAATTTATTGGCACAAATAGTTATTAACTGGAACAAGTCAGAAGCGGCTCTAATAGAAGTCTATATTAAATTGGTGTAATGCAAAATCTCAGTAGAAGCCCAGTTCCCTGAGGTACAAACATCTGATCAAGGAACGTGCTGGAACACTTGCATCCAGTAAACACAAACTCAGCTTCACATGTTTGCATGACATTGAATAATTGCAGAGAATTGATATTTTGTAGCACCACTCCCCATCCTAAAATTCCTTGTGCTCCTGCTACAGGACTCTCCCTAGTGGGCTTTCCATCAGCCAGCAGAAGAAAACCTCTCCCACAAAACATCCCACAAGGAGAAGGGATGCTGCTGTCTCTGTTGCTGGGGTTGTCCAGAGAGGAACTGATGGATTGTAGCCCCAACAAAGAAGCTTCTCCCCATCCCTGCTGGGTGAGCAGACTCAGCCACAGTCTGCTCCACATCTGGCTGTCTGCTCCAGCTTTTGGCACTGAGTCTGCATGGATATTTTCAGTCTGTAGAGGGTGTGATGAACATATCAATATGATGGCCAAGCATGTCAGTTTTCATTTCATGTAGCATTGCCAGAGTATGCTTTTATTTAAAGTAAGGCTATTTTGAAATTCCCTTTCATTCTTCTGTGATGTCTCACAGATTATTGAAACTCATTTTGGGAAGGCTGAAGTGGCCTTAAGAGCTTAACCTCCATTTTTCATGGGCTACTCAGGGAATTTGCCTCTCTTCCCCAAGCTGAATGCAACAATAAGCAGATAAAATGGCTTTCAGTGTAAAACTTCGCACATGAAAAAAATTTAAAATTCCATCAATATTTACATTTTGTAATGTTTATGTGTAACTGCAGAACAGGCTTTCTCCCTGTTAGAAGGGGCTGGATCTGAACAGCATAAGAGCTGTCCCACAACAGGGAAGTATGCTTCAAGTGAAGACAGTAAATGACAAGGAAGGAAAAATGTACAAATGAGGACACCCAGGAAAGTTAATTCTTATTTTTATTTAAAGTAGATTGGTTAAACTAAATTAAAATCTCACATAGATGTTTTTCTCTTCCAAAGGGATTAAGTAGTGGCAGCCACAGAGGTGTGTTTAACAGTATTCACAGAATAGTTTAATTCAATTTAATTAATCAATTTCAGAATTCACTCTAATTACATTCAAGCTCACTTTTTAAATTATGATCTGTTTACAAGCCCTAGATGAGTAGCCCTCCTAACAAGGTTTTTTTTTTTGCTAACTTGAGAATGGGGAAAAATAATTCTAGAACACTCGTGTTGCTAAAGAGAAGGAGCATTACAAGGAGCTAGTACAAGAGAGTCCCTGGCTTTGCTTTGAATGATAAGCCTTTCTATGACTTTTCCTTTAATTTTTCAATTTCTGCCTCAGGTTTTTAAGGAAGAATTTAAGATGCAATTAAATGATAAGAATGTCTTGGTTTGGTGAGGAATCATTCAGTTCCAGTAGATCTGTAATGACGTGAAACTTATCAAAAACAAGACCAAGCACATTCCCTTAGTGAAATGTGTTTTAACTGGAGCCTACTCTTCCCAAGGTTCCATCCTAGGTACCAAGAATGGGCAGAAAGTATTACATTAATTTTTACACAAAGAAATGCCAGTACTTCTGTTTCAGTGAGTTGAAAACTCAGTGAGATCCAAGGTCTATTGGACAACTGGATGACTACAGCTCCTAGGGAAAAAAAACCCCAAACCTGATAAGACAGAGTGAATAATGATTAGTTCATTTGTGGCACAGAATTGTATTTATGCTTATGGTTTGAACCCCAACCTGTGGTATTTGCAGGATGCATAAACACATTTTTGCATAGCAACCTTCCAAACTTGTTAAGAGGCAGATGTTGAATGGAAATCTTTACTTTCTTGAATTGCTCTTTACTATCTGAGAAACTTTGGGAAGCTAAAATATGATTCCCCAAGGGGTTATTAGACATTATCTTGACCCAATGCAGCACTTTTACACCAAGCTCAAGAGCCCTGCTGCACCTTCAAGCCAGAGGACTCTCTAGCACCTTGGTTATGACATCCCATGTGAAAGCTGCTGGGTGAGGAACAGGAAAGTAAAGAGATTCCAGCCCTCTAAGAGTTAAAGGCACAGCTGCAGCTTTCCAGTAACAACATCCTGGAAACATCAGCTCCCATAAGAACACAATGACCACAAAAGTCTGTCAAACTTAAACACAGCAAATTGATGACTGCTACTTTTTAAAAAAGCCCTGTCTAGTGACAACACATTTATGAAGCAGATTTGTAGCTGCAGTTATGGCAAGTATCAAGTGGATTGTAGTCTGGTTTTCCTAGGCCTGCAGTTTTAAGTTTCTAAGTTCTATTCCTTCATGATGTTTTGGTTTTGGAAGTCTGTTCTCACAGTTTGAGCATAAACATCGCCATTGTTTCTGTAACAAAAGATTAATGTTTTGGATTTTTTTCTGTGGGATGGACTTTCTCTGATGTCTCTCGGCTTTGGCCATTGTGGGTAAAGAGTTCTATCACTCTCCCTACCAATGAGAGTGGCCTGTCCAAAAAGGTATCTAAAGGAGTCAGATCATATTCTAAAAGAGGAATTCGTGTCGTGTTGTTACTCGTCACAGCAACAGTGGATTTCCTCTCTGCAAGGAGAGAAGGACAGCAGAAGACACTGTCCTCCAAAGGTCTCATTCAGCCTTTTCTCTCAAATCAGGAAGAGGGAAGGTGGGCAGCAGCAGCCACCACCTTCCACGGTTATCCCCACATTGGTTCACAATCACCCCCAACACCACCCAGCCAGTTTTCCAGCTGGTTTGCCAATCTAGCAGTGCTGTAACTGTGACACTTTCAACACCCAATCGTGAGCAAAGACTCTGAACAAGGCGGTATGTCCCTTTCAGCCAAACTTTACATGACAACTGATCCAGGCTAATAATGAAACATAAGTGGGTAGATCAGAGCCCAGTTTACTTCTAAGCAACAGACCACCAAACCCCATAATCTCAGACAATGCTGTAGCACTTGTAGCCTAATGAGAAATTCCTTTTTATCTTCCAGGACTATTAATTGGGTTGGTTGTCCTCAGCAGGAGGTGACTCATGTGCCAGTGCAGAGATGTGCAGGAGAGAACTTGACCTGCCTCAGTAGGTATCTGTGAGATGAGAAACTGCCTCTTTCTGGGTGGTATTGATTTCAGCATTTCGTCTTACTGATTCTTCCATGACACCCTGATAAAAATCAGATTTACCCAGATTCTGTCTGGCATTAAGTACTTCAAAAATATGTACATATGCCAAGACCAGCCTGAGAAAAACTGTGTGTGATCTGAAAAAAATATGTATTTTTCCTTCTTTTGAGATAACTTATCTCAATGCTTATCTCTTATTTTTATTAATTACAGTATCAAAAGGCCACGATGTTAACAGAGCACAGCACATGGCATTTAGAGAACAGAATTATGCAGCAGTTGAGACAAGGTCTGTAAGCAGAAGAAATAAATTTTATTAGTCTTGCTGCTGCTACAGGAAGAAATAAATAAACTCCAGTCTCATGTGCACTGAACATCTTCTAAACATCTTTTGTTTACCTTTCGTTCTCTACAAACCATAACCATGCCCTTCTTACATCTTAAGTAATAGATGTAGGTTAAACAAACAATAGGCAAAAATGAGAGGTAGAAGTTGGTTCCATCAAAAATAAAACATATATATATATATATATATATATATATATATATATATGGGGGGAGACAGAGAGATAGAGAGAGATCTACATACACCATTCTTCAAGTGTTAAGATATTAAGTAAGAACCTGGATTCAAGCATGGTCTGTTTACTTCACCCTAGGTCTTAACATTTGAAATGTGTCCCAGTCTGTATTATTGACTTATCACTTTGATTTTTGTGAAAATGAAGTAGCCCAAAAGCTGCTTGCCAGCCTTCCATTTGTGCCAGGCATGGAGAAAGCACATCCTTTTCTGCTAGTTCTATTCTTTCCCAACACATCTTATGCTACTGTTTAAATTTTGGTAAAGAGCTACTCTCCAAAGCATTATAACTTTAGAAAATCAGAATTGTAATCACAAATGTGAAATATTTAGATTCTTGATTTGGAGCTATCTGTAAGCAATAATGATTTCTCAAATTCTGTTTCTGAAACACATGCAAGCAGAGATGTAAAAGGAAAGGAACAATTTCAAGATACCAAAACTCACTGGTGATGGAATCTCACATTATTTTTTTCAACTTTGGCCAAAACCTTTGCTTCTGCTAATACTAAGGAAACTTGAAAGATGAAGCAAAATAATAGAAGGAAATTCTTTCCTTGCAATTGTTTAAAACCCAGTTCAGCCATAACCTGTGGTAGGTGAAGAAGACACTACCTTACTCTTGAAAAGGGCAGCTGAAGGCACTAAATACAAATACAATGATCACTGAACCGTAATTTACAGCTTGATCTGAAACTTTCCACAAGCAAACCACAGCGGGTGAATCAGAGTTTCCGCCGGGGTAGCAGCATTGCCACCCCTGGGCAGGCAGGGAAAGGTCAGAACCTGGCAGGGGCCAGGGCCTTGTCCCTCGCTGGCACTGGAGACAGTGGCAGGGGAAAGGTGCCCACCAGCAGGACTGGTGACCCAGATCCTGGTCCCTCTGTTCACAGGTGGCCACGCTTTGGGACACCACTGAATGAAAGATGCCTCCAGACTTTCCGGAAATAAGATTGTGGGTGACTCAGGGGGAACATGCACCTACTTATTCTTGCAGCAGCTGGGATTTTCCCTGAAAACTCCTATTCAAAGATTCACGTGGAGTTCCACCAATTTACGTGTAAGGAATCAGAAAGACAAGCATTATCACACAGAATGAGAAATGAGATCTGCTTACTGGACTTTCTGTCTTTGATTTACACTTCATTTTTTACCCAGTCAAGCTACTGTATATGTCAAAGAAAATTTTGCCTGTCAATCATCTGGTGCTGCTCTGAGGTACTTTGCAAACCAAACTGCAATTTTGCACTGAAATAATCTTAGTCTGAGGTTTATGGGGTCATCCCACTAATGGCCATTGCCACAAATAGAGCCTCTGTGATATGTATCCATTGGCCTCAGTGGACTTCTTCCCTAGATTTGTAATTGTTTAGAGTCAACTTCCTTCCATATGTATTATAAAAACTTTACATCACTAAATGACCATTAGCGATGAATATGAAAGTGTTCTAAAAACTTTTTATTAATGATGCTGTTCTTCTACATCTTCATCTGCAGAGGCAAATTACTAGATCTCCTTTTTGGTGCCTGATTCCATTGTTGTTTACATTAGTGTTAATTTTTAACAGCTCTATTTACTTTGTTTATCTATATTAGTATTTTATTGCTCACAGCAGAAATTGGAAGCCTTTTTTTGACAGCTGGCAAGCAAAATTGTACTTTGGTACGTGACTATGAACCAGAAACGAACCCTTGCATTAATTCATTGCATTTAGCAGATTCTCTTTCAGAATTCTCTTTCACAATTTTCATTAGTACTTCTAAAGTCTTATTTCCATTTGCATGAGAGAGCAAATCTCATTTTGGTCAACTTGAAAGAGCCTTTCCTTGAGAAGATACAGTGTCAGAGCCAAACATCGTACATGTTTGCAAGCTAATAAAACTGCACTGTGGCACTATGCTTGATGTTTCTGAAGCTGAGTGAAAGAGCTGAGTGTGGCCCCAAATATTTTCTGGATGCTTTTGAAGCTGTTTCATTACAAATCCAAATTTTGTATTGTGGAGGATTGACGCAAATAGCTATCTGGGTAAAAGGTTTTGTTTCTGCTGCCTGACCTGGCTTTTTGACAAAGGTACCAACAATTTTTTCCACACGCAGACAGAAACACTTAGAATAGAACTCTGTGCAAGCCCCTGCTGAGAAGAAGGTGATTGCTCTGGATTTAGATTTAATCACATTCAGGTGCATGCTCACTCATGTAGCAATTTGTCTTTTTGCATTAGGAATAAAATATACAGCTTGTCAGTTTAACGCATGCATTTTCCCTTCTGCTTCTGTTACTCTTTCACTGGCAGGCTGAGAAGATCATATTCTGAAATGAATTCTAAGAGTTAGGGTATGTTTTCTTTTGGCAGATCAGGTTTCGAGGCTTTTCTCCCAAACATGTGAGATCTGAGGTTAGCTAAACCTTGTTCTCTTAAAAATGGGCCTACGAAGGGGACACAAGAAAAACAGTAGTCTTCCAGAAGAAAGGGGTCAAGTACCCTGAGAGGGCATGGTATCTATTGAAAAGAGTTTTCATGCTATCACATACTCAGACTCTATTTTTAGTTGCAAAAATGATTGGCAATGAGATGGGTTTTTGTTGTCAGAACCAAAATGTCTTTCACCTCCCTTTTACTTTGAGGTATTTCTGTCTTCTGCCAAACCCAAGAGAAGTCAAGTGGTCAGAAAGATCACTTGCTGCTAATGTAGGGTTTGGCAGTGCCAAGATCCTTGGTATTCACAGCAAGTTTGATGGCTGCCCCTCTTGTGGAAAGGATGAGAGGACTAAACGACAGGATACCATGGGGGAAGCCTTCCAGCTTGTCTTTCCCCAGCTTCTGAGGGGATGTGCTCCATCCTCAGCCTACTCACTGACCGTTCATCAGGCACAAAAAGGCTGAAAGTTTGTGAAGCTGAATTTGGAGAAACATCACAGACACAGGAGAGGTGAGGTGGAGGAGAAGACCATCCTCTGAGTGATTCATTGACCCAGTCTCCTGAAAACACCCAGAATCTCCATTATGCAATGCAATCTCTCGCCCTGTAATTCATCACTCCTGTTCTTTTGTGCTGTGTTCCATCAGTGCCACATGCTTCTGCTCCAGCAGTTTGGAGATGCCTTCCCCCACAGCCTATTGAACAGCTCCAGCCTGTTGAACGACTTAGAAAAACTAACACCACTTCAAGCTGTACTGAAAGCTGCTAAATTAATTCTTCAAACAACTGCCAGAGCTTGGGGTTACTTCCCATTTTAGTCAGCATTTAGCCTTCTGGTCATATTCTCAGCTACTCAGTCTCCAACCTTCTCCCCTCAAGCCTGCTTTTCATTTCCTGCCACTCAAATCCAGTCTCTCCGGCTCCCTTTCTGAGAAAGAAAAAGAGAAAATTAAACTATCAAAATATCCTTTCACAAATTTACTAAGAACCAACTTATTCACCAAGTGTCAGGCACCAAAACTACCCACATCTGAGACATGCTTTTATTTGCACACTGAACAGCAATGTATAGTATCTCAGAAAATTCAGAAAGAAGGGAGCTTTTTGCAACATCTGCATTTCCAGTTGTATACTCATTCTTTCCTTTTTTATCCCTTCATGGAAATTAGTATATAAAATTATTTTTATATATTTGTATTAAAATAATTTATAAAGGTACATGAATTTATCTATATAAAATAATGTGATTCTTTGATCTACAAGCATATCCATATTTAAGAAGACAAACAAAGGAGAAAACGCCTTAATAGCCACAGGGAAATAAAAACAAGGATTTCCTATTAAACAGCACCAGCATTAATGAAAATGGATTCCAGTGACCTGATATTCACTTGGCTGCATCACTTGATCAAACATATTTGCCTGGGACTGAAATGAGGCCTGCTGGGCATGGGACAGCTTTTACTAAGCAAATGGCAACAGAAAATTAGCAAGGCATTAGACAGTGTTGAGCTTCTCTCACAAACCCATGAGCCCATGCAAACTACTACTAAAAGCAAAAGAGCAGTCTCTTGTGGCAACAAGGTGCTCTTAGTGACAGACACCCAAATAATGCCACAATACTCATTGCAAGAGCGTCTCTCAATAGCAGATGGGTATCGCTGTGGCTATGAGAAAAGCAAGGCTTCTAGGGGAAGACAAATCATTTTACTAGACTACTTGGTGTACTTGGAAGAAGTGAACAAGCTTTGAGGAACAAAAATTCTTCAAGGTCATTATCTGAAACCACTTTCAGCTTTTCTTACCCCAGGCACTCCTCACGATTGCCACACCTGTGTCCCCAGCCCTGGGCTGCTGGAACGGGGGCCTTGCCGTAGCAATGAGCGACCCGGAGGCTGCAGCAGGAGGGATGAGCCCATGAAGACAGGAGAGGGGCTGGAATGACGAGGGGGTTGCATGGCTCAGAACCCGGGGAAGCCATGTCCTGCGGCTCTGCCCTGCTGCTCCCTTCAGGCCTGTCTCTGGGGCTCCTGGGCACTGCTGTGCGTAGTGCTCCAGCACAGGGGCAGGTTCCCGTGCGCCCCCATCGCGGCCCTGCAAGCAGAGGCAGAGACAGCGCCGTCCTCCTCCTGGCTCCCAGGAAAACCCACCCCGACTCTGTCCTAGCCCTACGGGGCTGTCCCCTCCTCAGCACGCCATAACCCCCACCAGCGCAACTCCTTCAGGCCCTGCAGGCAGCAGTTCAAGTCCCCGCCACACATCCAAAGTGGGGAATTTTTCTGTACAGCTGCAGGGGAATCCCGTACTGCATGCAAGCCGGGTGGGTGCTGGCTTGAGCCGTGCCAGAGCCGCGGTGAGCAAAGTGCTTCCTTAAGAATAAACGCCCTCCCTACAGCAGTGGAAGAGCTCCTGTCACTGCAGCAATGCACACGCCTTGTTTTTCAGGAAAGGAGTGGGGAGCGGTTGAGGATGGCTGTGGGTGAACAGCCCAGGGCAGGTGCCACCGTGCCAGAGGATGCAGCCTCACTGCAGCCTGGCTCCCAGGGAGCAAAGCTGCTGCTTGCCCAGCGTGCTGGGGAAGAGGCCCCTCTGGCGAGCTCGCACACCACTGTCTGGGGGAGATTTCCCCACTGGGGAGCTGGCAGCTGCTTCCAGCCACCCATGCACTGCCTTGCCTATGCCTTTAACAGTCCTCACCTTCTCTTAAATACCTCCTTGGCTGAAATGCCAGGCTCGTGTTGCAACTACCTCCCAAAGCCTTTCAGGTGCTCTTTTCCTGCGTGCTGAATCTGTCAAGTGACGCGTGTCCCAGCTTGCACACATCCCTGTGCTTCCCATCCTGAAGTCTGACCTTACAGATAAGTTACATAATGCATAACGTTATCAGAAACTCATGCAGCTTGTAATTTTCCCATGATCCTAGTTCTTGTCACACAGGAAAAGTTTTGGCTTTCTGTTTTATTAAGTATAGTTCTAGCCCTTATGGAAGTAGGATTATTGAAAAAGAAGTGCTGTCAGTCCAGAAAATAAAGGGCAACCAAAACCAGAATCCATAGTTATTATTATAAAAAATACATGGTGTCAGATGGTCTCAAGATTTCTAAAAGCTTGCGGTTGGCAATAAAAAAAACCAACAACCTGCCTTCTCATTCCTTGAGTCTGTAGAGAGATGTGTCTGCACTGCCAAAGCACAGCAATAGACATTTCATTCTCATCCTGTTATCATCCATCGTCACTCTGCCAGGCACAGACACTCACAATTTCAAGCAGTCTGGGCCACATCCTTATTTAGGAAATAGTCTCAACCTCCTTGTACATTTGCTTGGTGCGTGATCATGCTATGCAGCAAATTAACATAACAGCTGACAGAATTAATCAGCAGTAATAAAAGCATTTACATGACTTGACCTGTATAATCTATTTGAGGACATCTCTCTTTTGCCTGTTCTTTCACTCACCCTCTGTGTTTATGTCTAGTTCACTTATTCCTATCCATCATGTGCAGATCAATTTAAACGTGCTGCAGCACTTGGGTGATTACTGAGCTGCACAGCAAAAGTTACTTTTGGCAGTGGCCACACAAAGCAGGTCAAAGACAGCTGCAAAGCTGGTTTTAGGCAGCCTTTTTGTTTTTCTTTCTCTTAATGAAGACCTGTATTTGAAAAAATGTCACCAAAAAATGTCTTCCCCTCCCCTCAAAAATCCAATTGTTAAAAAAAAATTATTAAGAGGCAAAGCAAAAAAGTCCTCCACACAAACTTCAAAACAAAACAAACAATAAAAAAAACCCCAACAAAACTAAAGAAGGGAAGAAAAACTAATTTTTGGAAATGAGCACAAGATTTATTATGCATGATGGGAGATATTACTCTTATGTCCTGGTGTGTTATTGTTGTTAATGAAGTATATTTAATAGAATCAAAGGACACAAAAGGGAAGTGTTCAGACTAGGGCAATGAAATTTTTTACAGATCTGTCGGCCTTCCTTAGAAGAAGAAATGAAAATGCCTGATTTTATTACATTTGCAATGAAATAAATGATGAGGACACAAATAATTCTGTAATGGACCATTCAGGAAGAAGTAAGGCAACAATTACTGTTTCAGCTCTAATGCAGGTGGAAAGATGTCTTTCTGCCTTGGACTGGTGGTAGAGATGAGGCAAGTCAAGCAACAGCAAATTCCTTCTATGAAGCTACACATGTGCATGTTTCACCTGGGAATACTGGTTCATGTTGCCTTCTGAGGGCTTACCCCAGGAGACCTGTATTGGTGGGATCATCTGAGGGGAGGTCCTGCGTGGCGTTTCAGCTGACAAGCTGTGAGAGCAGACCTCCAGCACTGGGCTGGCTCTCCTCTGGGTGCAGGGGACACCCAGGATTCGCCAGGAGGATCTGATATTGTGACTGACATGGAAAAGGATTCCTTTCTGCCCCTCCCTTCTCATGCACATGGTGTGACTATCTAACCTTTCTCAGGAAAGTTAAAATACAGGCAGATGCAATTCCCTGTGCTACTTTTAAATTTGAAGGCAAGCAAACACACATGCAAGCAAGGGAGAGGCCAGGAGGCCTGGGCTGCTGCCAGGGTAATGCTGCATTTTTGAGGGGGTTCCTTGCTTAGGCAATTACATAACTGCTCCCCTGAAACAGCCTAATGATTGTAAGATACATTCTCCACCTCAGTCAGAAATGTATTTCCCTTCCTTCTCTTCATGTTGTTGTGTTGAGACACTGCACTTGCAAAATTTTTGCCCATAAAAGTATTGCAGGTGAAGATGAATAAATTAAACCCTACCTTATTGAATACATTTCCTGTTTGTTTTGCATGTATTCTATCCATTTCCAGATGCCTGTTTTTCCAACTGTGTTTTATTGAAAAATTTGCTCAGTACTTCCCTTATTTCATATCTGTTGCCATGCCTGTGGAGCTGTGGAGACAGAGTTGTGTGGGGCAGTGCAGAGCTGCTGTTTGACTCTAGGATATGATTAAGATTCTAAAGAAGATGAGCATTATTAGGTTAGGTTCTAGAAACAAGCTCAGTCCTTTAAAAAGTGCACATCTTAACACTGGTAAATCTTCACTGTTAGTGTGTTGCAAAGAGCAAATTTGAAAACAGAATTTATTGGGTTTTTCTTTTTTGAGTGCAAGTAAAAGGAAAGGATTTTTGGTACAGATAAGCAATAGAATGGACACGAAATGGTTTGGTTTGGTTTTGATTTTTCATATGTACCATCTCCTAGCAGTCTTTAGTGACAACTCTCCTGTGAGACTAAAGCTATTGATCCTAATTAGATTTGTTAGAAATACCAGATTTTTATATAGGCACTCTGGTGTTTCATTTAATGGTTGAACCAAACCATTCACCAACGGAGGAGTTTCTGCAGGTATTTTAATTTACTTTAAATTTCCCAAGTGGCTTCTACAGGCTGTCACAGCGCTTTTGGCCTGTGATAGTTCCTTTCCTGCAGCCAGGTCTGTTAGTGCTGCTGAGTCTGCTGAGCCTGGATCCACTGAAAGCTCCAGCTATCTGAGGCTAACTGACTGAGACTGAGAGCAACTAGAGAGGTCTTAAACAAACATATTCAGAGAGCATAATTTGCTTCAGTTCAATGTGAGAAGCGCTGGGAGTCTCAACCATTTACATCTAGTACACAGAAGAGGATAAGCCAGTTTTTCATAGGGTGGAAGGCAGAAAAAGACAGCAAGCCATGATCATGAAAGGTAAAAGAACTTAGTAAAATTCTGCATAGCTGGAAGCCTCCAGTAGCATCATTAGCACAGAGTATGTAGAAAGAAGCCTTGACATTTTAAAAACAACAAGTGCAAGAGAAAAGGAAGTTTATTATAAAACTCTGCATAAGAAATTAATCTTACAATGCATTGCAAAACCTTGAAAAGAAGAGCAAAAAAATTTAGGGCCAGCAGAGATAAGAACAGTTAGATCTTGAATAGACTAAGAGTAAAAGGACTAAGTTGCATATGTTGGAACAAATGGGTCAGCTTTGAGAAAATGGCCAAGTTTTTGATAGAATTGAGCAAGGGAGCATGTCTCATATTAGTGGGAAAGTCTGGACAATTTCTGTTCATGAATTTTACAAGAACTGGCTGAGAACTTTTCTGAACTCCCTCCTTTTGAGTCACTTTTGGTTCTGGGCTTTTGTTTTTCTTCAGCAGCTGTTGGAATGTAGGGGAAAACCTGGGAGGAAAGATTAAGATCTTTTAGGATTGTGCCAATATTTAAAACAGGTAGGTAAGGTGAAAGTTATTACATGGGCGCTTGTCTCTGAATCTTAAAGAACATATCCATATATCTCTCACCAGGCTTAAGAGAGTGTATCTGTATTGCACAGTGCAGCTCTTGGCTGAGATATTATCTTAGTTTCAGGAACAATATAGCTGTATCAGTGCAG
Organism: Sitta carolinensis; assembly: GCA_032173965.1. Classification (NCBI taxonomy): domain Eukaryota; kingdom Metazoa; phylum Chordata; class Aves; order Passeriformes; family Sittidae; genus Sitta; species Sitta carolinensis. The sequence goes on from JAVUNC010000025.1 coordinate 645,527, forward strand.
CCTCTGCCCTATTTTAATTAGCCTGGGCATACCACTGTGCTGATGCAGCTGAACTGTTCCAGTTTTGGAGCTGGTTCAGTTGGAGTTATGTCAGGTATTGTAGCATATTTTGGTATTGCACCATAAAGACAGAAAGGATAGAATCCATATGTCTGGCCATGCAGTATAGTGCTCAGGGAAGGAGTCATACTTGCACCAACAAAGAAAACTTCCAGTAAGAACAACAGACAACAACAAAATATAAGTCTCACTATCCTTCCAGCAGGGTAATTTGTAATGGTCTTCAGCAATCGTGCACTTGCAGTGTTACAAACAATGATATAGAGCATTCATGTGAAATATGGTTCAGATGTTGCCACTATATCATGTACTACTTTGCACAAGATTTCTTAGTGCAGATGAAGTCAACAAGGAAGTGCCAGCCTTAATGATTTATGCACACAAAATAAAAAGGGGGAAAAAAAGTTGAAAGAAAACTCTTGATTACAAAGGCAAAGGAAAATAAAGGAGGCATAAGAAATCAACACATAATCTAGTATATGGTATGTTGAAGAATAGAGGATGGGATCTCTCATCTGTGTATCATTTTGGGTTTCTTTTGTGTAGCTGAGCCTCTGCTTGGTGTCTTGGAGTCTTCTGGTATTTCTTCCACAGTAACTGCCATGGAAGCTATTATCCTAATTGCACAGATAATTTGTGCAACCCACAGGCTAGTACTTGGACTTGGCTTTTCCTGCTACCAACTTTTCTTTTTCCCCCCAACAGATTTTCTTCCTTGTTTAGTGCCACACTCCTCACATTTCTCTTTTCCTCCCTGCTGTGAATGTATGTTTCTTTTCAGCTCTCTCTAAAGCTTCTCTTACCTGAGAAGGTCTGGGGTCCTGCAGAGCCATCCACAGGCTGCTGAGAAAGGGGCAAACAGCCTCTGCAGGTTCTGCTGGCTGCCTGGGGCAGTAACCTCCCGAGTGACCCCAGCAAAGCCCAGCCAGCTGAGGAGCGTGGCTGCTTCTTCCCGTAGGAGAGGATCTGTGGCTTGTACTCCTCAAAGCCAGCCCTTCCTGCTCCAGGGCCTCCTCGTGGTGCCCGGCAGATCAGCTCACCCTGCCGTGGCTCTGCCGTCCCTGGGCAGCCCTGTCCGTCTGTGCTCAGGTGTTGGCTGGCACAGGGGAACCCCCTGGCTCTGCATGTGCACCGTCCCTTCAGTTCAAAGGACATCAGTGCCCTGACTTGAATTTATTTAATTGCTTTTGTCACTAAAATGACGAGCAGATAAAATTCATGGGAGCACAGACTAGAGTTAATCCCACCTGGATACAACTGATCCTCTCTCCAAAACAGAACAGAGATTACAGACTCCCATCATCTCCTCAACATTCAAGAACTTTCATCCCTAGTTACAAAATATATCTTCAACATCCCTGAATGTGTAGATAAAATCTGAAGAACAAAGAAGTGGGAAGAAAGAACGAGAAAAAAATATATTGTCTGTATCTATGGCTCCTGCAATGAAAGGGGAAGAAGGAGATAAAGTGGTAAAGGAAGCCCAAGACTATTTCATGGTGGCAGCAAGGCTTTCTTTCCCAAGCTATCAGCCAATCTGCTTTACCACCCAATCTGCTTTAAGGAAGAAAGAAATAAAATCTGCATGATTAGGTCCAGAATTTGCAGAGAGATGCTTTGCTCTGCTCTCATAGAAATGCTTTTGTGTCTTTGCATATGCTTTTTAAAGTCTTTGGCAACCTCCCATCCCTACAATATATTGACTGCACACATATGTGTCATATTAGAAACTTATATTGTCCTTTACCTTTCCTCATCATGTCAGCAGTATCAACTTCCAGAATTAATTTGATGTCCTCTTTCTCCATTCTTATTGTAATAAACCAATCCTTCTCAGGTATTTTTGTAATATTTTGGGTATAATATTTCTAACTCTTGCAATTTTTAAGTTTTGTGTTTTGTTGGTTTGTGTTTCTTTTGGTTTTGTTTTTGTTTTAATTATGGTTTCTAGACTCCTGTAGGTTTCATGTGAAAATTAATTTACCCTCAGGATTACAGAGAAAAGTGGGAGCAAAATTGAAAACGTCCAACAATCCAAAGCAAATGGAAAGAATTACAGAACTGGTATTTTTCTATCTTGTGATTTTTAGACCTGCCTAATTATTTTTGGACTTTTGAATACATAGGGCTGGTGCCTGAGCTTCAGTGGCTGTTGAGCTGAGGGGACATGCTCTTCACATGCTGAAATTCTGGCACTTCCTTGGGAAGAAATCTTTTCTTCAGAGGCAGCTCTGCCTGTATTTCAGGATGCTGCCCATGTAAAGAAAGGAACAAATGCTGGGCAAGAGAAGATACAGCTGAAGGAAGAGAGGTGTTCTCTCTTTCCCCTAATAATTGTAGTTGGATTTTTGTTTATCACTTTTCTGTGTATTTTTTTTGTTCCTTCAACCATTACCTCCCTGCCTTTTGCACTGCAAAAGGCTTACACAGAGAATACATGAGTTTTCACTTAATTCAAAGGGATAGTACATTTCTGCAATTTGGATTTTAACCTCACTGGATCAAAAAGGAACTTACTCCTGATTTAAATCTTTACAAAAGTAGGAACGAATTTAGTTTATGACAGCCTATGCTTCTCCTGAGTTTTTTGGAGTTTTTGACGTGTAAGGTCTCGTTACAGTTCTGTAGGCAAAGCCCAGGGCCTGTCAGCACAAACTGCTGGTTCATCTGTCCTGTGGACACCCCTGCACTGCCAAGTCTCAGCTCTAAGCCAGTTCCCAATACACACACTGTACTGTGCAGCCCAGTACATATGCACAGATGAAGTAAAATAAGTCTTTTCATGCATTCTCTGCACGTATTGTGTATCTCTGTTTCATACAGCTCTGGTAGAAGCTATTCCAAAAATGAAGGTGCTAAAAATATCAAGACTTCAGAACTGAAATAGCAGCCACATACTACAGCTTTTTTACCCACGAGGTTTATGTCCTTCTTATCAAAAAATGTTAATATGACTCAGTACACACCCACATTACAAATGAAACAGTATCACACTTCTTTTATATAATATATTTTTAACAGTATGTACACAGACATTTGGCTAATAATCATTGGAAGACCTGGCACAACAGTACCTCAGTTCTCATATTTAGAACCAAAAAGAGTCTTTTTTTTTTCTCTTCTTTACTTTCATAAATTAAATACACAATATGCCCCTTTTGGAAAGTGCACACCACATTTCTAACATTTAGTCATAATGAAAACCAGAAGGCCATAGTCTGGCTGCTCTGGAGCGTGTGTGCACTGCAGAGAGGAGGCATAAGGTCCATTTCCTCCGGGTCCATTTCCTCTTTTGTGTGTCTCTTGCAAATGAAATGATGTCCCTGCAAAATGGTGGGGTCAAGATGCTGTGGGGTCCATTTCCTGAGATTCAGCCCTGCAAGCCTGGGACTCTGCAGGATTTCTGCTCTTGCTTCAATTCTGATGGGCATCACAGCTGGGGGAAGAAAAAACAGGGAAAAACCCACCCGCTTTGGTATGAGTAAATCAGATTCTAAAAGCTCTGGGCTGGAGAAGTAGGAAGTGTCTCTGTCATCTCACATGGATGTATGTATCAGGATCCTCAGGAGCACATTTTGGCACCAGAGCCAAGTGCTCCAGAGGCAATGGGCACAATGGAGACAGTGCTGGCAGAGATCTGGGCAGCCTCACCACAGCTGAGCAATGAGTGGGCTGCCAGGGAAGTTCAGGAGAGCCTGGCACTGGAAGGTCTTAGGCAGAGGGGAGTCATGGCACCATGGGCTCCTCACCAACCTCCCAATTGCCCAGGTTCCTGGGGACCCCTGATGCCAGGAGCACTTCCATAGGCATCTATAGGATTGTGGATCTCCTGCCTGCACCACAACTCACCCATGAAACAGCAAGAAATAGCCATTATGGTCCACAGAAAATTGGACAGGAATATAACACACTCTTAGCTAATATACCTAAAAGTCTGCTGACAGCATTGGAGGCAGCCAAATACTTTTGTCCCTCTGTAAATACATATGATTTCCCCCGTCTGTGCACGACACTGCTGGATTGGAACAGCCACACACTGTACCAAGATGTACTTTCCAAACAGTAATGAAATTTGCCTTGCTTATATTCTCATCTTTTGGATCTTCTTTCTGAAAAAAATCCATCTAAAAATTTGTTTTTTGAAATTGCTCATCTTGAAAGAAAAATGTTGTAGAGATTTATAAAGGGACAATGTGGGGGGTTGTATTGAAGAATCGCAGAGAATAAGGGGTAGGCTGAGACAAAAGTGTCCCAGGCAGGCACTGCTGGGCCAGGAGCCAGGTGCCAGCCTGGCATTACTAAAAAGATGCCAGGAGCTGGTGCTCGGGTGTCTCTCTATCACTTGGGGTCTGCCTGTGCAGAAATCCACCTCCTGCACCTGCAGTGAACTGACAGCACGACTGCACAGAAAAAGAATGGCTGAGCCAGAAATAAACTGCTGCCTCTCAGGGAGACCACGAGCCCTCTCAGGCTGCAGTAACGCCTCAAAGAACACGGCTGACAAGGGAAGAATCTCATGGTGATGGAAGGATTTGTTGCCTCCTCTGTGTAACAAATGGAAAGCTATAAGAAGGAAAGAACACTAAACTATGTTTGCAATCTGCTTGGAGACATGGAAAGTCAAAGGTAATGTGCAGTTGACAAGCAGAGCACAGGAAAAAGAAAGCACTGTGTTGTGCTAAACACATTACACAGCTCTCCAAGGGCTCACAGGAGAGAACACTGAAAACTCCAAAGGATGCCAGCATGAAGTGAGCAGGACTGAAGTCTATTTTTTAGGAAGTCCCTCAAACTCAAATACTTTACAAAATAATGAAAGGAAAATTAAAACAAACAAACAAACAAGCAAAAAAAAAAAAAAAAACCACAACCCCCCCCCCCAAAAAAAAAAAAACATTAAAAGAAAAAAATAATTCCAAAAATTTTATCCATTTAAGAAAAAACTAAAGTTAATGGTGTGGCAGGTTCATCCAGATCTAAACTCCAGATCACATTGTTTAAATAATAATTGTGGTTACTCTGCTAGCATAGAAATAGTTCTTGCAAAATATTTTCTTCATAGATAAATAGAACAATCCATACATTCACAGTCTATGAGGGAAATGAGAATTACATTGGAAGTACAAATAAACACATAGCTTTGGTTTGGCACCATGACCATGTGCTGCTGAAATACACTCAGGTTTGTGTGCACCAGAGGTGGATCCAGATTCTGGTAATTTTTAATGCTACTTGAACAAGGCGTGTCTGATGGTGCTGTTCCCATCTGCCCTATTTGCCCATTTGGAGTAAGCACAAGGGATCTATTGTTCAGCCACACTTCCTGCAGTGGTTTAGGAATAAAGCTCAGGTTGCTGTCAGGGTGGCTGTTGCAGGGAAACCATTGACATGATTAAGGCATTACAATGGCAAAAGAGGGAAAGAGATTTTTATCTACCCATTATCTCCCCAGCTTTTTCTGCCAGGTAACATTTTTTTATGCCAGGTAACATTTTGTGTATGCCAGGTAACATTATCTGTTTCTCTCTTTTTAGCTTTTTAATCACAGATAGACCTGCCTTAATGTGAGAATAAGGATAACATCTATATTTAGGGGGATTTGGAAGTCATTATATTTAAAAAGTAAACTTTGGGAATGGAGCTTTAGGAAAATGTTAAATAGTTAAGATATGGCCAAGCAAATAGTTGTTATAACATGTAGGCAGAAGACTGTTAAAAATGTTTATGGAGATTTCATAGCCTGGCTACAAAGGGAAGATATGGACAGTAGTGGAGAGTGTGAATTTATAGAGCACCAATTATCCCCACTAACGTCTGCCCAGACACCCCTAATGCATAATGGATATGACATACCTTCTTCCTCTTTTTAAAGTAAAAGTGGCAGCTTTCCTATGAATACAAAAAACCAAGACTGCCCTCTGTGACAGAGTAATGGGGGGGAAGAGTCAGTTTACAGAGAAATGCCTGTTTGTAAACTGGTATCACACCCTGTGTCCTAGAGGAAAGCAAAGGGTCTCAGAAGGTCCTGAGGAGGGTTCAGTATGATACAGTGAAGAGATTGGACTAATGTGAATGGGGGTAATGTTAACTGGTGGGAACACTGAACTCTAAGATATGAGAGGGGGTATTTTTTCCAGAGAGTAGTAAAACTTCAAAACTCCTTAATTCAATGCAGAATTCACCCAGCAATAGTTTTCTGCAATCATAAGAGTATTCATGCAAATCCTGTTCTAATTCAACCCTATCCCAAATAAAAATTTGTCCCACTAAAACCAAACTCTATGTAGTTTAAAAATACATCTTATAGTTCTTGGTGAGGAATAAATTCCTCTTTTGAAAGAAGACAGAGAAACTTGACAGCCAACACAAAAAGAAGAGCATTTTTCCTCCCAAAATAATAACACCCAAAGGGATTTCTATGACTATTAATATAAAGAAACAGGTACTGGAAATTTATACCTGGTATTTATTTGTGAGTTCAATCATTACAGGGAGGAAAGAAGTGTTGGAAGTGTGGGAGGGAGGGAAGGAAGCGGGAAGGAAGCGTCGGAGGAGGGAGGAGGGGAAGAGGAGGGAGGGAGGGAGGAGAGGAGGAAGGAGGAAGGAAGGAAGGAAGGAAGGAAGGAAGGAAGGAAGAAGGAAGGAAGGAAGGAAGGAAGGAAGGAAGGAAGGAGAAGGAAGGAAGGAAGGAAGGAAGGAAGGAAGGAAGAGAAGGAAGGAAGGGAAGGAAGGGGAAGGAAGGAAGGAAGGAAGGAAGAAGGAGGAAAGGAAGGAAGGAGGAGAAGGAGGAGGAGGAGGAAGAGAAGAGGAAGGAAGGAAGGAAGAAGGGAAAATGAAAGGGTGTAGGCTGAGTCACAGTGTTTTTTCAGTAGAGGTAAACACCTAGAGAAATAAATTAAGCTAACACAGATTAAGATGTAGATGTTAAAATCTTTCTCTAATATTTTTTTGTCATGTTCACAGCACTCAGTGTCCAAAAAGTGAAACTCCAACTGTTTTTACCAAGACTCAGACACAGGTCATCTTGACAATTGATGTCCGTCCCAGCATTGTCTTGGCAGAGTGAGAAAAAGAAAAAAAAAACTCTTTTAGAAAATAATAGGGAAATATTAATAATTTCATACAAAAGGATATAATGATATTAATTTAATTGAATTCCATTTCTTGGCAATCATCAGCATTAACACTTACATGAAATTGAAGTTTTGTTATTAACTTCAAAGAAATAAGGATTTCATCCTCATATGCAGAACCTTCTGAAGGTAATAACAAAAGACTGTGGCTGATTGCAGTGGATTTAGTGGGAGTAAGTGGTAATTTAACAGTGCATAAAGGAGCTACAGAAAATACACAAGGATATTTTCCAAAACTTCTAGAATGTCTGTTTCAAATTCTGTATATTATATCGGTTATTGAGACATATCAGTAAGTGTGAGTGAAAGGAGTGTTTTAGAGTTTGAGCCTTCTGCTTCTGGAGCAAGTGAAGTTTTGCCTCCCATTTTTATTGGAAGTCGTCCTAGTCCTCTCTAAAGCAGCAAAGAGAAAATTATGAAGTATTTGGTAAAACTGTAATTCCAAGCGAAGTTTTTTCATGAAAATTATTTGTATGTGCTAGACACAGTCCTTGCTTCTTTTTTTATTTAGTTTATTGCAGAATATGCTTATCTCAAACAACCACTGATAAACAATATTAAGCCACATTCCATTACTCATCTGATAGTTTTAATTAGTTCAAGAGAGGCTGTAAAAACACATTCATGGGTGGAGGGTGTGGTACCAGATTTGGTGTCTTTGTTTTTCTTCCTCTTACTATGCAAATTTGTCCTTTCCAAAGAGGTGATGAAGAGCCACATGTATTTATCCCAAATAAGATCCAGACTCAAGGGCTACACTCCTGCAGCCAGCCAGTAGTCCTTTCTCACACCAGATGTCCCTGACTTCCCTGGGAGTCCCTCAGGCAAGGCCATGGATGGTGTCCATATCAATCACTGCCAATTCTTCCTCATAAGGCAGTGTTGGTAGGGTGCAACTGATAAATAACAGGTGGTCAGTGCAAAGGAATGTAGGCACATAACGAAGGCTGTACAGGGTTAAAACATTGGGATTTTGCCTGCAGCTGTCCACAATAAATATGCATAAGTTCATTTTTTGCTTAATTATGGATTCATCCACCTGTTTTCCTAAGAGTGCCAGACATTTTGAACTTTAATTATTACCAGGTCCTATCCAAAGTCCATTTCAGTTAACACAAAAGAAGTTGTCAGTGATCTCAGGAAGCAGGGATCAAGCCATATGGAACAGTTTCACTACCATTATTTATATTAATTAAAGATTCTAATTTTTGACCTTACATTTGGTCTTTTCTGCAAAAGACTTAAACATTCTGTGCTGTTCTTATTTCCAGGTAGTTTTTGAAAATAAACCTGTGCTCCTATTAAATTATTCCAACAGATATTGTTGCAGGACCACAAAGTCAGTGGAGGGTTCAGAGCTGTGGCACCAGTGAGCAGAGAGGGGTGCTGCTCTGCTGATGGCTCCCAGCTCAATTCCACCTCCAGACATTCCCAAGTCAACTTTAAGGCTCTCTCCAGAGCTGATGCAGCTGCAGCACAGCATTGCACATAAAGCAAACGAAGTGTTGCTGCCACAGAAATGAGCACACTTCCCTCTCCAGACCTCCTCTCTGCTCCCCAGTAACAGTCCTGATGCTTCTTGCTTCCTACCTGCTCTCTTGGACTATGACCTCATCTGTAGATAATCAAATGTACAAGCTAGCAAGCATTACCAGTTTCTAATTAGTTTTGGGATCCATTTTATAAATCTAGAATTGCACCACATAATATAATGTTATTTAATAATCCATTTAATTATGTAAGACATTTTATTGTGCAACCTGGCCATGTCTATTCCCCGTTTTCCTTCTTAGTGAAACAATCAATTTCCTTCTTAGTGAAGCAATTTCTTGAACATGGCTACTCTGAATCATTATGCCTTACTTTATAACAAAACTCTAGTTAATCAACATCAGACTAATCTTTATTTATGACTGTTTATTACATTGAAGATGTTAGGTCTGAAACTGAGACAGTAGAAATGTGGTTTGCATGGTCACTGACACCTCTCTGCACAATTAGATTCTGGGATGAGCCACTTGGGATGGAGATGTTTGTCAGCCAGGTTTTGGGAGGTTCATGGACATGATTAAGTGATGCTGTCCCAAGAGGCCAGTGCACACAAACAAAAAGAAGTAAGTCTTCCAGTCTTGGCAAGTAAATAGAGGAAGGACTGGCCTAGACTTTTTTCTTTAATAAACTTTAGTTGTTATTTATATTTCTTCATTACTACTTTGTAGTCTGATTTTCCAGGCCTGCAGTTTCTGAGTTTCTAGAACTGTTTCTTCCTGATGTTTTGGGTTTCTGAAGCTTGTTCTCACAGCTTGAACATAAACATCAGGTTTTTGTTTCTGTAATGAAACCTAATGTTTGGAATTTTTTCTGTGGGACGGACCTTCTTTTATGTTCCTCTGGTTTCACCAATGTGGGTGAAGGGGGTGTCTTTCTTTCACCAGTCACAGTGGTCTGTGGCAAAATTTATAAAAGGTGTAATTTGTTTGTATAAATTGGAGTCAGATTGATCTCTCTGAGCTTTTCAGAGAAATTCGTGTTGTGTTGTGATTCGCCACAGCAACACTAATTTATATTTACATTAGCAGACTAAGCTAAAATATCATGAGTAGCTTTCCTTTCTTCAATATTTACATTAGCTGTTCGTTAGATCTGTAGCTGTTAGTTATGTCACCTGTCAGTAACAATCGGTGGCTTGGAAATGGAAAAAACCTTCCAAACCAATCAAGAAATTATTTCCACAAATCAATTTACTTTTTAAAGGCTGGAACACAAACCCAGAAACATCTGCTCTTAAAAATACACTTGGTGAGCCAAGATTTATTTCCATGCTGCTGAGAACTTTTCATGCAGCACAGTCATGATTGTTTGAAGAAGAAATGGAATCCCCCCACTGGATCTGGATGTGGAGTGGTGCTGCTTGCTGAGGGTGTCCCAGGGGAGGCTGAGATTGGCTCTCAGTGGTCCAGGCTGGCATTCACTGATCCCTGCTCTCTCTTTCTAAGTGCTCTGCAAACAAATCTTAGATCAGATCTATTGTCTTGATAGATGTATTTTTTTAAATTAGAAAGTGTGCTAATTTCAGCATAAAAACGCTGTGCAGCAGTTTTAGCTTCTGAAAGTTGCTGCAGTTCTGTGGATGTCTAATTATTTACTCACTTTTTTTGAGCCATCAGCATTTTAGAAAAGGCTATATACCTAGTTAGAGTTTTTTATTGGAATATATTAAAAGACCATATGTAATAGAATATTAAATATTAAAACACAAGGCTCAATGCATTGTATATGTATCATAAAATTATTCTTGCTATAAACAATTAATACTGTAAAATTGATTACTAAATTAAAAGTATTTTCCAAGGTCCTGAAAATATCTAATTACAAGAGGATGTCACGTAACAGTTTAAACAATTGCCATATCCCCAGGTATAAAGAAAGTTCAAAAACCTAAGCTGAATGCAAACTGAATAGACCAAAAGGGAATAAAAACCCCACATATTTGTGACAGACTTCTGCTGGCTGATTTCTTTCTGTGAGTAGAAGCCTGGTAATAGTTGATGAGACACCTGATCAAAAATAAGAAGAACTGTTAGTAAGCAAAAAAATGAAACAAATTTTGCGTAAGTATGGAAGCTGTTACTGAACCCTGGGCCCACATGTCTTTTAGCTTTTTCTGGTATGGCTGAGAAATTTTAAGAGCCATATTTTCCTTTTAAACTAATACTGAAAAATAAAAATACAATAGGATTTCAGAATAGAATCTCCTGGGAGTTGAATAATGCTTTTCATTGGAGTTTGCTGCAGCAAGTCAGACTGTACTTGCTACTGCTGAGAATTAAAAAGGTAATTAGCAAAAACCAGTAACTGGATGAACTGGATTGCATCTGCACAGCTCATATGCAATCCAAAAATACTGCCAAGACAAGATGAAGACAGACTTAAGACTTTGCTTGGTATTTTCCTTGGCTATACAAATACAGGAACACAAGATAAAGCTACATTTTTAATAAAGTCCTATAGCTATAATACCTGATGCAAAATTGCACTCGACTGTAGGAGCCTGGCCAACATCATAAACTTTATGGATGAGAAGTTAGGAATTGATTTGGCTCTGTATTGAAGCAAAGCGTTATTTCTCAGAAGCATCAGCATAAACTGTAAAGAGACTTGTAGTTTATGGGAAAAACATGCATTGTAGAAGCATTACTGATTTTACCATGAGTGATCTGCTTCAGGAAGAAAATCCTGCAAAGAAATATCCCCTCCATTCAATAAAAATATGAAGCATATCTTCCTAGTAAGCCTGAACGTATTTAGTTGAATTATCCCATGCAATAAATATGGAAAGAATCACCCTTAAAAATGAACTGGTTTTACTAAGCATCACTAATAATTTATTTTAAAATCTAACACATATATGCAAAGAGAGCTTAAGTTAGCAAACAAATTCTGAATTTTGCAGCAAATTATTTTCCTTGCAGATGAGCATCCAGAATAATTTCAGTGTAAGTGGGTATCAATACAAAAGACTTCAAGGGTACTAAGCAAGAATTTATCCTTGTTTTTCATAATATTTCAAAAGTAATGATCTTAAGAACATGAAATAGAATAAACTACAAAGTATTAAGAGAAACTAGTTCTGTTTTATCTAGTTAATGGTAGTAACATTGCTGCAAATATGGATGCCAGTGTTTTAATGATACATATCTTTGATATGTATCAATAAATTATATTTACATTATACACTTTAGAATTTAAGATTCCTTTTAAGAGTCTCTTTGAAGAGCTTTAAATAGTTTGAATAAAATGGGGTAAATCTAGTTCAACTGAAAATCTTGAATGTTTTAGTACGGTTCTGTGTGTCCTGAGATATTATTAAAAGATTTTAATATTCATAATATGAAGAAGTAAATCATTAAGTATAATTTTTCTAGCAGATCAATTCACTGTTCACTGGTGTTGATACTTCATTGTTTTGCATCTGGTGTAATCATTTAAGATGTGCAGTCAGTGCAAAACATTACAAAATTAGAATCAGATTTTTCCAAATCCCTTTATGAAGGTGCTCAAAATGTAAGGCAGGAATCTGGAAAGTCACTTCCAGTGTCTTGTGGACTAGGCTAGATTCTAATTTTATACAACTAAATTCTTCAGAACTGATCCTTTTGATTCCTAATTCACAGTCACTGATGAGATAAATGGACCTGAACACAAGAGTTCAGCCATGCTCAGGATGGCTTCTTTGAACAAAATGTCACCACTGGTAAACAGGGGCAGACTCTCAATTACTCTCCATGGGGGACTTTTTTAGGCATTTGCTGGAATTCTTACAAGAAGAGTCTGCTCTGTGTGCTTTGCTGGACAGAATATTTATAAACTATTTTCAAACTAAATGCAGCTGGTTCTAATCCTGTGATAATTCAATCTACATGGATCCCTAGCTTTAACATGAACCAAGCCATCTGTAAAATGTTAGTTACATTGGAAGACACAAATCTATTTTTTTACCAGATCCAAGCCAATCAATAAGTCTTTCTTTCTTTGATCATTGTATTTTCTGGAATAATGGCAAGAAACCAAACCAAAGTCACCACAAAATCAATCCAAGCCTTAATACACTCTTAAAACTAGTAGGAACAGTTTTTGATGAGGGGCTTCACTGCTGGTAGAGTTTGTCTCCTTGAGACATGCATTCCAGTGGTGATTCAAATTTTTCTTCTGAAATGAGAGGATAAACTGTGCTTGAAATCATATGACAAGCAGTAGGAGTCCTAAAAAGGTAATTTTATTTTAAAATATATATATGACCATCCTTGGCTTATTTCAGATGAAATCCAGACCAAACTTGTTTAAATAACCAGTAAAGACAATACAGGAACTAAATGCAGGAAGAATGCTGAGAAAAACTAAAACACAGCCAATTCCAAGTACACCGAAAGAATTTTATTCATATTGTATATTCACATTACATTCACTAAACACATTCATGTACTCATTCCATACTCACACTCCAGCTATCATGTGGTCCCAGTGACATTTACAGATAACAGTTTGTATTTAAAAAGCCCAGGGTTATTTTATTAAAAGGCAATGTATTAAAAGGCAATTAAAAGGCAACATGAGAAATGCTGTTCTTTCTGTGGAAGTCCCTTAATGCTTCATGTAGTTTTCCTCCATTTGCGAGACCCTTATTATCGAGCAGGATTTTCACTACCCACAATTTATATAAAAGAGAGAGGAGAAGGAATGAGCATAAAGCACTGCTGCTGGTGTAGGGCAATATTTTGATTTTTCTTGGAGCAATTGTATGTGCAAGGGAAGGATGAGCAGAGTATGAAACTGGTGTCTGTCCTCCAACTCCTCTCTGGATCTTGAGGAAAGACAGTAACACTCAAAATGCTCTCAAGACATTTTTTTGGCTAAATACAAAGATGATTCAAAAGCAGCTCTTCACTTTCTGCTGAAACTAGCATACTTTCAGTAGAATTCCTCCTATGTATATAAAGCCATAAGGCACAGAAATAAAGAAAAAAATTACTAACTTGATTCCATGTCTGTTAAAGAAAGGCTGGTCTATTCCTCTAGTTGTCAGGCTTAATTATTAAGTTTTCCTCCATATTTTTTCCTCCCTGTCCCTGCATTCCTGTAGTTTTCTTGCCATCTTATTAATGCTTATTAGCTTTACAATACAGTTTTTGTAGTCCTCAAAGTCAATCACTTTTTTTACTGACGTGGAACCACATAGAATAATTTAATATCCCTTCCAAACATCTGCCATCACAACCAAACTTCTACTGCTTCATTTACCTGAAACCCTTATAGTCTTTGTAGTGGTATTTTCATTTGAACTATTAACTAAGGTCTACTACTGCCCGATGCTTTTTGCCTTTTCCCTTTATGTGCTACCTTTACAGTCTCCTCTTAAACCAGAGGACTGGATGCTCATCACCTTCTTCCATTGGTAAAAGATTTGAGCAGTCTCCATTGCTTCATCCACTCTGCTGGAGTGCTGTGCCATGGAAAGGGTTTTTCACAGTTTTATGGTCAGTGCAGGTAACTGGTACTCCCTGCTCTAAAGGATGCTGGAAGGCTGAAACAGGTAGGGAGGGACATGACAAAAAGGACATTCTATATCGATCTCCTGGGCTTCAGAACATAACCTGAAGTACAAAATACAGTAGCAATCAAAGTGAAATTAGGAAAATATGAGAGATGAGTCAATTCCACCTTTCCTATGCTCTGTCCTCTTCAGCAAGATTCTGGTTTGACAGACTTTGTAGAAAGAACACTTAAAGTAGATTTTTATCTTTGTAAATTGTAACAGCTGGAACTGCTCACAATAGTTTTCCACATGAAAAGAATGCTGGTGACATCTCTAAATCCTTAGATTTGGCAGAGGTAAGTAGCATGTAAAGCCAATATAATCTGTCTGGTGCATCTTTTATTCAGAACCAAAATGTCATTCTGTGTCATGAGTACTTCAACCAAAGCATGCAGAGATACAGACTGGTAGAGGAAACCTTTGAAAGGAATACACAGAAACAGAGAGCACTGGAACTTCCGAGGTAACTGTGAAGAAGTGACCTCATTAGAGGTCACTAGAAATGGTCATTAGAAATTTTATTACTTTAATTTGAAACAAAGAACCTTCAGAATATCACAGATGTGAAGTGGGACTGGAACAGGCAGTCAACCCGGCAGGGACATCTGAGCCTAAAAACTTCTTATATCTCACAGTAGAAAGGAAGATTGTGAAAGGATTGGCAGAGGAGAGAGGAAAAAACCATTTAGAAACATTTAGAAATGGCCCCTGAAGACAAGTGAGTTGCCTGTTCTGAAATGTGGTAAAGGAGTGTACAGAGCATGAAATACCATTCATGATGTTACAGGAATGGTTAACTTGAGACATATTTGCCAAATTTAACTCTGTACTGTTCCTGTTTTCCTCAGCTATGAAGTCCTAACGGAAACTTGCCCTTCATAGTTCAAGGTTTATTTCCCTAAAACATGTTATACCTCTGAAAATAGGGAGCTGCAGAACCCAGTGTCAATGCTTGAACTACTTGTGGAAATCCTACCTCCACTGGTTGCTGTTCAAAGGATGAATTTATGAGAACCTGGATATTAAATGAAACTTTTGTCTTCAGTGCCTGTCTCACAACTTCAACAATATTAGTTTTTGAATGGCATTTTTCTTCCTCTTTTGAGAAGCATTGCCTTTGCCTGTGACACCATTTATGCATCACACGATGCTCAGGAAGCAATTTTCTCATATCTTGTCTCCAGCCTAAAAAATTCTCTGTATGCAGAGTAAACCCTGGGACTTGTGGCCCTGACACATTAAGGGTTTTGTCAGAGAAGCACGTTTTTGAAGGACAAATGTCCTGATTCACTAATATTATATTTAAAACAAGACTAAAAGATCAAGTTGCTCTAGGCACTCACCTTTGCCTCCAGCACCATTTCCCAAGCATTACAAACCACATAAAAGGACAAAAGATACTTCAGTGCCAGTCAGAGAGACCTGAGCCAAGAAATACCTTTCCAGGAGGAAGATCACAGACATTGAGATCACATGCCTGAAAGAAGGTAGAATTTTTGGCTGTCTTATGTTTTCAGGACCAACTTGAAGAGATATTAGCCAAGAAATGATTCAAAGCCTACCCACCCAAGTGAAGAGGGCAAACCCAGATTTGGATGCACAGTCAGTGTTGCTGCCATCTGCTGTTTTCACGTAAAATTTCAAATTACTTTTTCCCCCCACCACATTTCTTCAATTTTTAAATGCAGTCATATAAGCAAGATTAGAAAGAGAGCTTTCTCCTTCACTATTCTTTATTTAAATATGCTAATTCACTAATTTGACCTGAGAAATTTTCCTTTAATTTAGTTTTGCTGCCTACTTCAGGGCTGGGTTTGAGGGTTTTTGTTCTGGTGGTTTTTTTTTGTTTTGTTTTGTTTGTTTTTTTTTTTGTTGTTTGTTTGTTTTTTGTTTTTTTTGTTTGTTTGTTTGTTTGTTTTGGTTTTTTGTTTTGTTTTGTTTTGTTTTTGTGAGGTTTTTTGTTGTTTTTTAGGTGGAGGTTGTGGTTTTGGGGTTTTCTAGTTGGGTTTTTTGAGGGTTTTTTTCTACATGAATTCCCATTTGGGATAAAGGAAAATGTTTTCCACTTCTACAGAAAAGCAAAAAAATCAGATTAATAGGGGAAAAAATGCATTCATTTTGGTGTATTATATACTTAGATATAAGTAAGTTTTAATTGGATGACTTACATAAATGGAATGTAAATTTGTCTAGAGAACAGCATGGGTTTGGTGCTTTAAAAGCCAAAGTTGAACTCCTGATATCATTAATTAGGAACTGTAATTAGTAAATGTAGGGTAGGTAAAGGAAATGAAAACAAATGTGCTTCATTAACTATTCTTCAGGCACAGGTAAATATGAGTTCATTCTCTGCAACTGTGCACTGCATGCCTGAGACAGCCTTATTAGGAATAAAGTAATAATCTACTGCCTTTGACTACAGAATAGCTAACTCCCTGGTTATGTTTGAAAGGGATCCATGACTAGGAATCACTGCAAGGCAAGTTTGAAGTTTCCTCTTTGATCCTTTACAATTTTGACCCACAGAAAGATCAATTATCACTGCTCCTATTCCACTGTGAGCCTGAATGACCTTGGAGGTCTTCTCAAAGCAGGAGATATTGATGAATGGTTTTGATGACCATTAGGAATCCAAGATTAGAATTTTATTTTCTTGATTAATTGTGATGATACTAACATTATTAATTCACAAAGACACAATTGGTTGCCTCATCAGACTCTGTAGGAGATATGTTGTTTCTCTATGACCCCTCTGGATGCTGTGTCCCCCCAAGCCTGGCAGAAGCTCTTTCCCAGAGCTCCACCTTCTCCAGGGGCAGTAAAGTAAATGTCTGATATTGCAGATAGAAAAATACCAATGGCTAAAAGCTCAGTTGTACATTGTTGGTATCCAGAGAGCAGCCTTGCCCTTAATCCAAGTTATCTAAAGGTAGCTATTATTACAAAATCAGTATTTTTTGAATGGCGATAGTTTCTCTCCACTTTATTTCAGTTTAGCCCATGCTGACCTGTTTTTGGTCTTCACTCTCCAGCTTATGTCTTACACTAACACCCTTGTTGGAGCTCTCAGCCTGTAGAACTGAGAATGTGCTGCTCACTGAATTAGGGTGCTTACATTATCCTTTCTAAAGGAAAGCATCACACACCTGCCCTGCTGGCTAATAACCAGGCAATAGGATGGTTGTCACTGCTTAAAAGGATAGAAATGGAAAAGGGAAAGAATCCCAAGCTCCCAGAGGGGACAAGGCCGAACAGAAGAGATAAATCTATTGCTGAGTACAGCATAGCTGAAAGACAATAAAAGATTCCTTAAACTGGGTAGAACCACAGGACAAAAGAAAGCCAAAACCTCCTAAAGCATGTCTGTTCATTTTTATTATGGGGTGGGCTGCAGCATGCCAGCCTGTTTTAAAATCAGCATTTCACAGCAAGAAACTACACAGCAATGCATCACTTCTCTGCAGGCACTTCCTCCCCTGACAAATGGTTCAGGCACAGTAATAGCTTAACCAGAACTGCACCGAGGGGCAACCAGCACTGAGGCAGGAGGATGTACAGGAAATAAACCTGTATTTATTTACAGGCACATACACAGGCACACAGCTCATTGTGCAGAGCAGCTTCTTATTGTGGAAAATGAACTGTATAAAATGCAAAGCTACAGGAGATGTTTTAACACTCAGGGGAAAAAAATAAAAACAAATTCCACATGCTACGCTAATTTATTCTGTCCCCAAGGGGGATCTCCATAAACTTCTCAGTGGAAAAATCAGTTCCTCTTCTAGCAGTTTTAAGACTTACTAGTTAGCACTCCTTGTTAACAGCACTAACCTGCTAGCCTTACATTTTCCTAATTTTTCTAAGAAAGGAGAACAGAAAAAGGATTGTTCGAGAGCTCATCATATTGCTCCTGAGTACAAGATGAAGCACATTTTTTCCTGAGGCAGAGAATAAACTGCACCCTAATGTAAATGGCTGATGCAAAGCCAATACACCAATTTATGCCTCAGCTAAATCCTTAACTTAGCACTTATGTAAGACATTAGACTTTTATAGCACTTGGACCAAGGTAGGAATTCATGAGGAGCTCACTAATTTGAGAAAACAACTTGAGTGTGCTGTTCAGAACGGCAAACCAGACCACTTATCCAATTAGGAAGAGATGAAGGAAGATGAATTCTATTTTGCCAGCTTTCTAAAATGTTTTTCAGATTTTCTCATTTAATACAAGCTCGATACAAAGCTGCAGAATAAAATTCTTAAGCTTCTCTCTAGTTAAAATGCTAAGCCTTTCCCCTCAGGAGTAAAAAAAATTTATTGGGCATGCAGGGTTTTAACTATCTCTGCTCAAATTCTGCCAATTTTTAAATGCTTAGGAATCACATTGAATTTGCTCATTCCCCACCAGGGCTGGTAAATGAATTAGCACTAAAGCTCTGCTAGTTTTCTCTTACTCTGTAGTCACATTTGTAGGAGACTATTATTTTTTAAACACATTAATGTAATGATGGGAAATTTAGTATAAGCTAACAGATTTGTAGGTTCTACATCTGAAACAAAATGTGCATTTAATGAGGACCCCAGGAAACAACGCACTCCTTGCCAAAGTGTCATTAATGGCTTGGAAAATTGAAATTTTGGGATAATCAACACAAAGAAGCAACCTCTAAGGTGGATTTTTCAGGATATGGATGCTTAGCACATCCTCAAAATAAAGCCATCTCTACAGAGTCTCCATTATGGAGACTCTCACAAACCATTACTATCTTTTAAAATTTTTCTGCTTTTTTGACTGACAGTAAATTGTATTCATGCAATTTAATGAAGACAACTTTGCACACTGTAATGAAAATCTATTTTGCAATGAAATGAAAAACTAAACCTACAGAAGTGAAAAAATATCAGCTCCATATAGCAGCAAAAGTCACCCTCTATGAGATTTTATGTTAATCAGCAAAGAACTAGTAGCACTATAGAAATAAAACTATGCTCCACCTCACTTCTACTACTACAAAAAAAAAAAAAATCTAAACTCAGCCACTGAAAAGCTTTTGGCAAATTCTAATATTTTTGTTTTGGAGGACAATTTCTGTTCTTACTTTTGAAGACAATGCGGGGAGACCAGGAGATGCTTAGGCATATGTTAACATCACACTTCTAGGAATACTTTATAAAAATTGTGGGAAGTACATACACAGCAATATCAAAAAGACTTGGCTTCTAAAATGCATTCTACAGCAGCAGCTTAGAGTCTTTAACAAAATGAATGAGGATACACACAATTCATCCTCATTTAAAAAATCCTAGGTCATATTTTTGTTAAACACATAATTAGAAGACTTAATGGAAGTTCTCTTAGTTCTCCTCAAGTTCTTGACAAGACTCTTAGTGCCTTCCAGCACATTCAGTTGTTACAGGTTCATTCATGCCTCTGGGTAATTTAGAGGGACTGAACCTTTGGCTGCTTCTTGGGGAGGCAAAATCCCAGACCAGAAAGAAAACCTCCAGAGACTCTGTGATGAAAATAAGAAGTAACCTCTATAAATCAGGAAGAAGTAATTTAATTTTCCTCTAGGTCAGGCATCAAATCTTTTAACTTACATCAGTGACCCCTGGGTTCTTGGGACTCCCTCGGGAGAATAAAGAGTATCACATAGCCTTATGGCAAGCCAACAAAGTTGTTCTCAAAGTTGATCTTCAAAACAAGGCATCATAAAGAACCCACCTATCTGCAAAGGACAACATCTCAAAAGAGCATGGGGAGAAATCCTACACTGATGACACCACCAGCTGTGGGGCACAGCTGGTTACAAATTGCATCACCTCTTCTCCTTTTCCTAGGTCTGCAGGTAGAACAGAAGAGAGGCAGGATCACAATTCTGGGGCTGGATCAGACTTCAGGCTGACTGCTCATTGCCATCTGGGCTTTTGCTACTCACCCTGAAGAGGTGCACCAGAAAAACTGCAGGAGGGAGAAGATGAGTCCTGTGGGAAGTACATTCCTTTTTCTAAACAGCAAGATGAAATGGCTCAGGTTCAGACTCCCAACTTCATCTACAAGAATCTCAGCAATTTCATTTTCAGTTGTTAATAATTTTTATGTTTCCTCAGTGGAAAAATGCTTAAATGTAATTTACATTCAAGCCACTAAAAGGTTATAAACAATTACCAGGCTGAAGGCTGCCAAACTATGTCAATTCAGAAATCCACTAAGACAAACATAGGTATGCTTGCAAGAACTACTGATCACAAATCTGCAGTACAAGGAAAATGTGCCAGAGAAATGAAACAATGGGGAAAAGGCAGCCTATTTCCTTCAAGGGCTGTGTAAATATCTCTGGAATGTGTGCAGCCTCCACTGCATATTTCAGGGTGACCTCCTTCTGGGGTCTGCATTTTCCATAACTTCCCTCTGGTAAGGGGTGTATGTCCAGTCCCCAGCTAGGGTCTGTCAGCCCTGCCTGCTGCAGTCAGCAACTCCAAATCGATTTAGAGCAGCTGAGGCACTGGCTCATTGCTCACCAGCTATTCTGAGAAGCAGAGCCCAGGCTTTGCCTGTCCCAGCATTGGTCCAGCTGCCTCCTGAACCACTGGGAGTCATAAGGGGTCGGGCTGCAATGCAGGGGGAGGGAGAGAGGCAGAAAAGAATTTAGATCTCCCAAACTGTGAATCTGTCAAACTGATGTAAAAGTCCTGCCCTGTGGTATCACATTTATCTTTCTCTAATTGTTATCTATATGTGCAATAAAGTACTGGATGTTTAGCTCATTTGAAAGATGAAATGGGATATTCCAAGTTTACTCCACTCTTGATTAGCATTATCTTTCCTTAGCATCAAAACATAAACTAGAGGGAGACAATAACTGAGCTTGTTAAAACTTTGTAACAACTCTCTGGGTCATGTTTTTGAATCACTATCAACAAAAAACCAGAAGTTAACCTCCTTAAAGCACTATACAATTTCTCCCTGTCCAAGTCATTAGTAGTATACTGGAGGTAAGTAATCCCCTTTCCTTAGGGTTTGGAGCTGGAACAGTCATACTGTTAATCAACTTACAGTTATGTTAAATAATTTTCCAGTATCTGTCTGAAATTGACAAAAATAAGAGTATTTTTTTCTGTAAGTTCTTCCACTCGTTAAATAAAATTGTTAAAGATTACATACACGTGGCCATATCTATATTTACTACAGAGGTTTTTTTCTAAAGTTCTGCTTGTATATTATTTATACTGCAAATACATCTGTTGTGTACAAAGATAATCAATCAATAAATTAATGCTTCGGTCAAAACCCCACCTAAATTTACATAGCATAGAGAACTTGGCTTAGACTGAAGAATTTGACATAAGAATTTAAAAGATGGAGTTTGCCATATTTTGTTAAATTCTGCATAGTGTTTGCTTTTCAGAAATTCCTATATCACGTCACAGAGAAGTAAACTTCCTTTCCAAAAGTCTCCATTTTGTTCAGTTCTTTAACTCTGAAGTTTTACTTTTAGAATGCTGGAACCTTGGGCTTTCAACAGTATACCCTAGTACCATACTCATGTTCAATATAAGATTATGGAGAACTGGTTTTCTTTGCAGATCTGCACAACTCAGGTAAACAAAGGTATTTGTTCATGTCCCTAACCAATTTCAGTAGGGATTAAGCATTTAGACAAGGATCTATGATGCCATCTTCACTTCTGAACCTCAGTTTCCAGTCTACAAAACAGAGGCAACACTTACAAAAGTAAGGACGATTACAGTACCTCACTCATGGAGATATCTGAAGGATGGTTTTGAAGAGCTGAAGAAGTCAGCTAGACCAGTTTCTCGTTTGATTGGGGTATTTTTTTTAACAAAAGAGCATACCTGATGGACTCAAGTCCCACCTGAAGAATTTGCGTAAGTCTCTGTCTCCGGGGACTTCTTTTTCTGAAGAAAATTGTGCACAGGTTCTGAACTCTCAGGGCACTTTTCCTTTCCTAGGCTGAGGAGATTTCTCTCTGTGTACTCCCAATGCTCTGAGCATCTCGGAAACCTGCCCTGAGGCAAGCAATAAATGGGGGGTGGGGAGATAGGACTGGTGCTGTAGTGCCTGGCTCTTCTTGCTTTTGTTTCTAAAATGAAGCATTTTAAAGGGAATGGACTGCAGAGCCCATTTCTCATAGCTAAAAGACCATGACAGTAGCCTATATAAAACCATTCTACAACGTACTCCAAATGCACGTAGGAACTCTAACACCTGGTAGTAATTAAGACCAGACTTCAGAGGCTAATGTTGGCTCATTTATAGCAAATCGATTACAGGGCATCTTTTTTGCAAGACTACAGGATGTATGATGGTGGATTATTAATGTAGTCAGCAGGCAGCTGCGCTCAAGTTCATTGCTGTGGCAGCTGTTCAGTAAAATTTGCTGGAAAATCCAGTGGAGATTAGGTTTTGATGAAAAATTTCAAGGTGCTTTTCTCTAATGTGAGCAAGCACAAACCTCCTGGGTTTATTGAATATTGCAGATCAGCAAGATAACGATGCTTTTGCCTAATCGGATGGAAGGTGCTGGGAAATGCGGGCTGCTCCCAGCAGGTCCGTGCTGCTCTCCAGCTCCGCGTTCTCCCCAGTCCTGTTCAGCAACATCCACAGCCTGTCATTAGAGGGCCCAGCTGCAAATGCCAGGGCCGTACTCCTGAGGCAATCACCCACGTCTCTGTAAGTGCGGCACTCGCCTAGGGTGCATTACAGGGAAATACTTACAGCAAAACAGGATGTTGCAATGGGTACGGAGCTTTTCCTGACCAAGGACAAAGCGCGTCATGCAACTTGATGATGTTGCTTAACATACGAAATCGCCTTGGCTGGGCTATTAGATAGTACGCAGCATGGCTGACTTGAATTTCTGGTCCCACTTTCTATTTTTTCCCGACATCAAGCACATGGCTGGAAGTTAAACGAGCCGGTCAGGAACGCGGCTGGCTGGGAGCAGCGGGCATGACTGCTTACAATCCAGCTGCAAGAAATGCGAGGGTACAGAAGCGACAGCGCTTCTGGCTCAACGTCAGTGAGGAAAAACTCCCCAAACTATCATGAACGAACGTTATGAGATTCACCTAAGATGACGTTTTGATTGCTGGGGTGATCACATTAAATCGCTCAGTTAACCCACCCACAGCCCGCCCGATAACACAAGCTTTCGAAGGTAAACCGAGGTGCTGCTCCTGGCCGACCCACGCCAGAGAAGGCGCGCGGGCCCAGCGCCGCCGTTCCCCGTCCGGGGCCCGATCCGCTCCCGTGCCCGTCCCGCAGCTCTCGCGGGAGCCGCGGCGCCGGGCGCTGCCCGCCCGCCGGCGGGGCTGCGGGGCCGGCCCGCCCGCAGGGGAAGCGGCGGCTGCCAGGGCGGGCGGAGTCGGAAGCACGACAGCACGGGGCGCTGGGGCGGCGCTGGTGGCGGGGGCGGGAGCAGCTCGGCACTCGCTGCCGTGCTGGGGTCGCGGCGCAGGGACAGAGCCGGGCAGCGCCGGCCCTGCAGCAGCGCCAGAAGCGGCAGCGGCAGGAGGAGGAGGAGGAGCCGCCGGAGCCGCCGAGCCTGGGGAGCCGCCGGAGCCGCTGCCCCGGGCGGCTTGCGACCGCCGGGCTGCGGCGCTGCCGCTGCCTGCCGCAGCTCCGCGGGTGAATGAACCTGTCCCGGCCGACCACGGCGGCGGCTTCGCCTCGGGCTCTGGCACCAGCCTCCCCCCGCACAAGATGGACGGTTTCGCCGGGAGTTTGGGTGAGTGGCGGCGGGACGGGACGGGACGGGACGCGGTGCGGGCAGCCCGCCGTGCGGCGCGGCCCGGGGCGCGCACCTGCGGCCGGCAGGGATGCCGGAGCCGCGGGCTGGGACTGCCCGGGGCCGGCCGGGCCGGTGCGTGCGAGCACCGCCCGCGGCGGGAGGGGAGGGGATGCCAGCGCGAAATCTGGTCAGCTTCAAACCATCTGTTGCGAGAGCTCCGGCTGCTCTTGCCTTCTTTGTTCTTCCCCTCGCCGTGGGTTTGCGCTTCCCCAGAGCTAGTTGCTTGACTTTGGGCAGATGGTTTCTCTTAGGTTGTTTGGGAGTTTTTTTTAACGCTGTTTTGGTTTTTGTCTCTCCCGTTTGCTCCGGGCGCCACGGCAGCTCTGCCGTGTCCCGGCGCAGAGCGGCTCCGAGGGGAGGCCGGCGGGCTCGGGATAACGAGCGGGAGTGTTCACGGCGCGGGCGGCGCCTCCCCGGTGTCCGAGCATCCGTCCGTGCGCCCAGGAGCCCTCCTGGCTGCCTGGGCAGCAGGTTCCTCTGCCGCAGCCGTGGCCAGATCGAAAATATTTACTGCTTGCTCACGCAAATGTTGCCAGAAAACTGATAGGCTGCGCTGCCTTCAGTTTTATGAAGGCTGCGGCAGATTCTTGAAGCAAAAATGCTCCACCAGCCCAGTTTTTGACTTGCTTGGGGGACAGATTATATGTGCTACCAGGTTGTGTGGATTGCAAGTTTGAACTGAACATGTATCCGAATGTAAGAGTTGTAAACCATGTAAGTTTCCATTTCTGCAAATGATAAGACCACTGGCTTTGCAGGGCTGCCTACCTGCTGCTGTCATCGTATTCAGTGCCGCTGCATCTATCGCGGGCATTTCATGCTCAGACTCACTCCATCTTTTGTAGAATAATAAATCTGTGTCTCTTAAAAATAAGATTAATTTATTTTTACGTCTCTCCC
Source organism: Sitta carolinensis (assembly GCA_032173965.1). Lineage (NCBI taxonomy): Eukaryota > Metazoa > Chordata > Aves > Passeriformes > Sittidae > Sitta > Sitta carolinensis. The sequence goes on from JAVUNC010000025.1 coordinate 670,528, forward strand.
GTAAAATCCGTAGTAACAGTGAATAATTCTCAATTTTCTGGAAAAATTGACTCATTTAAATACTTCTGAGTGTGATTCTAACCTTTCAGGTTTTTGAAATGTCAACTCCAGCATTTTGGGCACCTCTCCAAACCAAACTGGTGCGCCATAATTAACAGTATGCTTTGGTAGTTTGGCTCTTGGCCAGGTATACTGTCCTTGCTCAAGTAACTGCCATGGCCATTTTAGTTCTGGTGATCAGAAAGCGACACATGGAGGAATTGTATGGGTTCTGTTCACAGTTTTCTGAGGGAAGATTGTGCCTGTGGGTGACATATGCAAATGTGCCATGGTTAATATTTATGAACCTCTTAACCCAGCAGAAGAACTGATCACCATATCAAAGCACACCGATATTGCTTTTAACTTGTGCAGTATTGGTCCCGTGAGGTCGATATTTAGAAATAACTGGGTTTTGTTGGAAGTAGAAAAAGCTCGATTGTGATGAGATAATCCCGCCTTGCTGTGCTCGCGGAGGCTCTCAGTGAGCAGAGGCACGGATGGGCTCGTCGGTGGCCAGCACCTCGGGCTGGAGCCGGCATGGGGCACGGGGGCATCCCACGTGTCCTTATTAAGGGGGGCTCCATCTGGACCTTCACTTTGTTTCTTCGTTTGTTCAGGAAGGTGCTGTGATTTTATGTGAGTTTAATGAGGATTAAGCTCAGCTCAGCCTTTTAAAATGTGTATTATGATATTCACTGCTAGCTGGCCTTTGATTTTGCTTTTGTGGCAAGCACTGATGTGCAGAGGTTTTCTGGACTTAGGCTAAGGGGAGGGCATTCCCAGAATCTTTTGCTTTGAAGTGTGAAACTTTATGTGACTTTTTTGTTTCCAGGTTTAAATTATGCTGCTTAGCCCTCCTCTGTATTTATAATCACTTGTTGGCTGTTCTAGCTGCTAATGAGCACATAGCGTTCACAAAGATGTGTGAATTGTTCTGAGACCTTTTTTTTTAAAGTCTCTAATTAAAATCTAATGGCTTGAATTTAATTAGCTGTCTGCTAAATGTCTTTTAGGAAGGCCATAAATTAACGTAATTTAGAACCAAATGTAAAAATTAATTAAAATTATTGCTGGCAAAACTGTGTCGTCGATGTATGTGCATGCTCAACCAGTCAAGCAAGGTTATTAGAGAGCAAGTTGTCCTTTTAATGCCTCTTGTCATTATCTGGAAGGCAAAATGTTATTACAGATTGTGCCCTCTAGCACAGGCAAATACCTTCTTGCATGTCTCTTGCAGTTGAAAATACTTTACGCAGCTGTTTTCTTTTGGCTTCCAAATTGAAATTTTTATGAGAATAAACAGATGAAAGAAATCATTTTATATGTAATTTAGAAAATTGTTTTGGTTATTGGCTTACTTAGTGCTTATGTAGCACTCTACTTACGAGCATACAATTACTGTATACAGTAAAAATAATAAATCTATATGTTTGAGTTAACGTGCCCAGTTGAAATAGGTATTGATTATTTTGATAAAGTACTGAGTTATTTCCTGTTTGCTGTGTCTTCAGTACCTTTAGACTATCACAGTGGTAATTGAGTCCATTTATTGTCTCTAGTAGGACAATTGTATCTCACGTTTGGCATTGCCAACGTGACGGTTGTCAGAGGGCTCAATGGATTCAGGCCATCTGCTTTTTCACATGCGTCCCTCCAAGTCAAAGAATGTGCTTCTGAATGGGAACAAGAAGTCTGTGAGCTTGGACTGGGCGCCTGGCTCTTGCCTTGTGCCCTGGCTGGGACAGGAGCACAGCATGGGTGTGTGGCGCTGATGCTGCCAGCTTCCCCTGCCTCTCGGGGTCCCCACCGAGCAGATATGCGTCAGGGCAGAGGACGCGTTGCCTACTCTGCCGGAGGAGTCAAGCAGAGAGTTCTTCCAAAAGGAAAAAAAAAAGGCAAATACAAAAGCCGATGCGGGAAATAGTGCAGCTAAGGCTGTCGATAAGTGCTGTCCTCTGCCTCCCTCGCTCCTGCTCGTTCTGCGCTGCTGCCCCGTGTCTGCCGCTCTCCCCGCAGCCTGCGGGCCCCGCGCCAGCTGCTTCTGGCATGCCCGTCACAGGGCTGCAGAGCACGGACAGTTATGCCAATAACAATTTCGATTTTTAGATATCATCCGGGATTATATTGCTTTACCGTCCTGCTGCTTGCCCCTGCCGTTTCGGTGTGTTTCTGCCTCAATTGGCTCGTTAGGGAGCAGGGGAAGCGTGGCAGGGGGTGGGAGGGCAGCGGGGGAGCCTGGACCGTCGGGCCGGGTGGGACCGTAGGGCAGGTGGGTGCTGTGCCGAGCTGTCAGCTCCGCAGGGGCTTTGCTGGGTCCTGTCTGAGCTGTGAGATCTGCTGGATTTAGACAGGGGAGCCGGCCGGGACAGGCTGCTGGGGCTGCTGAGTGCTCCTGGCTGGACAGTTTTCCATTGCTTTTAGCAGCAGCATTGTTTTCCCTTCTGAAAAACTTCTGCTGATTGAACTCTGTAACAATAACTCGTGGTAAACAAAGATATAGAAACATTCATCAGATTATATTTTAAAAAGCACTACAGTCTTTTCCAAGTTTGTCACCAGTGTGTGATAACAGTGTGGAAGAAAGCATTTCATAAAGACTCTCTCCATTATTGAGGTCTGTGGCAGAATTGTAATTCAGAAAAAAATGGAGAAGTCTCAACTTCTGATTTCAAACCATGGTTTTTGTGCAGCTGTGCAGGATGCACTGAAGGTTAGAAGGAGTCTTTCTGAAGAATTCTCTATGGTTGAAAATATTTTCACAGAGAAATTAAAGTCATCCTTGTCTTGAAGTCTCAGGTAAGCAGAATAATTTAGGACTTTTTTGCAAAATTCTTTAAGCCTGTGCATTTTGTTTTCAGAAAAATAGAAAGTAAAGGAGAGCTGAAATTACTAAGTGGAGACCAATGCTTTGCTCTGCTGTTGTTGTTAGTGGACACATAATAAAAAGAAATTCTTTTTTTATCATTTTGTGTGGTATCTCCATTTTGTTCTGTCACTTTGTATGTATTTCTACTAATTGCTAACTGCTTACTGCTTACTGGACAGGTGACATAGAGAAAAATTCATATAATTTTGCCCCATTTCTTTTCCTGGGTATTGTGCAGCAGCTGTCTGTGTTAGGTAGGTTCTGGGGCAGTGTTATGAGGCAGTGTTGGAGGAGCCAGCAGTGTCTGTGGCTTTGCTAAGACCCAGTAAAGCTTCTCCAGAGCCCCGGTCTGTGGGGCAGAGCTGCTACGGGGCTCAGGGGGGCTCAGGCAGAGAGGATCTTGTGGTCGCTGGTGCTGTGAGCCTGGAAAGTGTGTGTGCCTGATGATTCATCTCTGTCTGGCTCGCTACCGAGAAAAATGAGTGTGTGGGGTATTTGTCATTTATTTGGGCTAGAATATTAAGTTTTATCGTTGCCCGTCTAGACTGCAGAAGTGGCCGTGTTGCTGCAATGCAATTGCTCATAGCAACAGCAAGCTATGCCGAATTCACAGGGCTGCTCGTGGGATTGCTGTGTGCTATTGTCACTGTGCTGCTCTCCTTAAAAATAAAAACTTTGGCAGGACATCATTCTCCCCTGCCTAAGGATGGCCTTGGCTGGTGCCAGGGGAGATTAAACTCCAGCAAGATGGGAACAGGCTGTTTGCTTTAGAAACTAGGTGGCAGCGGCTCACCTTTTGCTGAAGAGGTCTTCAGTTCATGTGCAGTGAGGAGGAATCCTTTGCTCTCTGGCCAGCTAAAAAGCAAAGCATTGTGTGTTTAAAAAACAATCCTGTTTTTGCACAGAGTAATTGGCAATATTTGCTCTTATTGTGAGTAGTATCTCAAACACAGGAATCTGTTAGAACTCATTTTCTTAGAATTTCTCTCCTTTAGAAAGGCTTTTAATACTTGGGATGCTTAGAATAATTTTTGGCCTTACAGTGTGTTTTTCATATTCTTTAACTGAATAATTTTGATATGGCAGTAGAGTTACCTGACAGGATTGTCTCTTGCCTGAAGAACCAACTCTGAAAAGACTTTTTCCTTCTATGCTTTATATCATGAAGTATGTAAAAGTGAAAAAAATGGTCAAGAGCAGTGTTCTTAGAAGTTCTTTGAAGTAGCATTTTGTTTTGTTAGCAGCATTATTATTACTGTTAATTGTATAAGTAAGTACAGGGTGATCTGCATGTCACTCCTTGCTCTTCGGAGCTGCTTCCCTTCTTGGTGTGGTTTGTATCCATTACTGAGTTTATTTTTCCCTTCTCTCTTTAGGTCCTTGCTAAACCTAATCCTTAATGAATGTGATCGTAAGGCCAAGAATGTTGTTCCTGTTTTACGCGCACATAATGTAATGGGAAGGGTGTTAGAGAGAAATTAATTTTATAGCACATGGCATATATGATGACAGTGCAAGTCTCTCTGCTCTTGCTGGTGTTGAGCATTTCTAGTAGGGACATTCTTCTGTTTAGGAGGTGAAAATCACCTGATAAAGAACTTTTCATATGCTTCACTAACTTACTTTTCAAGAAATCTTTCTGCAGTTGCTTATGAGCTCAGGTGGAACCACTGCTTACCTTGCTTTTCCTCTTTGTAAACAAATGAGCACCAGGAGTTTAAAGAGGAATTACTTGCCTCTTTTTCTTCATCTGCATGTTTAAATTGATGCAGAATTCTAGTTTTCTGGACTTTTCTTTAATTGAATGCTGAAGGATGGATAACTGGACACCACATGGTGATGTGCATTTTTTTTTTTTTTTGAGAGTTTGAGTGCTCTTTAAGAAGTACACATGAGCATTCAGATTGCAAAAAACATATCCATGGAGCAGCTTGGAGTCTCAATTGATAATTAATTCATTGAAAATGGAGGAGTGGTGCTGATAGAAGGGTGGGATGCGGAGAGCAACACAATCATCATTAAAAACTTGAGTTTATTGCTAAATCTTGGAACATACAAAAGGTGTTTTCTCAGTTTGCCTTTTTCTTTCCTTTTCTTCCTCCTTCCTGTTCCCTTTCTTATTTTTGTTTAGTTTTATTTTTGCTCTATGATGCAAGCATTCATGCTACAAACCATCAGTGAATGCTACAACATTCTTAAGCTTTCTGCCCTAAGACTTCTTACTGGGTTGAACAGACTAGGTTTCTTTTAATTAGTTTTTTGATTGTTTTGTGTCTCTGTGGATTGCCTCTTTTGCTTATCCTCAATAGTTTCAGCCTAACTTGTTTACTAAATATAGCTGTGTCTTGTTCTTTAACTGCTGGTTTCTTGATCCCTTTCCTGACTCTTTAATGGCTGCACTGCTCTGCTGCCAGTGCTGTTGACAGGGAAGGTCTCCTACCTTTGACCAAGTGTTTGGAGAATCCAGTTTCTCTCTTTGGTTGATGGTGTTCACTGCCTCTCTTCCCCATCTAGCAGTGTGGATTGCATGCTCTTGTAGCTTCTGAAGCAAGATATTTTTGAGTGCAAATCTGTCTTATGGTAGAAGTAGGCTTACTTTTTTGTATTTAATACCTCATCTTTCCAGAGCTGCTTGTACTTGTGAGTGACTCTTATGCATGATAGAAATGCAGTGTGAGGGGCAAGAGCAGGAACAGCAGCTATGCACTGTAAATGGGTATGATATATTTTGGATGTGATGTATTTTGTACAATTACATGGAATTTCCCATGTATTCAATTGAAGAAAAATACTCACTGTTGTCTGTCACCCGCTTCTCTTGTTTTGCTGAAGCTCCACTCAGCTGTAAATGCAGTGTTCCAGCCTGGAGCTGGTTCCCATTACTCTGGCCAGTTTCGAGCTTAAAAAATACAGCAGGGGGAGGCTAAACCAGACTGGTTTATGTTTGATTGTATTTTGGATTTGTATAAACAGTCTTAATGCATCAAGCTAAATTGGCAGGCTTTCATAATCCTCTGGGAAAATTGGGAGTTTGAAACCCAGCGGATAAATGAAAAAAAATGGTTCTAAGCCCCAGATTTGGCTCCCTAAAGGGATGCTGTAAATTAGTTAGATCTGGAAATGTGGTTTAGTTAAAGTAAATGAAAATGTGTTTTCATGAGGACCTTATAATTTTAAAGACAAATGAGTTGGGTTCCTTTATTTTGAGTTGAGACACAAAAGCAAGAAAATGGCTGTTGACAAGAAACTTACGTTTGTTGTCCAAAGAAAGAGGTAATGATTTCACCACTTTTTATGTTTTTTAATGAAATAATGACGTAAGGGTACTAGAAATTGTTTTAAAGTGCTTAAATTCAGTCAGTGGCTGAGGTAAACAAGCTTTCACATGCATAACTAATTTAATAATCCCAAATATATATAAGGTGAATGGTAGAACTGTTAGTTTCCTTACAATTTACTGTATGTTACTTTTTTTCTCTTTTGAGGATAAAAGAAAAATGTTGCTTTTACATCAAGGTTCTGAAGAGCTTTGTGCCCATCACTGTAGAAAAGAACAGTGGCGTGGGCTCAAGTTTGTTTCTGTCCCTCTTATTCTTTTTTGGTCACAAGCAGACTGTGCCATTTCCTTAGGACGTTTCCTGCTCTGTGTGCATTATAAGGATCTTTCCTTCATTAGAACTCGAGATTTGCATCGGCAAGCTCAGTTTAAACATGGCAGAGTAGAGCCCATTCTCACAGTTTGGGGTTTTGAGGAAGGATGTCACCTCCTGAGATTAATTTTTTTTTTTTTTTTTAGTCTTTATTATATTTATTCCAGTCTTTTTTTTTTTTTTATATTTATGGCTTCTGTAACTAATAGGCAAACTTTGGAGTGGCTCTGAATTGTTGATATAATTGTAGCTATTGTAGACGTGCTCCTTCAGGTAGGGCACACCTGACCGAATTCCTTTTATGGGAGCAGATGTTGGAGACCTAGCCACATGGAATGGAAGGAAAAGGGCTTTGTTAAAGATTTTCTCACACGTCTCTGGTTTGGTGTAGAAGTGGTAAAATCACTGTTCGAATAGGAGCAGTGCTGAGGTGATTGCTACACTCATCCATCTGGGATTCTCTGGGAGCAGAGTCCTCTGCAGATACGTGAGTGTGCATTGCAGCTGGTACAGTTTGGGAATTGTTTGGATGCAAGTTGATTGAAAGGAATTTCAGAAGACCATTTCTAGAAATGTGCTTTCAGCATTTCTGAAGAGAGTCGTGGAAAGGGGGAGCCTCCAGAGGTAGGAACCATAAATTAAACTCTTTCAGCTGCAAGATTCAGAGACATGGCATGTCTGCATAGTATCCCTTAGCTTCTTTAAACAAGAGCTCTAACAAGGAGGTAATTACAACTTTGTTTAACTATGAAATTCTGCACTGAATTGCTATCCCCTCCTCTCCCAGTATGTGCTGTGCAAATGCCATCAGAGAGACCTGGCAGGAAATCAGTGATTTGTGTGGCTGTGGTGCTTGCTTTCTGAACTCTAAACATGTCCATTAAAACCACAAGGCAAGAGGAACAATGACAGGCTGTACAAACTCTGTCGTTTGGGGTTTTTTTAATAATTTAAATTTATTTTTTATATTCTTTCATAGGATAAGCATGAAGAAGCACTGAGTCCATCTGCATGTCTCTTTTCTTATCATTTAATCATGGCATTTTTCCATGAAAATTATATGGCATATTTAAGAAAGATATGTTGGCAGTGCCGTTCTCTGGAATTTTTTCTGAATTTTCTGTAATCTGTCACTGTAGTATTTTCTGAAAAATGCTTGGAGGGATGAAGTGTTGGTTAAAAACAGAGTTGGATGATTTGAGAATTTTCAAAGGAGCTTTAAAAATAGAAATCACTTCTCTTCCTCTTAAACACAGAGAAAAGTGGGTCTTAGGTGTAGAAAACAGTAAACAATTCAGATTCTTGTAAAACACTTCTTTTTCCCCCTGAATGCTTTATTTGGCTTATTAGTGGTTCATTAGAAATGATATTCCAGTGGGACACTATTCCTATAACTAATCTGAATTGTTGGTATAAACTCTTAAATAGGAATAAACAATTTCCGGCCCCCAAGTGCTGCAGAGCTTTGGGTGGTGCATTTCCAAAGTCTGTCCAGCATGTTAGGCAGTAATGGTATTACAAACTGATGTACCTTTTTATGATTCAGTTGGAAAATCGTTAAAGTGTGGAGATAATTTCTGCTTGAGATTAGCATCATGCCTCAAGTTTTTGTGTGCTAGCTGGTTTAGCTGCAAAGAAAACAGAAGCTGGCAGTCTTCAAATTTGTAAAATCTGAAGTTTAGAACAACCCCAGCCAAGAACTGAAAACCAACCCCACTTTATTCATGATGTGGACAAATACAGACTAGAAGTTATTGTTTTGTCACTGAATGGTTTGGCTTGGAAGGGACCTTAAAGATCATCTAGTTCCAGCCCCCCTTCTGTGGGCAGGGACACCTTCCCTTCGACTAGACTTATCATCAAGCCTCAGCTGATGATAAATTTAATTCTGAAAAAGACTTCCATTTTTCATTTTTAGATGCCAAACCTTTAGCTGTTAATAGTTGTCAGTTATTTAAACTTTGGAGGGATTCAAGCTGTGGGCATTAGGTTGGTGGATGTTACCAATCTTTGATCTTAGTGTACTGCAGAGTGGTTGATTATGGGTTAAATATCATGGTGTGCATAGCAAATGCAGGAAATATTTGTTTGGAGGAATCATATTGCTTTTTCATTGGGATAATTTGTCAGTGAGCTGGTGTGGTATTGTGTGGGACTTTAATCTGGCATTCTACTTACTGAACTGGAGATGGGAGACCAGTTTTTCTTTATATCAATTCATCTGAATTTTGAACAGATTTTTGATCATTCTTTTTTGTGTGCGTGTGCCAGGCTTGTGGCTCTACTACAGGAATTTTTGTTTGTGTGTATAGGATTCTACTTGTAGAGAAATATGAGATTGGGAGAGCATGTAATTTGACTTTTAGTAGTCAAATGTCAAAGTCATCATCCACCTCAGAAACAGAGTGCAAGCTGTTTACTACTGGATTAAGGTATTTGAAGCATTGTAAGAGTGGAGAATTTACCTTGTTTCCCTCTCTGCCTATCAGTTCAGTTATTGCCTAGCTAAGTAATACAGATTTGTGTGTAGAGATTCTTGCTAACAGGCTTTTAATTATCTGCACTTTAATTTTTTTTTCCTGCTCCTATAGCTACAGCAGATTTACCAGCAGAAGGTCTCTAAACTTGGCTGCTGAATGGCAACATTTGCAATTGGTTTTCTATAGATCACAAAGGGATTTTTTTTTTCAAAGCTATAGATAAAATGACAGGGAATTTCAGGAAAGTGAAAGAGAATTGACAAGAAAGCTTGCATAGATCATTTACAGCCTAAATTGTATTTGTTAGTTTGTGCAGATCTGTGTTTGAAAAGATCACTTATATCTGCCTTTCAGCCTTTAATTGAAGTTAATTTAAAGGATTCAAAGTCTGGTTATCCTTTTAGTGAAGGAACTTTTCCCAGTATCAAATCCAAACCTGGCCTCATGCAATTTCCTGTGTTGCATCACTTGTTTCCTGGGAGACTGGCCCCCACCTTATATATAACATATCTCTTATGTAATATAGCCCTATCTGGACTTAATCTTTGTATGTGTGATTGATGCACCTTTTGGTTTCCTGTCAGTATTGCTGAATCTTGGTTATCTTAGGCATTGGAGTATTTATTTTGGTTTTGAAAAACTTAAAGCTATCTTTGGTCTTCGCCATGTTGCTATTTACAGTCTTTTTGCATACAGTGCATGGGTTAAAACTCAAAATATCTTCAAAGTTAAACTAATTAGCAGACAGAAGAAGATAGAAATCTTTACTAGAAAGAAGTGACTTGCCGAAGATGAACAAGAAGCTGCATTTTGGCAAACAGCTCTTCTGTACTATCATATGAACTTTGCATATGTATTTTTAGAAGAAAAATCGGTAGGGTTGATGTCAATCTAAGAGTTGCCTGTTGACTCTTAACTCCAGTTTTCTTCATCAGCTTAATTACTCCAAGATGTTACCAACCCTTGAGTTGCAGTACCCTCGGGTACTGGCTCCTGCCTTTGATCTGCATCTTCGTTTGTTGAGGAATAGTGATGCAGAAACAGCCATCTCATAGTGATTTTCATCTGCCTCGTTGGCTTTAATGTGTGTGTGCTCACATCCCCCTTCTCTGTGGTGCACAGGTCGTGTTGTGTCCTGCTTTGCTCCCAGGCTCCTCCAAGAGCAGCTCCTGGTGGCCTTGGGCCATGTGCTCCCGTGGCACTGTCCCACTGGGGGCAGAGCCAGATCCCTGCTGGGGTTTGGGGTCGCCCCTCTGGGCAGGACCTGGAGATGGAACCCCCTCTGCTGCTCCTTGCTGATAGCCGTGGGCCCAGGTGATGTATAGGGAGGCTGGGTGGTGTGAGAGCAGAGACTGCCGTGTGGCTCTCCAGAACAGGGGTGTTGCTGACAGCTATAGAGCATGGATGGCTGGCTGTGGACTAGCGGTTTTGTAGCAGGGAGGGGAGAGGGAAGCGTCTGCCCCTGGAAGAAAAGAGATTATTTGGAGACTGCCGGAGCCACCCTGGCAAGCTCCCCGGGGGTTTCAGGGGATGCTGAGAAGCTGCAGCTGCTGGAGGGAGGCCCTGCAGAGCAACTTGTGTTTCTTCCTGTTGCGTTAGACTGCTGTGACACGTGCTCCTCACTATGAATACCTAGATTGTCCAAAGCTGTGTAACTCTGTAGAACCACCCATCCCTACTCCAGTACCTCTGTGGATGCCTTGTTGTGATTGTTTGGAGTTTTTTAAAAACTTTTATTCCATGTGGAATATTATTTTCTGTTTTTCACTGAATGCCATTTACCTCCAAGTTTTTGATGGAGAGCCCTTGAGGTGGTGTATGACATGTTTGCCATATTCACCATGCTTGTCACGGGCTACTTCATGTCATGTCACCCTTTTTCTAATCTGAGCTCTCCTCAGATGCTGCCTTCTAGTGGTTCCATTGTTATAGAAACAATTTTTTGTTCTCTTGGAAACGGGTGTTAGAATAGGTTTTAGTCATTTACCTCTTGTGCTACGTGAACCATTCATATTCCTGAAATGGGAAACTCAATCACATTAATGCCTGGATAACTTGGTGTCTTTCTGGGCCAGTTGCAGGGATCTTGGAGCAGGAGGTTCTGCTGCTGTTGCGCTATACTGGCTGTTCAGTCCAACAAAGCTATGCTCCTCAGTTCTCTTCTAACAAGAACCATCCTTCTTGTTTAATAAGATAATGGCTGCCATATGGTTTTCTTCATTATCCCTCTTCTCTTCTAATTTTTCATATGTGCTCATGTACTGAAAGCTTTGGAGGACCATCTTCCATGCTAGTAAAACACTGAAAGTAGGTAACTTTCTGCTTGTGTAGCAACTTGTTAGAGCTACACTTTTTTAACATACAGCAAATACTTATAAAGGCATTTATATTAGTTTTTTGTACTCTGAGGTACATTCCACTTATTTGTTAATCATTGTTGGTTTGATTGTTTTGTTTGACGTATCTCATTTTTCCAAGCACTTTTATTGCACCAATTACATATGTGCAACATGAAACTTAGAAGGAAGTGCAACATCAGATCACTGGAAATTCTCTGCTGCTTTTACAGCTAATTTTTATGTTTTGTGGTGTTAAAGTTAATGATTTCTTGCTGTGCACACATTTCTTGCTGTTGCACATGTGTAGTGTGTATTGTATCTGCTTTGTTACTGAGAGTATTTTTTGGGACCCACATGCATCAGTGTAATTAATAGGAAACTTATCTTTGGTTTTATAATTGTATAGTTGTATTTAGGTGCTTTTCAGTGCTGCCTCTTTTATTGATCTAGCAAGTGACTTGTAGTCATGTAGTTGTAATTGCCGAGAGGTACTACAATCTTCTGTTACATATTGTGATCTTTTTATTGCCATGTATGGTGTTCTGCTCTTATTTTGCATTTCACTTTTCTACTCCCTTTTGAGTAAGCTGTGTATTGAGCAGTTCATCTACTTTCTACCTGGCTTAAAAACGCCTCAGTTTTAATTTTGAGGCAGTAATTTGTAGTCCTTTAGTAGGTCAGTGTTCCTGTTTGTATAAAAACAGTTCTGAAAATGTCAGCAAGAGCAAACCAGATGGAACCAAGCTCTGGTGGTGTTTTCCCTGCATTCCCTGCTTGGAGGGTTCACTGCTGCCTTTGGGAGTGTTCTTTGCTCTGTGTGTGAGCTCGCCAGCACAGTTCCTTGCTGTGCTGGGGAAGAGCTGGAGCCATCCCATGGCTCAGGCCATGTGGTGCACGAAGCTGTGTTGGAGGAGTGCAGGGGCTGGTGAGAGACAGCTCTAGGAGTAGAGCACAGCAGGCTCCTGAGGGTGACTCTTCTGTCTTGGGAAGCAAAGAATTTTTTACTTATTTTTTTTTTCTTAGCCTATTATTATAACTCTTCTTCAGGTGAATACTGAGTACTGGATGTATTTGAGGGCAGTATGGTGTGGAAAACAAAAGGTGAGCGCTTGAAGCCCAAATGATTTCTTGTATAAAATGTTTCGGATTAGCTGTGTGCCCATCAACCCAATAATGAGTGTGTTTCTGCAGAAAATCAGCTAATTCCTGATCCCAGTTGCCAGGCTAGATGGTTCCTCTGGTGGTAACTGCTTTCTCACAAGTCCAGGGTGACAGCAGTAAGTCCATTCTTTAGTCCCGTTGGAGAAGCCCCGAGTCTTCCTGAGTTCTGGGATGCCGAGCGCTGTGTCTCAGCTCTCTGTCCCCAGGGAGCCCCGGGCTGCCCCAGCGCCTCCCCTGCCTTTGCTTTGGTTTGGCTGTTGTTGCCTCTGGCGGAGCTTGCTGGTAGGATCGGTTGTCAGTGTATCTCTAAAGGATGGAAGATGTGGGGAAGTGCGTGGGCAGATAGTGGGCTGATTTGGGAACTGAAGGGGAGGCTGTGTAAAGAGATGAAGGCAGGTGCCTGGCTGGTGTGTGCTGCCAGCTGCAGTGTCTGTGTGAGCTCCTGCCTGCCAGCACGCTGCTGCAGGAGGGGCACTGCACAGGTGACAGTAGCTCCTGCGTGTGTGGCTGCAGGACAGGAGCTGTGAGGGGAAGAACACGTTGGAGTGGCAGTAGAGCAGTTGGGGAGGCAGTTGGATGCTGTTGAACATCCCAGTACTCTCCAAATCCCGGCAACTTTCTTCTCCCTCTGTGGATTTTCCTCCACTTCTCCCTGTTCTTCTCCTGCCATTCTCAAAAAGGGTGAAAGGACAGAATGGATTTTCCTTTTCAAAGCCTTCTGAGAAAGCCTAATGTTACACAACCACCTATGTCATTGTGTCTTCTCAAAAACCAAATATAAACAAACACAGTACTGTTTTCTTAGCCAAACCAACCCCAAACTTGAAATCATCTAAAGATATAATTATCCCATTTAATTATCATTGCTGTTCTGGCTGTCCTTATTAAGGCAGTTATGCATATGTTTCAGATGAGAAAATGTGTTTTAATTTTGTTGTACTGTTACTGTATGCTAAATGGAAAAATAAGCCAACCTAATTCCCTTAGAATTTGTATTTTATGGAAAACATATTACCTTAGAATGTAGATTTTATGGAAATATCTGAAGCTAAGGAGTCAGTAATTTTAACTTAATACTTCATTTATAAGACTTGATTTTGAGCTTCATATTCTAAAGCTAGTGTTTCTGGAGCAGCTAATCATAGGAAAGGCAAATAAGTATCAGATTACAAAACTTTTCTACATTAAAAATATGACCATATGTGCCTCTGAATAATTCCAGATGGAAGGCTGCTGGTTTATAATTTGTTTTATATTACATTTCTTCAGAACTCTTCAATTCTTTTTTTTTTTTTTCTTTTGATGTTATGGTGAACATAGGTTGTGAATCTAGAGATTTATTACAAGCAGAAAAAAATAGTGCAGAATAATAGTTTATGCCAGCAGAGTTTTAGGTTGGATATTATGAAAAATTTCTTCACAGAAAGGGTTGTAAAGCATTGGAATAGGCTGCCCAGGGGAGTGGTGGAGTCACCATTCTTGGAAGTGTTCAAACACAGTATGGCACTTGAGGAGATGATTTGGTGGTGGGTTGATGGTCAGACTTGGTGATCTTAACGGTCATTCCCAACCCTAATGATTCTGTTTCACTTGCTTGGTGTGTAAATCCCATTCCCCAACATTTTGGTTGTGTACTGGAGCTAACAGAGGCATCAGGTTTGGATTTGCCTTGCAGACTTTTTCATGCACTATTACATAGTCCCTAAGTGATCACATTTTAGAGCACAATTCTTTTTTAATACGTGTTTTAAGAACCATATTCAGATGCTTATTGAGGGAGTTCCCAGAGTGAATGTGAAACCTTTCAAATAAAAAGGGAAAAACTTGAGAAGTTACAAACCTCTGAAAACATGCAAAAAATATTATAATAAAGCGGTTTTGCAACCTTGTCTCTGTTTGCCAACAGTAGTGCAGCATGCAACTCCATTTGAAAGAAACATTCTTGAGAACTTGTCAGCTTATTCTCTTTCATGAGACCTCTTTTAAAACAGCCTTGTGTTACAAAAAGAACCTTAGGAATAGGCATGAGCTTGATTCATCTTTTCAAAGGCAGTGGTTAAACATTTCATCTCAGTAATTGCAGCTGCACTTTCATGGCAAGGTGAGAAAAGTGTGATTTTTAGGTTGTAGTTAATGAAGTTATAATTGTTCTTGTGGGGGAGGTCACTTGGGACTCCCTCCCTTCAGGAGTGGGTTGTAGTAATCCTCTTCCCCTCCCTGGGCAGCTTGATCATTCCTGATCCCCGCGTGGAATGCCTGAGTCGTCTTTCTGGTCCTTAGTAGTCCTTGCTTGCTTACTTTTTATGATAGAGCATGCTCGGGTTCATTCAGGATGATCATTTCAGTTCTTACTATTTGTGTCTATTTATATTGTTTTCCTTGCATCTTTTTATTTACTAATTTCTCACACAGTTTTAACAGTATTGTATAAGTCACTGCTGTGGGAAATAAGAACTGTATGCATGTCAATAGATTCTTTATGTTTAATTTCACTCAAAACATCAAATGAGGTGCATGTGCAGTGAGTTAATAACACAGATGTTCAGCTTGGCATAAAAAATGCCTGTTCCAAGTTGCTTTTTCATCTACATCCTCCCTTGTTTTATTTCTGCTGCCGCAGTGAAATTTCAGGGCTTTAAGAAATGCTATGCACTGTATTTACTTAATGGCAGAGGAAAGTATGGGGTTTAGTTTTGGCAATGACAATCACAAAGTCAGAATATCTGAAAACTTATTTCCATGTCTGGAAACTATATCCTTCTTATACTACTTCTTGGGGCTAAATATTGATTAAATTATTAATTATTCAGGAGTCGTGTAATACAAAATGCTTCAGAGCCTTGTGGTTTTAAGCCTTTAGGAGCTTGCCCCATGCCTTTCAATGGGCCATAGAAGTAAAGAGGTTCTTTGTGCTTTGCTGAGGTATTAACTGCTTGCAAAATGGGCATTTTCTTTTTGTGATGCAGGAAAAGTGAGTTCTGTGATACGTGCTTTTTACAATAAGTGTAAATGTGTGTAATTTTTTTAAAAATCCCATTAGTTTCAACAGTGTTATAAGTATGTGCAGCTTAAGAGAAATATTGATTTCTTAAAAAGCATCATCATCGTTGAAAAGTGCAATTCGAGTAAAATAGTTTCTCGAGTACAGAACCTCCTGTACAGTGCTATTTGTGAAATACTGCTAGGAAAGAGGCCAGGATTAGAAGGGGAGCAAAATTTAGCAGTAGGGAAGACTGGGATTGCTAATGGTAAGCTTTTTCTCATGCTTGTGGTTATACCATTTTTATGGTCTTTTAAAGAGGGGTATTGTGATATTTCTCCTAGGCTCAAGTACCTCTGTGGTCATCTTTGTCTGTGGTTTAGACTTTTTTTTTTTTTTTTCTTGTTTGAATTCTGTACTTTAAAGGGTTTTATTGCTTTTCTATGAAACCTTTTCCCTGGTCATTTAGCATTTTAGATGAAGACCATCCGTTGCAGCTAGAAATTCCCATTAACTGGCTTGTTTCTCACAAAGAGTAAGTTTAAACACATTCACGAGTGTGTAAAGAGGAGGGTGTTTCCTTGCAATGGCTCTGAGAAAAAAGGGGAGTGAAGGTGCTTTTGCAATATCAGGCTTGTTTGCTCCGTTGCTGTTATAACAACCCCCTCAGAACTGCTGCTCTGTAAATTACTCCCTACCAGCTGTTAATTATTTTTAATTCTAAAATGAGTTCTATTTGTTGAGCATTTAACCTGGAAAACTTGCCTTTACAGTAAGGCTGATTAGCTTGCATGGTGTCATGTTCTTTGCATGCAATTTTTATTTTTTAAAGATCTGATGTGGCAGCAGTGAGGCACCATCTGGCATTTCTTAAGTTTTGTGGTGATTCCTGCGCATTAGGGTTTCAGGAAGACGCTGTCACCACACCCACCAGCAGCTCCCTCTTCTCTGGGGACTCCTTTTCCTGGTATTTCCTATGGTGCCTGTGAGATTCAGCGTTCAGAATTTGGCTTGTTTTACCAGGTGACCAGATTTTGCTCGGGATTCAGAAGCCCATGAGTAAAAGCATTGCAAGTTGGCAACACCTGCCCACCTGTGCCCTTGCAGGGGATGGAGGGCTGGGGCACGGTGGGCGTGAGATCTTGGCGTTAATTACGACATTTTGGAAGCTGTATTTTGGAGTGGGAATGTGTAGATCTCTGTTACATCAGCAGCAGTTTTGTGTGTGGAGCACGAGGGAGATGGGCTGGGCTGGGAGCATCAGCAGCTCAAAGCGTGGCTGGGTCGGTTCAGACTTTGAGCAGGAATTGCCTTCCAGTAGAACTCATGCGTGGAGAGCACAGGCACACATGGAAGTGATTTGCTGCGAGTATGAAGATGTAAGATTTGGAAAAAGGAGAGGGATGCTGTAAATGGGAGGTGTGCTTGCCTCCCCCAGCATATCCTTTCACACGAGCTAATGGTGATTCCTCAGGTGAATTGTGGGCTGGCACAGGACAGGAGACAGCATTATACCTTGAAATAAACACTTAAACCTTTAACTAAAAGCAGATGTGGGGGAGAGAGGATGCCTTAGGAGCACAGGTGATTGCAATAACCAAAATGTGTTGAAAGATAAGGTGATGCATTGCATAAAAATTTAGAGGATTGTTGAGTCTTAAAGCTCAGTGATACAGTTAACTTCTTCATAGAGAAGTTCCTCCACATTACTCAAAAAAACATGCTATGGCTTTTGGCATGGTTATCTTTCTAAATGGAAACTTTCTGGTCTGAAAGTCACCTTTTGATTACTTTGCTCTTTCTGTATGGGTATGTTTGAAGTTTTCAGTGTGAGTGAAGAAGAATATGGTAGGTATCTTCTTGGTTCTGCAAAACATTGATGCACCCTAGTAAAACCACTAACTAGGGCTTGTAACTGTACATGTTTAACCAGATGTTCTCTGGTTAAAATGCTTAAATTTAAACGTTTCAGGTTTATGTTTCTGTCACTGGATAGCTAATGGTTTCTCCAGCTCTTTTTGTTGGTCTAATCTGCTTACTGTAATTATCTAAATAAGCAAATCTAAAGTGACATGGAGACAACTGTGAGAAAATGCAACTGTACAATTAAATTTTCTTGTTATTTTTAGTAGACATGCCTAAACTTCTTACTTGTATAACCTTATTAATTTAATGAACTATAGTAATGATATTAGATACAACTGCATACTTTGTTCAAATATCTGAGTGGTTGTTCAATTTTTTATATATATTATAAATTAATTACCCAGATGCATCTATTTATGTCCTGTATTTCTGATGCTACACTATCTTATGTCATGGAGTCTCATTCACTTGGGCTGCATTTTTGTAGATGGCACTTTACAAACCAGCAGACAGGAATTTAGAAACTGGGAAGTGTTGGCATCTTTAGTTACTGATCACATTCTGTCACACGAGCCCTCACAAAGGGTTGTTAGGTATGGGGGTTTTGTTTCCTCCCCTTGCATCTGTTCGTGCAGGGCTTATTCTTTGCTTGTTGTCTGATTTGCAGGCACCTTGATTGAGATTTTTTTTCTGTTGTTATTTTTTTGCAATCAGGGAGCTAACAAGAACTGTTGCAGTTGGGAATGTGAATTTGCAAGTAGCTTAAGCGATTGGTGTAGGTGGGTTTGCTTTGCAACAATGTAATGCGTACTCAAAATGTTAATTTGCCTCTTGGCAAGAATGGTGAGGAATTCTCCATCTTTGCCATGTTTTTAATCAGAGGTCTCCAGAAGACTTAATGTTTAGGCCAGCAAAACAAGGAATCTTCTTCTGAAATAATTTCCCCCTTTTCCATTCTCTTTAGGATTTTTTTTTTTCTTTTCCTTCTTTTCACAGGTACGATTGTATGAATTGCACTCAGTTCAATAACTACTTGTACAGCTCATGCAGAATCTCTTACAATCCAGGCTATGATTTCCAAATATCAGAAATGCATTTGTAGTAATGGTTGAGTGTCTGCAGCATCTCAGCCTTTATTGTTTAGTTATATATTAGCGTATAAATTCTCCAGGATTTTATCTTCTGAAGTTTTTTTCACCCAAGCCCATTCACCTCAGTCTTCTTGATTTGCTTGTGGGCTTGTTTGTAAGTGCCCACAACTTTAACCAACATGGAGCCAGTGAATAGTTTTTGGAGGTGTAGTGCTGGATGGGACTGTTTTCTTTTGTGTCCATTCTTTCTCACAGGCCATCAGTGAAAATTAAGTTCTTGAAAATACTAGCTTTTCAAATAAAAATAGACTTTTCATTGGGTAGATCACGAAGTTTTTGTGACTACAGGAAGAAGGAAGATCAGTGTATGTGTAACACACACCTTATTACTGGCTTTTGTCTTGCTGTTGGGTTCTACTGGCACCTACACTTTTCACCAGTA
This sequence comes from Sitta carolinensis, assembly GCA_032173965.1. Taxonomy (NCBI): domain Eukaryota; kingdom Metazoa; phylum Chordata; class Aves; order Passeriformes; family Sittidae; genus Sitta; species Sitta carolinensis. The sequence goes on from JAVUNC010000025.1 coordinate 689,445, forward strand.
TAGTTTTTTTCTTGTTCCACCTAAATTATGACCAGGTTCCATCCTTCATAGTAAATTTCACTTAGACTTCCAAAGCTAACTTCAACTTCAGACCCTTTGTTACTTTTATTAGCAAAAAGTAATATTTTTTTTTATTCTGTATTCTTTGTGTGTGGAGTAGTCTAGTTTCACATTCTTCAAAGAAGGGGCAAATTCTGTCAACTTCTGCTTTAAATGATCAGATATTGAAATGAGTAATCCCTTGTCCTGTTGTTAACAGACTGGTCTCTGTCAGGAGGACTGTTCATCAGCATGAATCAAAGCTATCACATCAGACTCTACTGAATTTTTACACATATGCAACCGAAGCACAGCAGTCCAGATCCTTGATGGGGGTCTGTTAGTTAACATCAGCTGAATTTCTGGCCCAGCATGTCCAATGGTCTCAATTCCCAAACACAGCCCTACTGACTCTGCAAGACACCAGTGCCACGTTTATATTGGAGGAAAGTTTGTTGTATCAGCTGTGTTGCAGCAAATCTGTTTTCCCCAGGTTGTTTGTTACAGACTGTTCATTGTGACTTTGGCTGGCTATCAGATGCTTCTATTTAAACAAACATACTTCTCACAGTTTTCCTCAAGATGTCCTGCAGTGAAGTACCTCTGACTGAGACAAAACGAGTGATACATATGTATTCAATAAGTGACATCAGGATTTGTTCAAACACATCAGTGAAGCAGTCATTGAATTGTGACTTTAGAATAGGTCCTAGTGACAGTGAAACAGCAACCAGAGTCTCTAAAAATTTTCATTTTCAAGACCCTTACCTTTTATCTCAGATGTTTTTTTCACTTCACACCAGATCAGTGCCACCAACATCTGTAGTACCTGTGTTGTTGCTCAAAGGTGAGCCACAGAAAAGTATGACCTGCTGTATTTAAGTAGAAGTCCCTATGTACAGATAGGTCAAAGCAACTGTGTGTTTGCATTTCTGGATTTTTTTCCCCTTTTTTTCCCCCTTTACCTTTTCCCACGAGTTTTGGAGCATCTGCTGACAAGAGTATATCAAAAGAGCATTGAGTAGTATCTTCTATTCTTGCATTTTGGCTGGCAGTGTATTTTGGCTTGCTGGTGTATTACATTTGTAATCCTATACCATGCATGTTGTCCTAGAATAGATCATAGAATCACTGAAAAATGTAGGTTGGAACTGCTGGAGGTCATCTGGTCCTACACCCTCCAGCTCCAGCAGTGATGGCTTCAAAACTAGATAGTGCTACTCAGGTCTTGCTTCAGTTGAATTTTGAATATCTAGAAGGAAAATAAAGGTCACAGCCCTGGGTTCAAGGAAAAAAAAATGGGTTGAGTGTGTTTAAAATCTAAAACAAGTGGCTGAGTTGGAGTTTCCTTTGTTGCCACCCCCCTTTTTTTTTTCACCTCTGAAGAGAGTTTTAGTCACTTTTTTTCTGTAGTCTGCACTCTCCAAGGTAGTGAAGACTTGAATTGGCTCCTGCTTTGACTTTTCTCACAGCCTCTGGTCTTGCATGATGTGCTGCAGCCTCCTTACCAGCTGGCCACTCTCCTCTGTACTGGAAAATCCCCAGATGGACGTGTGTCTAGCTGCTACCCAGATGGGAATTATATCATTTCTGCCAACGTGCTGGCTGCAATTCTGCTCAGACAGCCTGGTGTGTGGGCAGCCTTGGCTGCTGCAAGGGTCCCTTGCTGACCCCTCCCAGCTCCTTCACCTGCCTTTTCAGCTTCTTTGTGCTGGTCATCCCAGCCTGAACGGCCGTGTGAGATTTTCCTGCCCTACTGCTAGACTGTGTTTGTCTTTGCTGAATATTGTGAGACTTCTGTCAAACCAGTTTTCTAGTTTGTCCTGATGCTGGGGACATCTACCTACACCCTACCATTTCAGTCTTCCCCAAGGTCATGGATTCATAGAATTGTTCAGGTTGGAAAATACCTCTGAGGTCATGTGCAATCATGGATCCAGAACTGCCAGGTCCACCACTAGACCATGTCCCTTAGTGCCACATCTGCATGACATTTAAATATCTCCTGGGATGGTGACTCAACCCAGGAGTTACTTATGTAATGTGACCTGAACTTTTCCCTTAAACTGCATTAGGAGTGGGGTATTGATTACTCTTAAATAGGATGAGGGTGTGCCCGTCCCACTGGTCTGATGAAGCAGTATTGACTGGGGTTCTGACCCATCAGGGGCACTGTTGAGATCACACACCAGGAGGACCATTAGACCACAACCCCTGCATTTGAAGCTTGATGACCCGGCCAGTTTTTCATCCCATGCCTTAAAATAGTCACATATCTTCTTCTCTCACTCAATCCATATATTTGAGCAATGCAGATTTAATAAACAGGTTAGTGGAATGGAAATTGTTAATACTGCAGACTTCTGAAAATGCATCATTGCATTTAAGAAGGAACTGGGAATTGTTGGCAGAGAGCTGACAGTCTAGCAGAGGAGTCTTTTTGTTTGTTTTTTTCAACCAGTTTAGATTTGTGAAAGTGTCACATTCAAAGTGATTTGAGCTGAAAAGAAGCTAAAGGGAGAATTACACTTGGTTTGCGTTAATTTTTTGGTGCTTATTTACATTGTTTAAGCTTTATTGTAGTGGCTGTGTGTGGAGGGCGTTTATAGGAAAAGCAACTGAGTTGAGAGGTTTAAAAGAGAATGCATGGCAGCAAAACCGCAAAGGATCAGGAAGGTTGAGCGTATTTGAACTATTTTTAGATCATTTTTGCTTTAAAGTCACTGGAGTTTTAATAATGTTAAATGTACAATTTTTTCTTTCTTTTATTTTGTAATTTTTTATTTTTTTTTTACACTTTGTGAGACTTTTCTGGGCATGATGGCAAATTGTTTGTTACTCAGAATTAATTTTGTAAACTGTCCTTCCTCTGAAAAGGAGCTTGTGTTTGGCTTGGATAAGCCCAAGGTCTATAAGCACAACTATCCTGGAACACTTGGGCTCCTCTGGAGATGCAGCTCTGGGCAGGCTCTGGTGGAGCCAGGGGCAGGGGCTGTTTTATGGGGCAGTGAGACAACTTGAGTGAGTGTTGGGAAGTCACAGCTGAACACCGCAGAGCTATCAACTTGCTAGGGAGAAAATGGGGATGGAAAAGCTTGTTTCCAGCTCAGGAACAGGGGATGTCTGTGAGCTTTGTGGAGAATTTTCCCACCCTGTGAGCGTGAGGAATAGACTTGCAAATAGGGGAGATTTGTGGGCACAGGCAGGGCTTCCAGTTTTGCACGGCAGCCTAAGGCAGGAGTAATTCAGTCCAAGACTTCTGTCCAAAGGCGGGATTAGTATGACAGTCCTGTGTTGTGGTGATTGCACAGATTTTACACGTCTTTTCCTGCTCTTCCTTCCTGACGCCTCCATCCCCTTCCCCTTGTCAAACTCGCCCCGCACCCCCGCAATCTGCTGCATTGACAGACGTGTTCAGACGTGTATGTTGTACTTACACTAAATACCCATAGCTCTGCATTAGTCAAGGTAACCTTACATCATGTCTTAGTACATTAATTTTGCTAATCTCACTCCATTATTACTTACGTGTTGTTCCATTTCTTATTTGTTTTGAACTTGAGAAGGTTTGCACAACCAAAGGTGCGTTTGCTTGCCTTTTAATTAAGCAAAGCAGCTTTGATTATCAAAAAATACACAAGTATGTTGACTTTGCTAGTGCACAAGTGTGTGGTGGATGGCTTAAATTACACAAAATCTATGGAAAGAAAAGTACCTTCTGTGAGCACCTTGATGAATAAATATATTTTCAGTATGCCATAAGTGACTTGTATTGGCAAATGCAGTGGTCACTTGCAAAAGATAATGTGATGGTGGCAGAGATTAGAACTAGTGTGCTGGAAATGAGCATAAAATTGTCCTTGAAAATTTGCATGTGTTTATTTTTGTCCTAAGTGTTGATACAATGTTTTTTAAGGTTATATAAAAAAAATAGCCTTTTTTTTTTTTTTCTTTAATTGTGTAAGCAAAATAAAACCCTAAGAATTACTGGAATGAATGTGGAAAAAATTCCAGGTATGAATTTTTACATCTGTGCATGGTACTAGAGACATTGGCTTGTCAAATGTAAAGGAATATAAATACAAATGGAGGTTCATTGCCCTTTTATTCTTAAACACTCAAGTTTGCTGAAAGCACAGAAAATAATGATCAATTGCTCAAGGTGCTTGATGTATAGATTGATGCCAGCAGGAATGCTTACAATAAAGAGAATACGTTCAGTTTTGAGTAGAATTCATACCTATGTTCTCCATACCTTGAGGACTAGTCATTCTTCTGAAAATAATCTGCTGTCAAATACATGGAAAAACTTGCAATCTAGTTTAACCTAAAGGAAGATGTTTATATTTTAATTTTTTTTCATTGTTGACAGTGGTGATTGGGTGGGGGTTATGGTGGTTTTTTTTTTTTGTGTGTGTTTTTTTGTTTGTTTGTTTTTCTATGTTTTTTTTAATTTTTGTTTTGTTTGTTTTTGGGGAGGCTTTTTTTTCCCCTTTCTCTACATGTTGCCTGAAACTCACCTTGCAGTAGTTGAACATGGAATTGAGCAGCAAGGTGTATCTGCTGAAAGGGGCTGCGAGCTCATCTTAAACTGCTGTTTCAGTGGGAGAGGACTTCGGTGTTGGGGAAAACTGGGGCAGAGTTTTGAGAGGGAAAACTCATGTGCAGTTGAGAATTTCCCTTATGGTGCTGCAGAGAAGAATCATGTGCTCTGTTCTCACTGTATGCAATCACTGGAGATGTTGGTCTTTGTGGTGACCTAATGAAGATCATGTGCAATCTTTGAGTTTCTGACACAAGTTGGTAACCTTAGTTCTGAGAAAACCATTAACTTTTAGGCAGTTCTGATGTTCATCTCTGCCCCGGGGTACAAACTTAGATTTGCAGTTCTAAAGGTGTTTCTTCAGGCTGAAATTCAACAATCAAGCTCATTTTGGAGAATATAATTTCTTTTCTAATAATTACTAGTAATGTAGTCATTACTGTGCAGCTGCATCAGTTTGAGGCACACTCATATTGAGCTTTTGGTTAAATTGCTTTTTGTGCTGTTAGACATAAGCACAAAAAGATTGTGATAAAGATCTGACCCTGGTCTGTGAGTTTGTTAAGTGGGGTTAGTGGAGTTGAGTAGAGACAGAGCAATTCAGCTTCAGTCCCCAAGGTGCATCCAACTGACATTGTAGTCACTTCTACCACAAAGCAAAAGAGAAATGCAGAAGTTCCCACTCCTTTTGTCAGTGTTTTTTCCCCTTGCAGATTTAAAGTGCTGACTGAAGTTTGAGCTGCTCTATGTGTGATTACCTATAAATAAAATTCAGACTGCAAGTAATATTTTGTAGCATCAGAAGTTAAGTGCTGGAAATCTCCTACTGTGATGCACTGGCAATTTCTCCACTCTCATCTCTTGCTTTACTCCATCTCTCTGCTCCTCTGGCTTGGCTGCTGCATTTTTTTATTTCCCCAGATGCAGGCAGGTACTTTAAACAAGCTCTTGGCAGGGACTAGCAGCTTTTTCCTCTTTGTTGGAGGGATTTGATGAGATCATGTGGGCACTTGCTCCAGGAGCTGGGAAATTGTGTTGCAGTCTGTTCCAGTTAGGTTTTTGTCAGTAATTGCAAGCTTCCCTTATCTGTATTGTCTTAAGGGTTTCTATTGTTAATTGATTCAGTTGCATGAAGCTGTGACAGCTGTGATAAACCTTACATTTTTACTTTCAGTTAAATATTTATAAAACGTGAATTTCACTGTATGTAGCTCGAAAGTCAGATGGAGAGCCTCTGAGTGTATTTGTTTAATTGTCTGTAGCCAAGTACAATTAGCATGTACTGTCCAGTGTAATTATCCTGTCTAGTGAGCATGCAGAATTCTCTCTTGCTAGAAGATTATTTTATTATTCCCTTCGTGTAGCATGGGGCAGTAGTTGGATCCCCATGCTAAAAATAAGAAAGGAAGATGTGCATTTTGTGTATTGCATCAGCTTTTAACAAGCTTAAAGTACTGTATTGTGCAAGAGCGTGTCCTTCGGCTGATTCCCTAAAGACGATTGACAAGTTGAACTTTTTTGAGCCGCACACACACTCTGCCATGTATTGACACAGAAAGAATATCATCCAGCTTATAAAATGACTCATCAATTTTTTATGCACTGGCCTAAATTCAGGAGGAATTTGGATATTTTGCATGGGAGAGAAGAGGTAGCGTTAGCTTTAACTAAAATACAGTACTCTGAGTTTGATTGATTTAGCATGAGTGCTGGTCTAATTAAGTACTTTCTAGAAGGGTTGTTTCTGTACATCTACTTTCTGGGGTTTCTTTGTTTCCCAGGGAAGGTAATTGGAGAATGAATGTGTCATGTGAAACGTTTTTTTTTAGGTTTTTGTTGTTTTCTTTTTTGAATGGGCGTGTGTTGATGCCTTTTTTAATTTGGATTTTTTTACAAGTGAAATCATATATACATGTTTTGGAAAGTCAAAGCTTATTTTATTGGTTACTTTGGAAATTATGCAATCTTATTACCTGTTTACTGGGCAGGACAAAAAAAAAAAGTTAAGGAATTTGGTACAGGGTAGGGAAGAGATCACTGTGACACTGAAGTTTGCTGTTTAGGGAGGAGAGACCTTGTAAAAAAGGTGCTTTTTTCAATTTGGGCAAGTAAACTTTCCCAAATTGAATGGGTGGTCGCACTTGTTGATGTTTGAATCAATGGTCAGACACAGCTTCTAATATTTTTTACATTGGCAGTGGAGAAGAATGAGCCCAGTTCATGGAAAGACTCACTGAGATATTTATCATTTTAACTTTCTGTATCAGGACTAATCCGAAACCATGTCTCTTTAATTCTGTGTACTAGAGACAGTCTCTTGATTGTAATTCTTGGAGAATCAGCCATAAATGCATCCCAAATACCATTTGTGCATTACTGCTTGTACTTGCTCATAAGTTGACTAAACAACTGTAGTAATGTATGTAAGACCTTGTACAACAGAGGTGAACTTCTAGCACAGAGGTGCTTAGAAATAACTGTGCATTCCTCTCCTCTCTCGTTTTAGCTGTAGAATAATATTTTTGTACTCTGCTTTGGTGAGTTTTGTGTGTTGCCTCCATATAGTTAATACTTAAAGGGAGAGCATGAATGGTTGTTCCAGTAAGATAAGTAGCTTTTGACCTAAATGTTTAAAGCCTATTTTGGAGATATGAGATGAAAGTATGACTTCCATAAATGAACTGGCAGCTTCAGTGTTTGAGACTTCTATTTATTTCCTGCTGTTTCTCATTGTGGGGTTTTTTTTAAGGTATAAATTAAAAGTAATGGCATCATTAAGAGGAGAAAGCAATGACAATGTCATTCATATTTGTCAAGATTGTCACAAGTTTGCTTGGGCTGTTTCTATGCGTGTGTTTCCTTTGAGGCATTCATCCCCAAGGCTGGTGTGGAACTTCACTGCTCATTCCAGTGCTTCTCTCTGTCATTTCTTCTAAAACAGGGGGCAACTGGCTCTAAACCATGTCTGTGGAGTCCCAGTGTCCTTTTGTCTGTCCAGTACTTACTGCTGTGGTCTTCATCTGGTATTCCTTGGGATGAGAGGAGTGGATTTAGAAATGTGTGCAAATATCTGAACTCTGACTTGAGTGACCCAGCGGTTGGAAATACACTGCAAACACAAGCTGCAGAGTAGGATTACTTTTAAAAGCTGCAGTTGGTAGCAGAGGTAGGTTATGCTGTATGTTCCTTTGGGAAGATACTGAACTGTGGAATATGTGTACTCGAATAAACCGAATTACATTTAACTTGGGAGGAAAAAAAAGCAGCAGTTGAATTAAATGTTTTAGAGTGTATGATTCTAATACTATAGAAGAGGCACAGCTGCAGTTTTACCCAGGTGGTTTATTCTGTTTTGGAATCAGGGAATAGGTAGCCATGAAACAAGTAGTCTTCACCCTCTAAAATGTTAAAAAGGAATTAATTCTGAATCAAGTTGATTTTTTTGTGTGTGTGGTGTTTTTTAATTTGTTTGTTTTGGGGGGTTTTGTTTGTTTGTTTTAAGGAAGATCTGTATATGCTTTCAAAAATTGCATAGAGAGCTGACATTGCTGTCAGAGCGTTTGTAAAAGTCTGGCACATCTACCAAAGTGAATTGAGGGTATTTGATTGTAATTATTGTCCTTACTTGAGTCAAAATTTCAACTTGAGTGTAGTTCACAGAATAGATTCAAAATTGCAAAATAGGTTTTTTTTCTCTAAATAATTAAAAGTGTCCAGATACTGCCATGCACAGGAGCCTGAAATTACCATTAGTACTCCATTAGACTATTTTTTAGGTATTAAAACCAAATCCATATATAAATGTGCAGAGTAGAAATGATACTGCATCTAATTGACTTTTGATATTCTCATGAACTTTATTACAGTTAATCTACAGTTAATCAAATGTTGATTCATGTTTATTTAATTTTTTTTATGGTTTGAATTTTGCATCAAATTATATTACAAAAGGCTTAATCACAAGCCTGTTTCTCTTTGCATCAATTTTTTGGTGTATGGTGCAGGGTCTTTTAAAAATAAATAAATAACCTTAATCTACAAAATTAATGTTCCCAGCCTTAACTAGTTACTGAAATATAGACTATCAGAGTTATAATTAGAGTTGTGTTCCTCAGAGTTTGGGGTTCTTTTTGGTTTTATTGGGGTTTGTTTGGGGATTTTTTTTTAATGGATAGGCCATTTTCTCATATTTAATTCTGGTTTGCCATAGAATTTTAGAACTCAGTTTGGTGCAACACTTTTCCTTTTTTTGTGTTCTGCTATTCTGTGTTTCTTGCCACACTCCGTAGGAAGGAGCAGTACTTTTTGCCAGTATAAGAACTGTTTTATACAATCCTGCATTAAAAGGTATTTAGGGAATTTCAGCAGTATGTAATTATCTGGAAAGATGAGCTAAACTGCACAACCTGCTTTAACAGGTTCCTGCCGTTTTGGATGCCTGCCTTTTATATGCAGTAATTCAGAGGCAGCTGATTTGGGTTGGCCGAGTTCTGCTACATCCATTGTAATTACCTGAACTATGCCAGCTGTGACGAGAAAAAAATTTAGTAGGTCTTCCTCTTTTGTCCTCTGTCCCTTATTTAAAGTAAAAGCAGATTACCTCCGAGTCAAAAATATTTTTAAAATCTTTGTGATAGAGGAAACTAAGCCATGATGTTTGTGTTTTTCACATGTGAGAGGCTTTTCTAGATATATTTCCAAATATAAGCTAAAAGAATACTGCTGGAGTGATTATCCTGAGCTGGTAACCCTGCCCTGCCCAAACAAGCCCAGTAAATGTGTGGAGAAAGGAGCTTAATTCCTGTCTGCCTACCCCTTCAGACAGGAGTGTGGCATCAACAGTTTGACTTGGGAAGCAAAGAACCTTGAATAATTAAATTTAGGTCATAAAAGTTTAAGTAACATCTGGTCTCAGAAAGGATACATATGTCTGGAGGGGGTAAAAAAAAAAGACAAAAGGGAAGCAGGAAGAGAGAGAAGTACACCAAGGTTGAGTCAACAGAGGCCCTTCGGAAAAGGGAAATTCAACCAACCCTAAGGAAACCAGTACAGAAAGCCATAAAATACATCAGGCAAATACATGGGAAGGAAATCAGAAGGGTGAGAAGTCTATGAAGCAGATGGTCTATGTAATAGACCACTTGTAATATGTCACTTTAAACAGGAAGTGAAATAGCTCCTTCTCCAATAGATAAAAGATAAAAATATGTGGGGCTGTAGAGATAAGTACTCTAATTAGTGGAGGTGTCTTGTTTTGTTTATTTGGTGGTGTGGTGGGTTTTTTGTCAGTGAGAGGGAATCACTGTCACACTTTAGGATGTTGAATAAAGTGATTCTCAAGCTGGTGCATTGAACCACAGTGAACTTGACCACTTGGTATTGCTAAGGAATTCTGGAAGTCAGGGATGATGTTTTTTCTGTTCCAAATGTGCATTTTGCTGTCGGTGTGAACATGGTGAAAAGACAAAAAAAAAAGATAAGAAAAGTTAATTATTTGTCTAAAACTAGACAAGTTTATGAGACAATACAGAGTAACCTGATGAAGCAGCATGAGTGAACAAGGAGGACAGCATGTTGGGCTAAGAGGATTTACAGAGGCTTAATTGCTGTCTTAACTTGTGAAGCAAGGGGGCAGACAAACACGAGTTTGCAGATAAAAGAGGACCTTGATGTAGATTCTAAATCCTGAACTGGGCAGCCAAATTTTAAGTGCATGGAAGAAGTTAGAAGGCTTTATCTTAGGGCTTTTCTCCAAGGTATCAAAAAAAAAAAAAAAAAAAAAAAAAGGCTGGGGGAAACATATGAGACAATGGAAAGGTAGAACATCTCCTGTGAACAATGAACACTTAGTGAAACTAAATCCAAGGAAAAGGAAATACTCCCACCCACTCTTTTTTCCTTATCCTTGTTCTCACATAATCGGTGTTTATATTGAATAACACATCTCTTTCAGAGGCCACTGAAGCTGAGAACTCTTCCAAAAATTCAAATGATTTAGACATTTCAATGAGTGGCAAGTAGGAAGTGTTACAGTAAACAACATTTTGTTTTTAGCAAAGTGAAGAATTAGCATGGGTTTGGGCATCAGCCAGTTTCAGAGGTGTGGTTTTTAATTTTTGTGGTTCTTCCCCCTCACCCCCCTCCAGAATAAAGTATGTCTGAGCGTGTTATCAGCATAAATGGAGAAGCAAATGCTTTTCCCTTTTCTGATATATGCTGTAGTTTAGATTCACCAGTACTCTCACCAGACTGAATGCTTCTCTGAAGTCCAGCCCTACTACATGGGCAACTTCTGACTTCAGTGGCAGTCAGGGTGATGGAGTGAACATTTGTTTACTTCTTTTTAAAGAAAGAAACAGAAAGAAACCAACATTTCCCCCCCTGCAACAGACAGATAAAACACCCAAATCAAATGCTTTGGTTTTTATCTTGTTTGACTTGTGTTTGGGAAAGTCATTAGGAACTGTTTGTCTTAAGAACTTAGGAGTATTTCTCTCCAGTGTTTAAGAAGCTGCTATGAGGCTGTAGCATCAGTGGAGATGATGTGGGCTGGTATCTCTGTGAATATAAACAGAATTAAAAAGGAATTGCTGTGGCTGGAAACTGAACTCAAGTGCTTCCATGCACTGGTGACTGTTGAAGTCACAATGCCTTCATCTGCCCAATTTCACCTGCTTTGCAGGCTCTGAAAAACAGACTTGTGAGGAGTCGAGGTCTGTCCCATAGCTTGAGAATTTCCATCTCAAATATGCAAATAAAAATCTGACGGCTGAGCACGGTCTGGTGTACGAGAGTCAGTCCTGAAGCTGTCAAATACAATTTTTGATTTACTTCTTTTTCTATTAAAGAGAAATCCAAGTCCTTTGAAATCGGGTTGGGCATGTTGGATCTCCTTGTCTCTCCTTGAGACTTCCATCTGATCTCGCGCAGACAGTGGCTGATGGTCACGTCTCCCTCCTGTGGCACTGGGAGCTCCATGCTTATGAAATAAACGTACTTTTAAAAATTTTTGATGGTCAGGTTAAATCCTATTAGGAAGCATCAAATGCAATGAAAGACTTTTTGAGAGGGCATTAAACTTTATAATGCACTTAGAAGTATTCTTCTGTCATTTGCTGTTGCAATTCAAGTGCACATTTGCAAAGCAGTTTTCATGCCTGTTGCATTTATAGTGGATTAGTTATTTTTTTTTACCTAGAGGGGTATGTGTAAATCCTTGATGTGTGAATTGCTTCTACAGATATGTCCAATTAGAAACCCTACACTTGAAAGTCTGAATGTTATGGATGGGGCAAGACAAGGCCCTGAGACCAAGTGTTATCTCAGTATATGTTTCTGAGGCTTGCGAAAGGAAGGTGTTTTAACTTGGACTTTCCTGCTTGGGGGTAGAAACCTGTCTTTTATTACTGTTTGTGCTGAATTCCAGGAGTTAATCATTGTTCACGTGTGTGTGTGCATTGAGAGAGGCTGTGTTCACCAAAGGCAGTAAACCTAACAGTTCAAGGTGTTTTCTTCTGCTCGGTGCACTCGGTGTGATGTTCAATAATGATTTTCCTGTGTTTGGTGCTTTGAAAGCATTTTTAAATGCAGTAATCATGGGTGAACAGTGTCCAACAAAAAATACTCTTGCAGTGTTTGGGGAATTGGTGTATAGTCTGAGGCACAGTAAAGCTGGGATGTATTGTACATTCTGAAATACAATTGCGTCTATCAAAGCATTAGGTATATAACTCATACATTGATAAAAGGCAAAATGCCCCCAGGAATCACATAATTTTCTTCATTTTCACTTGGTCTTTGGTTGACAATATTCAGTTTGTCATAACTGAAGGATACAAAGGTGCTGTTTTTAACCATTATGTGGTAAAGCCCGTAGTAATAGTTTCCACACACCTGGTGACCTTCAGTGTGAGAACATGCTGTTGTCAGTCTAGTCCAGTGTCTTTTATCTAACTTCAGGCATCAGCAGCCTATTTCAAACAGGGTATAAATAGAAAGCCTCTCTGCCAGACAAATGTGGGATGATCTTCCTCCTCATTCTCAGTGAAGTTGTTTTATCATCCTAAAGAAGGGTGGTTGTATCTCTTCTAAAGCTTGTGTTTATTTTCTTTATACTCTTTGTGTGCCATGTTTGTTTTTAAAATTGGCTTTTCTTTGTGTTTTTATTTCTTTATGCCTATTTTTGTCAATGGTAATCCGAATGTATTTATTGTCCTCCTGAAAAGAATAAGTGACAATTTTAGGAATGGTTGAAACCTTTGACATTACATTTTTTAAAAGTAAATGTTTTATTAACATAAATACAACAATGCTTGCAACTGAAGTGCTGTTATGTTTTTAAAAATATCGATATAGCTTATATAACCTTACGTTAACAAATACAAAAATGCTCTTTTTGCAGTAGAGTTCTGAAGAAAACTAAGTTGCTGCTTAATATTTTTCTCATCTTAAAATGGTTTTGAAGGCAACATTTTCTTCTACTGAAGTTGTTGAGACATTTAATTTTGTTTTATTTTGCCAAAGTAATAAAAACTAATTTTGGTTGTAATGAATGTTAAAAATTAGGTCTAATGGAGAAGAATATGAACCTATGAAATACTGCTTTTTTAAAGGGTATTTTTGTTCATGTTTATTTGTGGTCAGTTGGAAGGAAGCAAGCACTTTGTCTCCTGCTAAGCGTGGAAGGCTTTAAATACGTATTGCTTGGTGCTAACTTTTTTAAAGCATTACTTATGACTGACACATCCTGGTGTAGTCTATTCTTCCCGCTAGTGACCTTGAAAGCATGTCTGTGCAATAATTGCTTATTGCTGGAACAAAAGATAGTTCTGGCTATGATTTGTTTGAATTCAGGAAGCTGCGTTTGCCAAAGTAAAATCTTGGTGACGCAGCTATGTCAGGTTTCAGCAGCCACACCTCTGCTAAGCAGTTTGAAATTTTCAGTTTTAACCTTTGTTCATAGCCATATTCCTTTTCCAGCAAAACATCTGAGGTGGTTTGCTTTTTTCCCTTTTTCACCAGAGCTGTGCTAAAGAAATACCAAGTTAGAAGGAAAAACATACTGTTGAGATTTCCAGCCCTTTGTGCTAAGGCAACTGGATGGTAGCAGAATAAATGGATTATCTTCCTAATCATTGTGGTAAGGTTGATGTGCAATATTCTCAAGTGTTGGATGGTATAGATAGTGTGGGCTTTGGAGAATAGATTTTATGATGAGCTAGCTGTGAAAAGCAGATATCTGAAAAGCAGAGCAGAAGGCCTTCACTGAGCTCCAGTTGCCTTCCATTGGGAAGGGATAGTTGATCCAATTAAATAGTTACTTCTTCACTGCTGTAATGCAGTTTTCAGGGGGCTCTGAGGTGTTACATTAACATTTGTCTTTGATATGGGTGTTTAATGCAAGAATACGTTTCTAATGAGCCAAGCTGCTGAAAGTGCTCCCTCTAGGACTGTGTGAATATAGTTTTCACTGCTTTATGATGAGGATTTGCCTTTCTGTAATTACGGATTTGTAAGATTTGTATGGATTTGTAAGAATCCTTTCAAAAGTTAATAGGTTTTGGACAGCAGTTACAGTTTTGAAGTGTATATTGCTGCTCCTGTGCCGAGTTGGTCCCTGAGCTGGACCTGCTGTGTGTCCTGACCTCTGCTCAGGACCCAGGCTCTGGTGAGTGCAGCTTCTCCCATTATCAAGCTGCGGGCAAGCATTTAATTACAAATTAGCTGTTTTAACTGCTTTGGGGGAAAAAAACCCAACAGAGTTTTGAAATTAAATCCTGAAGGATCACCATTTCAAAAGCAGATCTGTCCATTTCTGCCTGGAGCCATCCATATTTATGTGCGTGCATATACACGCAGCTTTTAATTATCAAATACCAAAGTTTTGTACTGAGATTTCTGAAATTTGACCCTTGGATGAAAATTCTAATTTTTGTTAAGCTCCAAAGTGCTTTAAGCATCATATTTGAATGTTTTCTGTGTGTAGAAGGCTGAAATCAAGAGTCATGGTCTTGGAGAGCATTCAGAGCTGTGTTAATACTGCTCTCCAGTCAGATGTGATGCCAGGGGTCAAATCTTGTTTACAGCAGAAGTAAATGAAGCAGTCATTTTACAAATGAGTTGTGAAGAAATTATAGTAATGGTGTGTGTAGCCTCTCTAGTCCATTTATTGCTGCATTCAGCTGTGCCTCATCTTCCTGCCTGATTTACTGCCAAATTATGGGACAACTCCCAAAGACCCTCACTGAAAGCAGTTTGTAATCTACAATCCTCTTCTTCTAATCCTCTTATGTAGAGTACAATACTGCATTCATCATCACAGCCCACTGTTTATGAGTTAAAATGGGCATGCAAAACTTCTCTTTTAGAAAAATAGACTTTTTTTTCCTCCCTTCTAACTTGTTAATACTGTTGTGTTTTTTTGCTCTTCTGTGCCTGCTTTCTGACAGAACTTCCAGAGCTAATCAGCACCACTACTTTACAAAGTCTCTTGGAGGTGCTGTTGAAGGATTCAGGCATATTCTTGAGAGACTGGACTGTACTTTACACTAGGCACAGACTAGGAAAATGATCTTGCAAGCCCAGTTTTTTTTCATGGGCAGCACTTTCCAACCACTGCTGGTCACCAAATACCAGAACACTTTTTTTTTTTTTTTTTTTTTTTTTTTTTTTTTTTTTTCAATTAAAGATTCAAATACGGCTACTAAAGTATTCAATGTGGTTTTTCATTAGGGAAAAAAAAGCGTTTCCTCATTGAATGCATTTTCAGCCATCAGTATATGCAGACTTGCCTGTTGCAGTACAAATAACATCATCTGTGTTCGATGTGGTCTGACTAGGAGACTGAGTATCTGCAGAGAGAATAACTTCAGCTTTACTTGAAGTAAAATTATGACAAACACAAGATACCGCTCAGGAGTGGTTTCTTCTTAATGAAAAACAAAGCTGCATGCCTCAGAAGTTGGGGAATGTAGTTCCTTCAAGAATTGGGATAGTTGTTCAAGTGTTTGACATTTATTGAAAGTTTCCTAGAACAAATTTTTTTCTTGTCTCTGCAATATGCAGGCTTCAAATTCAGATGAATTTTAAAAAGCTTTCTGGAAAAGGCAAGAGGTATACAACAGCTGTTAGAGATGAAAAAGGTCTTTCTGCTTCCAGGGTTGACTAACTGTTGCCTTCCCCTTGGGCTACAAAGTAAGTGGTGAATGCTGAAGTAATGTGAAAACGGGATGGTAAAAGACTTGGAAAAACCATGAAATAATCTAATTTAAGAATGTTTTAATTGAGGGTTGGTTTTCTGGCTGCATTTAGATACAAATGATACCCATTCATTTGGTATGTTGATAACCTCTGAGAAAGGGCTGGGATGTGTAGTGGGATTTTTGTGCTTTGTTAGGAAATATGTAAAATTAAGAGTGTTGATAATTGAGTACTTAAAGTTACTCTATGCAGAGATGAACCTTGTACTTGAAGACAGATTTACGTGATATTTACAGCTCATAAATCATTCTTGCATTGCCTCCCTGCTAGACTATTGGCAGTAGAATGCCTTTCTCAAAATATGCCTGTTTTCAATTAGCACAAGGAAAATTCTCTAGTTACTGGAAAGAACATCCATCTCTATTACCTGCCCCAGGAATTAACACCCAAATACATTTGCTTGAAGATTACCAAAGCTTACTGTGTGTAAGTAATGATTACAGCTGATTTTTAAATAGGAGAGGATAGGAAGATTTAACCCGACTGCCCTTGAAATGTTTCTAACCCTGGGATTCAGAGTTGTGATGGGTTGTGGAACCCATCAGAAAGGGAGAAGTGCAGCCCAGAGCATTTGGGGCTTGGGAGGCAGGAGGATTTGGGAGAGCCAGTGTGGTGTGAGCTGCAGCTGCTCGGGCTCTGTTCAGGGGGAATGGAAAGGCAGGTTGCTGCCTTGCTCGCCCAACTTGCTCTGCTCTCCTGGGCAATTGTGCTATTTGTTGTTTTTCCTCTTTAGCAGCAGTTTTCTGTGCACTCTGTATGCAACCTTACCCCATTTAATCTCTGGACTGAGGCAATTGAGAGCTTCTTACTTCTCTTTTATTACATCTTCTCTGAGCAGCCTTCAGACGCCCTTGCCTTTCGTTTGCAATTTTCCAACTTCATTTTGCTCTGGTTAAAAAAGTTGCTTGTGTCTATGCAATTACAGATCGCTGCAAAACACAGTTTGTTCTGTGCTCTCAGGGTATTTCTTGCATGGTGAGTTCCACCTCTCCTACATTGACTTTGTTCTCTTAACTGAAGAAGCAGTTCTCTTAACTGAAGAAAAAGCAATGGACACTGCCAACTTTCACAAAAAGCTTATTTTCTTCCAAGGAGAATTGAAATAGCTTCAGTCTGTGACTTTTTCTATTGAAAACCAGATTTGTGTGAACTGGCATATTTGGAATGAACAATGTCCCATTAATGTGGTCGATCCAAAATCCCTTTTTGAAGGCAAAGTGGGTGATCTTGATTCGTATGAGGTTGCCAAAGTAAATGTCACTTGAAGTCGTTGGCTTGCACTTAGCTGGAACAATATACCTGGCTTTTAAATAAAGCTTTTTTTTCACTGCCTGATCGTGGGTGAAGAGCTAATTTTCTTCTGTTTTGCTGCTAGTGAACGGATTTCTAAGGTACTGAGTTAATTATTAGAACAACTATTCTCTGCTTTTCCAGGGAGAGAGGCGTTTCCTTCAGCACGTACATTTCAATGTGTGAAGTGACTCAGAGACAGTTTCTGGGAGCATCTTGTCAGCTCCTCTGGTGGGGAGGGCAGGTTGCTCCAGAGCATATGTGTGTGTGTGTGCATTTGGAGAATGTGTGTGAACATATGTCTACTGCTTCGACAAAGTGAACATTTCCATAAACTAATATTATTACGAGTGTCTAGATTAAAATGATGCTGCTATGTATTTGGGCTGATAGGGCAATGCTAGGCATCTAATAATGTAAGTAGTCACCTTTTCTTCGTGGTCAAAAGGAGTGGGCTGTTTTACAATGTGTGTGCAAGGAGAAAATGGATTCTGAGACTGATGGTGTTCTGCTGCTTGTGATGCGTTGGGGCTTGGTGCTCAGACACACAAAAGACAATGCTAAGGAAATGCTTTACATGTACACTAAACTGAGAATTCTTGTCATTTTTGTTAATAGCACGTAAGTCTGTGTTTACGAGATTTGAAAAACACTAGAGATCTTCACAGTTTGTGGCCGTGTCAGTGCAGAACTGGGCTTTTACCAGGGAATTAGTGGACAGTTCTGAAGTGGCTGTAGTTTATCATGTCCAGAAGTGCTCAAAGGAGGAGCTGTTCTGATCAATGTACCTGTTCAGGGATCTTTGTCTGCTGGCATCCCATGTGTCAAGACACGAAATGTTCTTTAGTAAAATTCAGAAGAAACTGACTGTGGGTTGAATTCAGTATTTGGAGGAAGAGCATCTTTTTATCGTATTTTTCAGCTGGAAGGTAAGAATGGGAGAGAGGGAGGAAAGCCTTGGCCGTGCTAAGCTGACCCTGTAGAGCATGAGTCAAGCAAGTGCCATTTTGTCCCCACTTCTAAAATTTTTTTATTTAATGTATCTCTGGTCGTAGGCTTTTTTGAAGGCTCAAGGAAACTAATGCCCAGTTTTTATGGATTCGTGTTGTAGATGCCTATCTCTTTACTGTAGGGCTTTTGGAAAATATAATTTCTCCTTCACTTGTGTAATACATTTTAAAAATTTGGGAAGAGATAATTTATTACTTAGCTATAGGTTCTGTGCATTAATAAGAATAGTAGGCTTCCCTTTTACAAATGCTTTTATACTCTTGACTATTGCATCCCATAATGTAACCTTTCACCTGAAAATCTTCAGCTTCAAAAACCCACAAGGTGAGGCAGGAGTAGGATGAGAGTATTTTAAAGTGAGACCTTGCTTTGCTCTTTATAATAATACTTATATATATAAAATACACATACACAAATAAAAATATATATAATATATACATTTTATATGATACATACAATATTGTATTATATATATATTTTACATATATAGATACATATAAGTGTATATATTTATTTTAAAGGATAAATATTTATATACATGACTTTTTTGCCAGCTTACTTCAGTAACAATTAAGAATACTTTTTGTTGGTGTTGAACCATTTTTGTAAAATTTGAAGAGAAGAAGCATTAGGGTTGCCTCTAGCTTTGAGGAAGCCATGGTAGGGAGCAGAGGTGCTGTGTCTGAGTAGTGCAAAGGGAAAAAGGAAACCACCATCAAACACAAGGTGCCATTTGTTTCACCAGGCTATTGTAGTGCCAGTAGTAAAAACTGCTTCAATTTTAGTAATAGTGTTTGGGTTGAGACTAAAAAATGAGAGGTCTTGCTCCTTTTGGAGTTTTACCCTTGATTTCTGTGGAGGAGAATGGGGGAACTCCCAGAGTGATTGTTATGTCTTAATATTTTGTTGCTGTCAGAAGTATTTTCTAGAAGGATTTTTCTGAGGGGTTGCTGTGTTATCACCACAGCCTTAAATGAAAGTTGCTTAGAATGAATGTTAAACTGAAATGCTACACAGGGTCCTGAAAGATACCATAATGTTTTGGGTTGCTTTTCACATAGAGATGATGCTCCTGAAAAAGCTCTTTTTTTCTGTGCCTTCCAGGGAGTGATTTTTGAATTGAAACATCCTGTCTCTTCAGGTTGTTTCGATAGGGCTTGCACAAGCTTGAGGAGGAGAGAATTGATGCTTTGTGCTTGAGGAAGCATCTGTTTACCATGGTCAAAGACTAGTATGTGCCAAATACAGAAAAGCAAGAAAACTGCTCTCAGTTATTGAGGGCTTATATTTTTAAGAAGGGGAAAGGTGAATGAAAGGAGACAAAAATCTTGATGATTTTTTTTCCCAGTCCTCACTGATCGAATCTCTGTTGCATACGTAATTTGTGAAAAGGAAATCATCCTAATGGGCTGTTGAGTCATTGGTTTATGGGCCTGGCTCTGGGAAGCCTTGAAGAGAATAATTTAGTAATAATTTAGTTAATTACTAATCAGGCTGAGAGCTCAGCAGCTTCACTAGTAGGATGTTGACTCTTGTCAGTGCTGTCTCCCAAGCCCCCCAAGCTGGGGCTCCCTGCTGTTCCTCGGCTGTCCTGGGTGGCACATTGAGCTCAGTCTGAGCTTCCCTGTGCCTGGGCTGTGCTGGCTGAGCCAGGGACCCTGCTTGCCCCGGGGTCAGCCTGCAGGGCAGGGGCACACCGAGCTTTCTGGGTTCCAGGTGCTTTTTGAAACTCAATCTCCTTAACCCTGTCTGCCAAATCCATCAGTTGAAGGATGCTTCATTATGTTGGTGGAAGAAATTATGGGAATGCTGACTTAGATTGAGTTTTAGATGTCACTTTACTTGAACAGTGATGGTAATAAACCCCATGTTTAGCCCTTTGCATCTAAAGAAAATTATTTATATAGCGGTTTTCTGTGAAAGCTTTCAGAATATCAAGTGAATTTTTCTTCTCTTCCTCCTGCTGTGTGAAACTAACAGCTTTGTTCAGGATGAGTCGTTTTTGGAGGCAAGGGGGCTTGGGGTTTGTGTAATTGTCACATTTGCCTACATTTTACCCACATACAAAATTAGCTTATCATAGTGTATTTTCAAAGCTGGTTTGTAGCAGAAAGAACATGCTTTTTGAACATGCTGTCCAAAATAACCACGTGTTTGTTTGAAGAAATAAAAGAAAGGTAAAGGACAAATTTCTTGCTAGGATGTCAAACTGCTTTCTTATAAGGCAGAGAAAGATGGTTAGAGAAAAATATTACTCTGAAGGGTTTTTATTAGGTTGTATATTGTCCTTATTTATGCCTTTTCTAATAGAAAACCAGCAAAATAGCATCACTGCTCTGCAAGTAAAGTTCTGTGAAACATTTCTAGTGGTTCTACTAAAATGCAAGGAAAAAAGAACAACTAATTCCTGCAGTCAGAAAGTCTTAATTTTTAAAAGACTTTTCTTTGTGTGATTGCTTGCTGTATCAGGTTTTGAACAGTAGAAATGTGACATAGAGGCAGATGACCTGCAAACAGCAACACTTGAAAATAAACTGAAATAGAAGAGGATGTTAACTCTAGGACTGTAGTTTCAGGTTCTTATATGGACATGCTTTAATATAACTTTTGCCCTTTCAGTTAGCTGCTGATTTTTTTTGTTTCTTTTTTTTTTTTTTTTTTTTTCCCTCTTTCCTCCTTTCATAGCTCATCTTGCTGCCATAGGTTTGGGAGTAGGCTGCTGCTGTTTAAATCAGGCGTCTTTGCCAGTTGGAGAAGGCAACTTTTTTCAAAGGTAAATAAATACTCCAAAACATTATAGGACACGGCAAGCTGACCTTGTATTTAAGAAAAGAAAAAACAAGGAAGGCTGCAAAGGAGAGGTGGGGAAGAGATGGCTGGTTTGCCAGAATAGTGTTACGAGGTATGACACATGCAGAAATATATATAAATTTGCAGAAAACAAATTGTTTTGGGCATGCATACAATTGCTTATGATAATAAGGGTATCCTATTTAGGTTTTAATGCCTGCTTTACCCAGAATATTAAAGCAGGTAACATCATATATTCATATCCTAACAATTTAATGGTTAAAAATGAATTTTAAGTGGTCCTGTATTCTCTATTATGCCCAATGCAGGTAGTCCTGTTTGCTGGATGCCTTGCAAACTTGGGAAGAGAACAAAAGACATCATGAGGCATTTCTAAACAAAGAAATATGAAAAATGTGTGCATTTTTTTTGGTATTCCAGGACAGTTAAACAAATGAAGGATGTTGCCTGTAAAATGAGATTGAAGTTCACTTTCCAACATTAGAGTTTGTGTCTGTGAGCTCTTAGATTGTGTGAGCCTGTTTTGCAGGCCGGAGGAAATTTCAATTTTATTTTGAAGATTTGAGTTTGAAACCAAAACCTAAATAAACATTTCCCTTTTTTTCTTTCAGCACTGAGATTTTTAGCAGTGGGGAACTTCTTGTCAAAATGCTCAGTGCATACCTTGTAATGGAAATTGTGGGAGAATGTGAATAGAACAGAAATAGACCCAGCGTTTATCTGATAGTTCAACAAAAAGTAAATATTGAGATTTGTTTATTCTCTTGTAATGGACTATTAAAGTACAGCTGACTTGGGAATGGAGGGCTGAAGGGGACAATTTCCCCAACAGTCATGTAAAAAAGAGAAGCTTAAATGTAGATGGGCCTGTTGCTGCCGTACCCCATGTGTTCTAACACATTTAAAGCCTTTATAAAACCACAAAACGTGAATAAAGCATAGTGTGCCCTAGGGAGGCAGCAGAAAAGTTCAGAGACATTTTTTCTACATCTCTGTTATAGCAGGGAATGTACTAAATGTAAATGCTTGGCTGAATGGGGGGACACACCATACCTAAGCTACAAAAGTCCCACCCAGGAAAAATTCATTCAGACAGTAGTAAATATATAAAAGGTGCTGTGCAGACCCTGCTGAAGTTTGTTTCCAAGTTGGCTGAAGTACAGCTGGAGTAGTACCTCAGGCTTTGGGGCAGTGTGAGTCCTTCCACCAGCCTGTGCTTGCCCCTCACCCCTGCCTTTGCCTGGCATCATCCTGCCCTGCAGAAACATACCTACAGAGCTCTCTTGCTTTCAGCTCTTAATTGCTAAGCTAGAGGATCCCAAGTGCTTTAGCTTCCCTTCTAAAACAGATTTTTTTTTTTCCCTGTGCTTTGTCTTCCGAGTTGTCTTCTCTGCACCTGTTTCAGGTAAATTGGTTTGGGGAAAGTCAGGTGCTTTTGACTTGGTAGCCACAACTATATGTGTAAAACTACAAGTAGTGGTTTGTCAATGCCTTATATAATTGATCATTCTGGTTTTCTGTTGAAAGTACACATTTTGTGTGTGTGTAGAAGTACTGCGAAGTATCAGTCTCAAACAGCAGCTGATGCTCTGATGGCTCCCTTCTCCCCCTCATCTCTTGTTACTGGATCACAGCAGAAGTTATTGTTCAGCGTTGCCTTTCACTTCATGTGTTTAAATTTCATTGCACTAGTGTTGCTCCAGCTAGCCCAAAGGACTGTTAGGTCCTGGGAGATGCCTTGGGGAACAGCTAATTCTCCAAACCTTGGTCTCCCAGTAGTCGTTATTGTATACCTGCTTTTTTTTGTATGGTTACATATAGTCCTGATGTCATAAAACCTAAGGAACAAAAGATGTCTTTGTATGGATATCTTATCTCTCTCTCTCCCTCTCCTGTCTTTAAACCAGTGCTTCGTTCATCTTTAAAATGTTACATGACTTTGTCTTAAATACTACTCTTTATCTCATCAGTACTTGCTTTAATTCTGGATTAAGTTCAGTGGTGTAAGATCTTTGGTTCCTTTTTTGAGGAATAAATTGCTCAGGTAAAATCAAATCTGCCTTATCTTCATTTCACTGCTCAATTACATTTCTCTGATTTCTTTTGTTCAGATCTTGGCTTATCAAGGTCATGCTTTTGTGCTTGTAGCACCAGGTTGCTCCTCCTTCTCTCCCAAACTGCTTCCTTTCCCCCTCCCTCTTGTAGTGATTTTTGACGTATCTGTCACTGTTGTGAGTGCCAGTTATTTCAGTGTTGTGGAATGGAGATTATCCAGATCCCCTTTTTCTTTATTTGTAAATGGTCCCATTTTGTCTCCACACTCTGTGGCAATAGCCATTACCCTCTCCTCATTTTCAGTGTGTTATTTTCTTGTTTTTACTGAAATGGAAGGCAAAACGTTTTCTTTTATGTTTGTTCCAGTTTGGTTTTTTCCCCTAAATGATCTCTTACACCTCAGTGTGTAGTAGCTGTCTTTCTGCCCCTCCTTTGAAGCTGCAGTGCATAGGAACAGTGATGTCCCAGGATTTCTTCTGCATGGTTCAGCTCAGGCAGGCTCACAGTTGGTTTTACTCTTTTGTTGGTGCCCTGTAACCTCTAAAACATGCCTTTCTTTCTTAAGCTTTTTTTCACTTATGGAAAAAAAAAAGTTTCCTGCTTATTTTTAGCATCACGGGGCAGTCTTTTGTTCATCCAGGTACTCTGGGTTGCTCAACCCAGAGCAAGATTTGGTCCTTAGCTTGGCAAAGCAACTGAATGCCCCCTGCCAGACTGTCTGACTGTGTCTCTGGGAAGTGATCAGGAATGCTCAGAATTGGGCTGTGGTTGCTTGAGCTGCCAGTCATCTCTCCTGTGCAGCAGCATGGACTGACTGGACAGCATCCCTGCTGAGCTGTGACTGATCATGGCCTCTCACCCAAGGACTCCTTCAGCCCTTTATGTCCGTGCCACTGCTATCTTCATGTTTCTTTGGGTTTTTCAAAAAATAAAATATATTAATTTCTCAGGAGTTCCCCCTTCCCTTTGGCGTTTTATAAGAGAGAATCTGTGGACCACAGGCGTAAATCTCTGTAGGATCCCAGCTGCTTTCCAAAGTGATAATTGTCAGAAGTCTTACATTTCAGTATTTATCTTCATTTCTTTCTTTCCCCTCCCTCATCTACTGCTCTACCTGGCAATTTTGGTCTTTGTGTGTAAGTATTGGCCACCTCTCAAAGGATATGTGTCTCTTAGCCTACTTCTTGTGTTTCTTAATGTGACAAAGACTTGTTTTCTTGTGAGGCTAATTCTTTTTCTTTTGAGCCTCTCAATTGTCAGCTGTGCTGGGACACTGGTGCTAGCATGTGGAAAACAACACATCATGCAAGAGAAATGTGTGGCCAAGTTATTTGTGTGCGTGTGTTTATGAAAAACAACCTTTTCTGCAGGAGACTGTTACTTTAGGACTGAAGACTGCGAGGGAGAGCTGAAATTGCAGGAAACATGTTTATAGGGGAAATTCTGGCAGGTTTTTAACTGCCATACGAGGAATGTGGCTGTCTAAAAACAAGAAGTTGTATGATTCTTTTTCCAGATGTGATCCATTTACCTTTAATTGCAATTTTAGTATATGAGAAGGCTTAGGAATGGAAAGATACAAAATGTCTGATGTCACCAATTATTGACTCAGGTTGTTTTATTGACTCATAACTGTTTTCTAATTCCATGTGCACAATACTACATCTGCTTGAAGGTGCTTGTGCTTTATAGGCAAGGGTTTGTTCTTGGTTCTTCCCTGTGAAAGTGGGCTGGCAGATGCTAGTGGTGATGTGAATCTGTGTAAGCTGTGGGTGGTTCCTCCCTCTGAAAGAGGGATGATGGATGTTAATGGTGATGTGAAACCGAGTAAGCTTTGAATGGTTAAATTTTAATTGTATGTCTGGATTGTATACATATATTATACTGTTGAGATTGCTCTTTCTATTTAATTGCCCAGGCTCTCTTTCATGCTTGCTGGGATTTTGTGGCTTTGTTCTCTGTTCTTGCTTTCTTTTCCCCTTTACCTCTTGCTTTTTTCCCTATTTTTTCCCCTTTTTTTTCTTCCCCTCTAATTCTTGTTTGTTTGATCAGTTTTTTCTGTTACTGTGTTTTTTGTGGTTTTTTGTTTGTTTGTTTAGCATTTCTTAAGCACCACAAGGGAAGACATCATCAGGTCTGCTGGCTATGGGTCTGTAGGCAAGGATGTGCAGAGGGTGGGGGATTTTTTACTTGATTTTGTTTGTTTGATTGTTCGTTTATTATCATGGGTTAATGGTGAGGAGAGATGGGCAGAGGGAAAGCATTAGCAAGTTGTGATGCCTGGCAGGGGTTGATTACATTTGAAATAACAGGTTCTGATTTATATTGTTTAGTTTTCAATGAGAAGGAAGAGGAAGTGGGACACATCCTGTCTAACAACTTCTTTTAATGCTCCACGATTTATCTTTGCAGCATGTGCAGTAAGACTGTTCAGATTATTTTCTGCGTGACAAATGTTCAGCACTGTCAACTGCTGAGACTTCTGCCTAATGTTGTCTGTAGACTTCAGTGTTCAGGTAGCCCCAGGCATATTGCTGCTGCTGCTTCCTTAACAGGTGAGCACGTTTGTAATGATAACCCATGGTAAGCTCCCCATGCCAAGAAAGGATTGCAAGGGTTTTGAACCCCAAACCAACTCGTGAATAAATATCATTTTGTCGTTTCACTTGGCACAGTAACTCCTCTCCTCTGTGGTCGCTGGGCAGGTGTGGCCCGTGTTGGAGCTCATGTGGGTTTTGCAGCAGTCCCCCCTGTTGGTGCTGTGTGACCCTCGGGGAGCCAGGCTGAGTCCCAGCTAAGCTCTGCATTCACACAACTCAACCTTCAGGGCCCCTCTTTGTTCCTCTGTGCAGGGGGGATCTTGTTTGCTCCTGTCATTGAGGAACCTGCTTCACCCCACAAGCAGGTGGTATTTAAGATGAATTTGTGTTGAGATCTGGAGAGTATCGTAATCAGATCCTGCTTTGTCCAGAAAGGAAGCCTTTAGGCTTTATTTGGAGAAGTGCAAATCTTGTTGAGTTTTATTGTTTGCCGCTTGACAAAAGAAGGATTAGTTCCCAGATCTTTCAACTCTGTTTTTAAAAGATCAAGGAAGAGAGAGAAAAACAAGAAATGCAGATTTGAAATAAATCATTTTAATCTTTGCAGTTCCAGGGATAGGTTTCATTTTTGTTAAGGTCCTTTTGGAGAGTGAAATGAAGTGTAAATTTTAAATCTGTTTTTTTTTCAGTCTTTTTGATGTGGGACTGGAATTGGGTATGTTGTGAAAAATTCTGGACTAAGATTATTTGTTTTAGGCAGAAATACTAGGAGAAATTTAGTAGATTAAAAAGTAAAAAAAAAAAAAAAATTCATATTTATAGAACAGGTAAGCACCTCTTTTAGCATAATAAGCGCCTCAAAACAGTTCCTGTCATCAACAATTCATGCCTTAAATAGGCAAGAAAAGCAAAAACAGGATAAAAGGAAATATTTGAAAGAAATAGAGGTATTTTGTTGGCCATCCGTTCTCCCCTTTGCTAACATCCCCTAAATTTTATTTCCTGCTGGGTACTTAGTGTCAAACATGTCAATATGTTTTACATTCTCTGTTCCCAAAGCGGTGGAATTAGCACCTTTGTGCATGTTGCCCAAGAGGAGTAGACAGTTTTAATGTCATTATTTAAAGACAATCCCTGGAGGAATTTGGAAATAGACCCTTAGTGCAAGGAGTGTGTGACTTTTCCTTCCATGGTCCCCCCGGAGGTTGTCCTTGCTCTGGAGGTGCCCTGGGGCTGGTGTGTATCCTTCAGGAGCTGGAAGCAGCTCTTGTCTTGTTCTGCCAGGGGAATCAATGCAGCCAAGGGCTCCTTAGAGAGCCTTGGTCAGTGGGAGCTTTGGGGTGTAAATACTGGCTGAAGCGAGGAAATCCCTCCCATCATCAGGAGGGTTTGCAGGGTGCTCTGTGTTCCTGTGGCTTGTGTCTTGGGTTTCACTTTTTGTGTCTGGAATCCTGTTGTGGACTTCTGATTTGTTCAGCATGGCTAATAAATTGATACCTTGCTGGGTTTTCTGTTGGACTGGAAATTTGACTTTTACTATGGAAAACAATCGTGAGTTTGTTTTCATTGATATGCTTTACTTCTTTTTTTTTCATAATCTACAAAGGAGTTATAAAACTTTAATGGGCACAAACTTTCAGCTTACATCTAGAAGAATGAATAGAAGCAAAGATACAGTCTTGTCTGACTTAAACTGGAACTTTAGGAATTTTGCATTGATAATTCAGACGTGTGGACTTGCTGTCATTGTGCAGCCCCTCCTGAATTGTTGCCAATAATCCAGCAATGCCTAGAGCAAGATATGTGTTGGGGTTTTTTATGAGCCTAAAATTATATTAATCTTTGTGAAGATTAGAAAGGCAAAGTCATCATTCTTTTTTATCACTTAGTGTTTTGAAGTGACTGTGGTGCCATACATGCCCATATATATGACTGGAGGTTATTCTTCAGAATGGCACATGCTTCAGTTCTTTCTGATACAGCCACTTGCAATTCAGACAGGTTAAACAGAAAAAAAAATGAAAGGCTTTCTGCTTAATGCACCAGTGCAATAAAATCCTGGCTTTGTTTATAGAAGATAGGATCAGCATGCGTTGGAACAATCGATATGGCCCATAAAAATAAGAAGCTTTTGTTCATTTTTGTCATGAATGCTCAAGTAAGCCAAAGTGAAGTGAAATTTTCCAAGGGATGCATATCCAGGGATTGAACCTCCTGTTAAAGGAGGCTTTGCACAGCTCCACACGTGTTGGTAGGTTTTTTGGTTTGGGGTGTTTTGATTTTTTTACATCATCAGCTCTACTACTAATGGTTATAATTTCATTGGGAGTGTTTTAAGAGTTTGGTTTTCTTTAAGGCCATGCTTGATGAAGCTGTGAAGGAAGAGAATTTGTGTGTTTGTTTAGCAAAACTGGAAATTTAACAGTCCTCAAAGTTGCAAAAGGAAAAAGCATGAAAATCAGGCACATGTGTGGGGAAGTGATGCTGAGTTAACTGACACAAGGTCAAAAAAAATGCCTTTTTCCCAGTAAGCTGAGTTCTGAGGTTGGCTTCAGAGCACATTTTAAACAAAGATAGTTAATTTAACCTGACACTGTGTCTGGCTGTCCTCTTCAAAGTGCATCTCTGCGAGCAGATCCTGCTACCTAGTGGCTCTGCCCAGCAGACAACTTCACTCACCTTGGGACGCTTCACTCTCCTCCAGCTACACCAAATACTGAAATACACTTTTGTAGTTGTTGAATAAACTCCCACCACCACCTCTCAATAGGACGTTGAGATTCCTCCCCTACCCCTTCTCTTTTAATAACAGATCATTTCAAAAGAAAATGCAGTATTGCACTCTAAAGCAGATTTTTTGCCTGTAATTCAATTAAGTCAGCAAACTACTGGTTTTGTCATCTTAAGAATTTATTAAATTTTTTTATTCCTAGCAAAACAGTATGGGAAATCAAAATACTTGCATAGTTTGCAAAAGCAATTTTTTGAACTGGTGGAGTAACAATATTAATAGCCATTCTTTTTACAAAAGTAGCTCTCCTACTCAGTCACTGGGAACAAGAAGCGCTGTGAAAGCATCATTTAAAATTTAATATAGCCCAAGTTGTTCAAATACTGTTAGGGTGTGTTTATGATAAAATGTTGTTCTTCTAAAGACTTTTGTATCTATGAGAATACCTACTGTAATAACTTGTTGAAATTTGCCATGTTATGTTAAACTGTATCAGAGCATGGGGTTTAATAAATAGTCTGGAGGTGAGTGCTGGTTCCCTTTTCAGTCAGCTGGAGCTTCTCGCAGGTTTTTAGCCTGTGCCTCACCTTGCTGGTCTGTGTGCAGAGCTGTGCCCCCTTCCTCCCATGGCACAGCCACAGCCAGGCTCCTCCTTGCCAGATTGTACAGCAGGATCTAAAACTTTCTTACCAAGTCAAATCTTCCAAAAGTGAATCCAGTTTAAACTGCTAATTTGCTAATGATCTAAACCCATCTCCTGACTCGGAGGTTTGTGCCAAGTACGTGCCATTTCCACTCTTAATCCTTTCAGTGGAGAGTGGTACCTTGCAAGCAGTTATCTGCAAGTGTGCTCTGGCCCGTGTTCAGGAATGGTTGGCTCCGTTCCCACAGCGCTGCCTGACTCCATCCTGTCTGCAGGAGAGTGCAGCTGTGCTGGAAAGACACTCTGCTGTCCCCACCTGCAGCAAGGTGCTCCCCACCACCTGTGTGTGCAGGGGGTACAGGCAGCCCAAGGTATTGCTTTGAGTTGTGTTCTTGTAGGCTGCAGGGCTTCATGGAAATCAACAGCTGTTCAACGTTTAAACATTATTGTGCTTATAGATTAAGGTACTTTTTAATTTTTTTTTTTAAAGTAGACTAAATGCTCATCATATGCTGATGTTTAGATGTGATGCCCTTGCTCGGTGGTCTTAGATGTAGCATAATTGCAGACCACTTTGTGTGGCTCTTTAGTTGGGTGATCAAGATTGGATTGCAAACTCAGTTTACTGTTTGCTAGTACATTCCTTCCAATGTTCCTTCCTATCCTGCCTAAGAATAACAATTGGTTTATAAACGAGAAAAGGAAAGAGACAATGCAAATAAGCTGTGCTCTCTCATGTCCTTTTTAATGCCATAGATCTGATTTCATCAGTGAAAGTAAGATGCTTCCTCCAAATTATTGTTTAATTTAATTCTCCTCTTTCCACTTCTTCCACGTTGCTCCAATGCACATATCCTCTATGGGCTTTGAGGATGCTGCAAGAACAAACTTGATTTCATCTGATTGCAGGTATGCTTGAAAACCTGTAATTTGCCTTAATGGAAGGTAGTGCTGACCTCTTGATAGCAATGAAGCAGATAACATCAGTTGCCTGATTACCCATCACACGAGTTACTCATTAAATAAAGTCATTCTCCTGTGGTGAGACAAAACGAGTGATTTGAATTCTGTCAAGAGCATAGAAAAGAAAATTATGGGGGTATAAATCTTCTGTTAAGAAAATCTTGAAAAATATGAAGTATAGTCATTTGCAGTCCTCAACTGCTCTCTCTTAACTTTGTTTTAAAGAAGCTGGGAGAAGCTGCCTCCTTGTGAGCCACCTTGCAGGGTGACAGATCTTCAACAAGGTGGTTTTGGGGGTTCGTTTTGCAATACAAATGTGTCTATGTAAATTTGTTACTATCTGAGCTGTGGAAGTGTAGGGAAGCTGCGCAAGTTGCTTGCAACAATTCATTAATTCCTGATTGCTGTAGTAAAATTTTACACTTTATTTTCATGTGGAGTGGCAGACTATTAAGCAATTTGACAGAATAGTGAAAAACTCTGTATTTGATGATGTGTTTCAAATCTATTACGTTGCCAGTGGGATGCATCCTCAAATGATGCCTAAAGAAACATATAACATTTTGTGAAAACTTCAGAAATGGGGACTGGAATTTTCTCGGTATTTAAGCCAATCTTCTCATTGCTGTCTAATGCCATTGCTTTTATTCTGATGTCCTTCAATATAATTTGTCAGTGCATGCTTTCCTGTAGAAACCTTCATTTATGATGTAAAAACCCTCAAAAACAAACAACCCGAGAAAGCAACGCATATTCGTGCTGTAAATACAGGCCATGGAGGAACAGAATAAAATGTCCAGTATTGCAGGTTTGTTACTTTCAAGAAGATTTTCCTATGGGCTGTGTTAAGATAGTAAGTCACTAGCAGGTTGAAGAAAATTGCTGAGTCTTCCTGTTTATAGAAGTAGCAGGCAAAACTATTGCTGCTAAGTTAAAACTTTAACTGATATTGTAACGTGGTCTGGTTCTCAGTGTCCTTTGAGCTTCTGTGGTGATTACATACTTGCAGATAAATAAATCACTGTTACTGTTTGTCTTCTCATCTTGTTTTGTCTAAACTTCTTGGCTTCTTGAATACTCTATAAATTCTTCTGGCCTGAGGATAGAAAAAGGGGGATGTGGGGTGTTTTTGGAACCTTTTATATTGTACTGAAGAATTCAGTGCTCAGATGTAACCTCTGGTGTATATGATTAAAAAAAAAAATTCTGTTAACTAATTTAGATCACTTTACTAAGGTTTGGACATCTTTATGACTCAAGACTGTCTTGTGGTCAAGTGTCACTTACTTTAAAAATTTGGAATACTAGACACAGATGCAATGGTGCTTTATTATGTTCGTAATTTAAAATCTGTGTAACCACATGCATTTAAGAGTTCTGTAATTCTCCATTTGGTTTTGTGGAGTGCTTTAAACATGGTGCAAACTGATATGAGAGAAAGTATTTGCAGTCCATTTCATAGCTTATATGTATTTCCAACAGAAGTTGTATGTTCAGAACTTAATGTTGAAAAAGAAACAGACACACAATCCCCAAACCTTGGATTAAAAGGAGCTATGTGTAAAGGTGTTTGTCAAGTAGAGCTGGGCTCATTACTCCCCAATGGGGAAAGGCTAAGTGATTTGGGGTTGTTCAGCATCAAAATGAGAAACTTTTTGGGTGACATAATTGTGGCCTTATAGTAACCAAAGGGAGCCTACAAGAACAGTGGAGAGAGACTTTTTACAAGAGCTTGTAGTGACAGGACAAGGAGGAATGGATTCAGATTGAGAGTAGGTATAGATTTGGTATTAGGAAGAAATTTTTCACTGTGAGAGTGGTGAGGCACTGGACAAGTTGCACAGAGAAGTTGTGGATGCCTCATCCCTGGAAGTGTTCAAGGCCAGGCTCTGGATGGGGCTCAGAGCAGCCTGGTCTAGAGGAAGATGTCCCTGCCCATTGCAAAGGGGTTGGAACTGGATTAGCTTTAAAGTCCCTTCCAACCCAGACCATTCTGTGTAAACTTGCATGTTAGCAGCTAGTTAGATGAAACCTGTGAACTTCATACTCTTGCATATTAAAATAAATACAAATGCTTCTGTAGTTTATATTTTAAAAAAGAAATGGCAGTGTGTGAAAGTAGTTTTTATTATTTCAGTTTACTTTGTATGCAAATTCATACAGTTTATTCCTTATCCTAAGATGCTGGGAGGTTAGAGCAGTCAGTCTTTTACTAGCAAAGAAGTTGCTTTTAGTTGTAGCCCTGTCACCCCTAGCGATAGATATTCACTTAGCTCATGAACTTTATCCTTCTCAAGAAACAGATGGGTAAACTCTTTATTTGAGGCTTGATTAAAGCCTTTAAAACTTGTGATTTCAGTGCATTCTAGGTTGTTCTCTTGTTTTTCAGCTCTTATTACTTGATGATAAGTAGGCAGATCCAGAGCACAGCAGTTTCTGGTGGTGAAGTGAGGAATTAGTGAGCTTGATTGTTTGTTGCCATAACCATCCCACCTCTTAGGGCTGGTGGTTCCACAGTGTGTAGGAATGCCTCTTAGGTAATTGGATACCATCAAACTCCTGCTGCTTCTGACCTTTAGTCAGTCTCTGAATCTTTCATAAGCTGGATTCTTGGAAAATGCAACTGCATTTCTTAAAGCCATCAAGGACCTTCTCCATTTTTTCCTGTGTGGTGTTTTTCCCCTGTAGGATGGTGTGTCCTTGTCTTGACACGGCTGTTTAATCTGTCAGATCCAGGAGACCTCTACTGCACATAACAGTTCCCTCTCTCTCTTTCTCCCTCTTTGAAATAAGCCTGTTTGTTCCTTGCTTTAACCTAGATTGGTGATCCAGAGGGAGAAATTATTTTTTCTGACCTATTAAATGTTTATTTTCTGGCAACAGCAACACACTTCTGTAGTCAAAAGTTGACCTTGGTCTCGACTCCTGTGAAAGAGCTACCAGTTAAAATGGTGTGGTGCTTGTCTCTTACTGTTCTTTGGTTACTCTCTAGAGAGGGAGGCTGGCAAAGGTATCACTTGTGCCAGGTTTTTTGTAATATTACTATTCCTACAGGAAGAATAAAAGTTAGTGTCCATATGTTAATGTCCATAGTGTTACTCAGACTTTCAAGTAGGCATGACTTCTAGTCTGGCAGATTTTATTTTTAGCGTAGTTGAAAGGTCTCTTTTGACTTATGTGTGTGGATCAATGTGATTCCTTGTAAAGACAATTTTTTATCAAGCAATTTGTGGAAATAGTGTGGCTTGTTCTTCCCATTTTATATTCATCAAGTTTTAGGATACTAAAAGCACTACTGAAAAAGAAGAAAAGTAAACAGGAATTTCCATACTTGCCTTTTTGAAAAAAACACAAATGCGTATCTTGGGTGTTTTTCTAATAGCATAGGCCCTAAACTCTGCCTGGGGATTTCACAATAGTTCAACCCTATATTTGTAAATAAAACATGATGTCTATTATTGTGACCCATTTTCCTTAGGAGTACAAAAATCTGCTGTCAGCTAAGTTTAAGGGAGTGACATGGATATGAAACTGTTTCTACAGATTCCCTTTAAACCACTTTGTTCAATAGTCCATGCTATCAGAAAGGTAATTAATGGGCTGTACAACTGTTATATATATGTTAAAACTGTGTGGCTGTAAATGATCTTTTGATAAAGGTCAGACTTTGAAGTGGAGTGATAACTTAAGGTCTGACACCTCCATCACATTTGTGTGTACTAGGTAATACTTAAATCAGAGATGCTGTTTCTGCTGTGTGATCACAAATGGAGATGATCACCCCACCCCTCGGGTGGAAGATTTGGATTATGCTGCCATATGCAGAAGTCTGGAAGCCAAAAGGTGTTCCTGTTGGTCTGGAGGAAGCCAGACTGGCACCTGTGAGGTTTGTCCTTCATCTGCATGGCTTGCCATATGTCTGAGCCACCCTTGGGATGTGGGTGATTGCAGTGCCAATGTCACCCCAGTGCACAGCTGAGCTGGTCATCCCTGTGCTGGATGAGTCTTGTACTGGACACCCCTAATCAGAACTAGTTTTATGGGAAGGATTGTGCTTTTTGGTTTTGGTAGGTTTTTTTCATAAAGGCTTTTCTACCTCCTCAGCACCTCAGAGTGGATAGTAAATGAGAAACTTTTTCGTCTCTGTCATAAATAGTGTGCTCTTGCAAATTCTCTTGGGTTTTTTACTCTTAGTTTATTTTTTGCTACTTTTAAAAGCAGTAAAAATAGTCACCATTGCATCAAGATGTTAATGGAAACAGCCAGCATCTGGAGAGGTTTTGCATGCAAGGATGGTATTTAATCATTTTCTGAAATGATACACAACTCTTTAGCAGTGTTGTATTTCTAGAAGTAGATATTTTGAAAGTGCTTTATTAGAAAACAGTTTGTGGATTGTCTCTGCACTGCTGTTTACCCAATTCTGCATGGCAGAAGCAATATTTGTCTTTCTGTTGCCATAAGCTAAATAATTAGACAGCAGTCATTTCACCATAGCTAGTCCATAGCCATAGCTTTGATATGACCAAGAACACCAGTCAGTTGTCATTATTAATAGTCAAACTTTTGCTGATCACTTTCAGAGAATGGAAATGAATCATACTGAACAACCTCATATCTGTTTACCTGTACTTTTAAAAATACCACTTATGCAAAGTTTGTGTGTTTGAAGCTCAGTTCTTGACCAGAGATGAAACTGTGATTATCTCCATAAAGATTCAGACTATATCTAACAAGGGTCCTACTCTTCAGACTCTGTTTCCTCATGGACAGGGTTGCACATTTTCGTGGGCCACCACCTAGGTTATGAGGTCTGAACTATGGTCTGGAATGTATGCCTAACATGAAGTTTGCAGGAGAGAAACCTTTTTGTGTCTGTGTTTTAGATTTAACGCTTTTTCATCTTGTCTATGGATAGGCAGGAAGGCAGCTGCAGGCAGCCTGCGTGCAAGTGCTCCAGGCACGCAGCGGAAGGCATGCTACAGCTGTGGTTTGATGTTCTGCTCGGTAAAATACCAGCCTTGCACATCACCACCCTTCCTACACTCCACATCAGCCTGCTGCCACCTCCGTCCTGTTGGTACAGCTGCTGCAGTAGCAAAACCCCCTGACAAAAATAGGCATTCCTGTGGTTATTCCTAAAATAGCATTTGCGCTTGGAGGGCTCTGTATTGTTTGCAGGTTTTCTTTTTCAAGTTAGGCAATGCATTTTTGGGCAACAAATACAAAATAAGTTTTCCCAGTCAGATTGCTTTCCTAGGCTGGTTGACCTAGGTTTAGTATGGTTTAGCTAAAGCTGGGTATGGTTTAGTTGTGGAGGATGGCCTCAGGACAATTTTTAAGATTCAATGTACTCCTCTTGTTTTTTTTGTGTTTACTGTGTGCAATCTCCATTTGAGAAAAATTCCATAAGGATGAAGCAGCTCAGTTTAGAGTCTAGGAGGGGGTGATAAGGGAAGGGCCTCAGGGTCTGCTATGTGCTCTCTGTTGCATCCTGCCCTGGCACTGCTTGCCTGGGGACTTCACTCTCTTCTGTATCAGTTCTTATTTTGCCAGGTTTTCTGGCAATGAAATGTGATTTACAAGTGTTGCTGTTTCACAACCTCCTTAAGTCATCCACGGGCAGAGCTGCTGCTGACAGACATGATTCCCACCACTCTTTCCAGAGGGTGCTGCCACCTCAGTGCTGCTGCAGCATGGCTCATTGTGCCCTACACCGTATGACTGGCCTGGTGAGTCTCCCTGTTGCGATGTGGATGGGTTAAATTTCATGCTGTTCATTCTCCTGGCAGGAGCAGGATGAGAATGGGAGGGATGCAGGAGAAGGGCAGAGATGCTTATTTTAGCAGTAGCACTACTGCCTTATGCCAACTCTAAACGACCTTAATCCTAGTGAAGCATTAAGTCCTGCTTTTCATCACTCTTGGAATTAATGCTTCAGAGAATGGAACTTTATTGGGGTTTATTACAGTGCCCAGCACCTGGAGTGAAGAGGAGCAGGCAGAGGCTGCCACATCCCCCAGGTGTTAGTGGGAGCACTGGATCCTGCTAGATGTTCTTGTCCTTTTTAGCTCACTCACCAACCTCTGAACACCTCACAGCACTGCTGGGAATAGGCTCGGTGCAGAGAGCAGCCTTGACCGAGGGGTGTCTTGAAAAACTGTTTAATTACTTTGTCTCACCTGATGAGATGGTTTTGGTCTGTTGCACTTGGTGACAGCAGATTTAACATGGGTTTGAAAACAAACAGAAAGAATTTTTTCCCCTCTAAAGATAAGGAAAAGGCTTTAGGAATTGGGTGGTTGTTAAAGAAATTACTTTTTTCTCCCTTTTCTGTGGGGTAAAGCTAATGAATGCAGCTGCTGAAGGTGATACTGTTTGGCAGTGAGGTTAATTGCCAGCTGAAACATTTGCTGCAGTTTCTCTTCAGAAAGAATAAAGCAAAAATAATTGAAGGATCATTTGCTAGTGGAAACATGATTGATTTCATATATATGAGGAAACAAAATTAAGGAGTGCTGCCCTCTTGCAGTTGATCAGCAAGACAGGCATTAAACTAGTGTCACTACAGTTACCACTTCGTGATGTTTAGGAACAGTTACAGGTTTTGTGAATAAAAGGTAGGGAGAGTTTCCAGTAATTTTCTGGATGGAGTATAACTGTGATTGCCTCATGCAGCAGCTCTTCGATCTGAAATCTCCTAGATCTGAAGGAAATTAAGAAACCCTGGTTTTGTAAAAAACAATTTCCAAATTTCATATGGCAGGTACTTTCTTAGGAACAGTATCATTTGCCAAGGAAGCTCAATAGATAATCTTCCTCTTTTTTTTCTTTCAAGTACTGAAGATGCACTGTGGACAAGTGTCTGTTCTGCAGCTGGGGACATGGTGACTTTGCTGGGGGCACTTCTGGTTTCCTCAGTTAGCTCTGGGTGACTGGAAGGTAATTTTTCAGGTGTGGACTGGGGGACCTCCTTGTCTTCCTCTTCTCGTGGGAGTGGTGACTCCAAAAACTTCATGCCTTCCTATGGCTTTCTTCAAAAGCTGGAAGAGCCATTTTTTCTATCCTCTGAAGAAAAGGCACATTGGAGTGTTTTTTGACTCATGAAAGTCTGAATTATGTCTAAAATTATTCCTTTTGTCATAAACTGGCGCTGCTGCAGTCTTTGAGACATTCACTCTTGTGAACAACACCAGATATGTGGTGTTTCTAAATATCTGTATGTTGGGGATAAACAAGCAATGAACTAATCTGTACTTGGACAGTGTGCAGAGCTCCGTTCCTGGTCTTTAACAGGCTATATTTTGTTAGATTGAAGAGTGTTTATTAGTTTTTTTCCTTGGTGTAGCAATGAACTTTGCACTGCTAATAATCCTAGAGTTTTTTCCTAAGCAAAGACTTCTATTGTGTATGTTTTATTTTGGTGTGTGCCATCTTTTAAGGATTTAGGTTAAGAGTTCTGCCATTTTCAGGGTGAGCTGTATACACTGGGCCTTCTGAAATCTTATTTCAAAAGTTAGAGTCCCAGGGACCATTCTGATGGTGCTGTCATTTGCTTTGGTTCCTTCTGCCTCATCCTGTATGCTTTTGATGGAGCAGACACTAAGCTCAGTTTAAGGTTCCCAGAAATAGCAGTGTTTCATGCTCATTTTACAGTAAGAGAGCCTAACTTTTTTTAATACAATGTGTTTTACTTACTTAATAATTAATATATTCTAAAAGAAATTTATTGGTGTGAACTACACTGGATGCTTTTTGCCAGTTGCATGTAATGTGTCATTGTTCAGAGCACTAATAGCCACTTAAGATTGCAAATCAAGCCTCTTTCTGCTCTTGGCGCTGAACTAACCACTACATACAATGTCAGTTTGGCCTCATGGGGCATTTTGCCTGTCAGTTCTTCCAAGGCTTCGTAGTTGTATTGGGAAGCATGTTGAGTTTGAAAGGATACCAAAGTGTGTGTGTTAAATTACTCTGTCTGCCCAACCCACCCAAGATAAGACTCAGTGTTTCGTCTTGTAATTAAGATTGTTTAATGACTTGATGCAACATAGGGGTTGGGATGAGCTGGGAACGTGGGCTCTTGGTCAATCCCAGTGCCACAGGCTGTGTGTTGAGGCCCATGGCTTCATTAGGATCCTTAATTGGGTGCCCTTGCCTTTTACACTTCCTCATCTTCCACCACGCAGTTTCCTTGTCCTTTCCCCTTTTAATGATCACAGTAGTTGTCTGGCCGAGTTCATACTGCAGAGCTGTGTTCAGCTGACTGCCATCTCTTTTTTTAGATCACTGCAGAGGTCGATTCCTCCAGTCCATCAGGAGCTGCTGAAAATGAAATATACTACTGTAGTTGAGTGTTGATCCTGGGGAAAACACAAAACCAATTATGTGCTGTCCTAATTATACCTGTTCTTATGAGCCAATTAACCTTCTCATCAACCATTTCTGATGGTGGAAAAAAGGTGCTGCCCGTCCTTGTTTTCTGAATGGAGACACGGACTTCCCCCTCCCCCCCCCCCCCCCCCCCTTTATTTTGTTTTTACAATCCCGCTATTGTCTGGAAATCTAAACGTTAATCCAGAGTTATTTAATATACTTTCAAATCTCGAAAATAATAGACTATTTCAAGTATGATAGAAGAGTCAAAATACATGCAGTACATATTCACAAATAGTTTTGTTTTGACATTTATCTTGCTCTAGTCATTCTGCCAATTGGCTTCAGGCACGGCTACCAAAAGAATGAACACATGTTGCATTCATTAGTTCTCATCTGGCTGTGCTTCGTCTTGCAAGACAGAGAAAATCATGATCATATTAAATAGATCGTAATGCATTTGTAACACGAGTTCCCTTCTGCTGAACAGAATGATAGCTTTGCAAAGCTGCTGCTTCTAAGCCATGATATTTTGCTTAGTTTTCATATAATGGATATGAGTATATTGCTAGTGATGTCATTGCTTTTTCGCCTCGAAACGATGTCATGTGAAAAATATTCCAATATAATACTGAGCAAACTGCTGCCCCCTTCTTCCCCCCCCCGTGTGAACTCGCCGCGTCCCCGCTCGTGTCGCGCCGTGCCTGCCCATAGATGTGTGCCGTTCCTGGCAGACAGACATGCCTTGAAACAAAAATGCTTTATCTGCGTCTGCCGAGGGGACTGTCCTCATCGGCGGCGGTTCTTCGTGCCGAGCTCGGGCAGGCGGCTGCTCTGCGCTGTCTCTGGTCCGCGCTCTGCTGTGCCCCGGCCCGCGGGCACCGTGCGGCGCGGTGGCACCGGGCCGGGGGGTTCGGTTCCCGGTGCTGTGGGGCGGGTGCGGGACGCTCCCTGCCCGTGTGCGAGTGGCTGCCGCTTTCCCGTCCGGGAGCAGCCCGGCGGGCTCCGCTTCCCCGGCGGGCTCCGCTTCCGCGGCGAGCAGGCCCCGGGCACGCCGCCTGGCCCCTCCCCGGGCCCTGCCCGGCCTCCCGCGCTCGCCGCGGGGCAGGCGGGGCACGGGCGGCGGGACCGGCCGCCGCCAGCAGCGCTCGGGGGCCCGGCACCCTGTGCTGGGCGCTCGCCGGCCGGGCCGGGGCGCGGCAGCTCTCCGAGGCGCGGCGGGGCCGGCTCGGCGCCGCGGGCGGCCGGAGGGATGGAGGAAGGCTTGTCCTGCCTGGCCGCAGCCTGCGACCCCTCGGCGCTCGCCGCCTTCTGCACGGGTAAAGTAGCGCGCTGCCCCCGCCGGGAGGGCTCGCTCCGAGCGAGCGGCAGCGCTCTCCGCTCCGCGTTGCCGTCCCTGGAGGGAGCACGGGGAGCCTGGCAGCGCCGCGCTGGGCTCTGCGGGGCTGCTCCGCGCCCCGCCAGCAGCCCGCAAGGTGCGGGGCCCGGCGGCCGAGGCGCTCGCTGCCGTGCGGCACCCGCGCCGCGAGAACGTTGGCAAAAAATAGATCAGTAAATAAAATCGGGACGTGTGTGGATAGCGGAGGAGGCGACGGGCTGATAAAGATGAAGTTAGCTAATGCTCGCGGGACAGGAGGCGCGGAGCGGCGTGGGTCCCTCGGGCCGGAGCAGCGCTGCCCTCGCTGCGCGCCCCTGGGCTGGCGGCTCCCGGGCAGAGCCGCGCGGAGCCCGGCGCGCCGGGGCCTCGGGCGGGCGGCGGGCAAGGCTCGTCCAGCGCGGGCAGAGCAGCGCTGCGCCGGCTGCAGCTTTCTCTGCCTGCCGGGGTCTGCCCTTCAGAACTACGGGGCTTTTCCCTTCTCCCTTTATTTTTACCAGTGTCGTAGTAAAAATGAAATATTTCAATGCATATTTCCTTTCTTTAAACAGCTGCTGTCAAAACAGTTTCTCCTAAGTGCAAATTAGGTAATTAATTGTAGCATTCTGACTGTAGCTACCAAAACTGTATGGTCTTTAAAAGACCAACCAAGCAAATAACCCAAACCAAGAAATGCTATCGGAGATAAAGCGTGTTCCTCTTTACACGAGTGGAAGTGTTTTACTGCAAATGTAACAGACGTCAGCCAGCACCCGTTCTTTGTTTCCTGATTCATGCCGTGCAATTTGGATACAGATGCAGCATCTCTCGTGTAAAGCCTTACACTTACGGCCGAAAATACCATGGTCCACAGAAAAGTTTCCTAAAAGAAAAAAGAGCAAATGCTTAATGCATAGATTTCTATGGGCATTTAGTGGAAGAAAAGAATGTCCTTGCTGTAATGTACTTCGTTAAAGTGAGCAATGTGTGCTGTACTTTATCTGCTTCAGAATTCAAAGCATTTAGTTTAGAATTCAAGATGTTGCAACCCTCAAGAAAGAGGGGAGGGTAAATTGGAAATGTTAGCGTTGTAAGTGTTTTGTATGATTTTTTTGCAGGCTTGCAATATTGTAGAAAAGAAAAGCTAATGTTTATCTGTGTTCAGAACAAAATTCAAAAGAACAGCATTTTTTTATGGCTGTAGCTTGGAGCTTTGTTAGCAATATTTAGAGGTTTATGTGACCAACATTTCCACTGACTTTAATGGCTTTTAACAGGAGTTCTATGATTGTCTGTAAAAAACGTAGCAGTGTCTCAAACTTCAGCTTGAGGCGTATCTTGAAGTTCCAAAGTGAGTGTGACATAATGGACTTACCTTTGAGGTTTGTATCGAAATCCAACAAAATAAAATGCAAGAAATACATTCTTTTCTGAATGCATATGTTCTATTTTATTTTTTTTTTCTGTGTTAGGAAATTATTTTTACTAAAATCTTGATAAAAGATGGAGCATTTTTGCTGGATAAGAGTTAGCATTTGTAATTAAAAGAAAATGTGGCTTTGGATGTAGTAGTAGTAGGGTAACAGGGTAGTGTGTTTTGTTGCTTTAAAGCTTGATTTCTACTTGTGTGGTTAAACCTAATACACCTTTATATAAGGTTTTCCAGTGACTTTGTGTTGGCTGGCATGTAAAGTTAGAGTGATAAGAAACTGGTATGATGGAGAATCCACAAGTGCTTTGTTCCTGAGAAATTTCTAACTTCAGCCTTGAGGGCTTTTAGCAGCTTTGCACTGGTAACAAGTATGGAAAAGCCTGAGATTAAGTTATAGAAAGTATTTATTTAAAGGAGCTTAAGGCTTTATACTAACAGTAGGGTATTTCAGGTGAGGTATAACTTTTGGGTATAACTTAATTTTTTTTAAAAATAAGTATTCAATAATGACATAATTTTCTATAGGAACTTTTCCAGCTTTAATTGTGATTTGTTTTGTGCACAGCTGTCATTGTACATATATCTAATTCCCCATTTCTTGCTGAAGCTAAAAATTAGTTCCTAATTCAGCAGTAAAGAATTAGCATTTCCTTTTAACATATGGGGTACAAGTTCTGATAGACATCTTAATCAAATTTTTTAAAAAGTTTGTCTAGTGTCAGTAGGAAAGACTTCTTTTTTTCTCCTTTTTCTAATTAGCCTTTTATGATTAAAGCTATTGCAAAGGCATGTCCCTTAGGAAGAGCATAGCTATCAAATTGGATATGGGCTGGAATTTATCTCAGACAATACAGATCAGGATAGAAATTTTCAGTTTGACCAAGGGAAATACTTCCCTGTAAACAAATATTCAGTTGGCATGCTTCTGGATTAAATATTCACCTCCAATGACACTTGGCATTTGAATTGTTATTTAAAAATGGGCAACAAAACCAGACAAACTCCAGTATCCGGTATCTTTGATTGCTTTCAGACTTGTATTTGTATGCATTTGTCTTCAGTGTTAAGACTAGTAGAGAGTTTGCTTAGGACTTTCACAGTGGGGGTCGGCCGGTTGTGGAGACATTGATGGCAAAGGTGGGGTTGTGTCAGTGCAGGGTTTCTCCGGGGGTGACTCTGAGTCTGCCTTGGGCTGGGTGCCTTGCACAGGGGCTGTCACTCGACTGGCAGTGGCTCTGCCACCTGCCTCACTGGCAGGCAGTGACAGTGGCTGGCACATACTGCTGTTTCTGCTGCCTTGCTTCCCTGCACAGGTGCTGGTGCACAAGTACTTAATTTGAATTATTATCTGACATAAGGGACTGTGCTGTAAGTATTTATTTGGGTGTTACAAGAGCCTTTTTCTTCCTAGTGCATGCAGTGCTACGTGTGCACACATACGTGTGCACAACATAAAATTGCAAATACTGTAAAGGTCAGGAGGGGTTTTCATCTCACACTGTTTAGAAGACCAATACCTTGCCTCAATAGAAGTCTCATTTCTTAAACTTCATAGTTACCTTTTAAGACGGTAGTATCATTTTTGGGTAACAGTTTTTTCTGTTTTGCCAGTTCAGATCTCTAGCTGGCTCTTAACAGTTCTAGGAACATTTATTAGTCATCAGAAGGGGGTTGAGGAGATAATAGTGGCTTGTGCAGGGTAATGGTTAACGTTTTTAAGCAGTTGAAGAAAGTAATTGCAAGTTAAGTAACTGCAAGCCACACTTGGAAGTTGCTGAAACATCAAAATTGGTGAAATGTCAGAGGTGGAGTTGAAGCAGCAAACTAGTCATTAAAGGTCAGCTAGAAAGGTTCAGACTGCACATGCTTTCTCAGCACCAAGTCTTTGCTCTCAAATTTTGAGTAATGTCCCAATTAAACAAGTATCTTTATGACCCCTACATCACACCCCTGCTTCACACAGAGACGCAAGTTCAGCAGGAAAGAGGTGGATTGGAAACTTCCCTCTTGCAGCAGGCTTCTTCATCCTGCTCCTTCTGCACGGTGCCAGAGCAGCTTTCAGAGTAGAACTTGCAAAGAAATACAGAAGCAGTGCCGGACATGCAGCTCCTACCCTGTGAGCATAGACGAAGGAATAACCAGGCAGGACAGCCATGACAGCCACAGCTCTTTATTGTGTGATGAGAAGATGCCCTTATGCATCATAAAAACAGGATTTAGGTGACATGTCTTGCTTTGCTCTTCTCTTCCAGAGCCTTTTTTGTTCTATGTTCTAAAAATGCATGAATTTGCAGGGGTTTGTCCTTGTTTGCCTGTGAAGCTCTTCAGA
The DNA here is from genome assembly GCA_032173965.1 of Sitta carolinensis. Lineage (NCBI taxonomy): Eukaryota > Metazoa > Chordata > Aves > Passeriformes > Sittidae > Sitta > Sitta carolinensis. The sequence goes on from JAVUNC010000025.1 coordinate 732,821, forward strand.
AGTGTTTAAAACCATGGTAATGCCCACAGTCTAATGAAATGCATCAAAGGGAACACTCACTTCCATGAGAACCTGGTTTGAGTTGACCCTTGAGTTTTTGCATGATTTGACTTATTTGGTAAATAAATGTCTTGAAATGTCTTGAACATTAAGATGTTTTTTGAGTTTGCTTTACTTAGATGATAGAGGCAAGAAAATCAGAGCTGCCAGTGTCACCCTGAGTGGTTTGCGCTGGTGTTGTGCTGTTTCTGTGCTGGTGTTTGTGTTGTGTGCATGGTGGCAGAGTGGCCCTGAGGGATGTAAGGCAGGGGTTTGGTGGGAGCTGGCCAGTGAGCTGATCCAACTGAAAACTAACTGGGGGTGGAAAGGGTTTTCTATCAGGTAGCCACCAAAAATTATGTCCTGCAGCAGATACTGGGGCAGAAAAAGCAGCCTGATCCTTCAAGGCAGCCCCTTTTAACAACAGCCCACAACGGGCTTAATACCAAATCAAACCATGCCCATGACAGTAATACTACAGACTGAATCAGTACTAAAATTAGAACAATTTGTTGTTTTGACTTTTGATTTGATCTTAATGTAAAGGAACAAACTCGGTGTTTCCCAGTGTTTCTATTTGCTTTCAGCTTCGGAGTCTTGTATGATTATTTATGAACAACATTGAACTGAAGAAAATGTCTAATGGCTTCTTGAACATCTAATGGAAGAAATCTTGTTATTGCTCATCTTTACAATATTTTATGCATTTTTGCGATCGAGGAAACCTTTAGGCACGTAATGAAATGAAAAACTGCTGAGAAGAAAATAATTTTTACAAACTTTATTTTCTTTAAAGGATGCAGTTCAAACTTTTAAAGATATCACTCTGTCTGTACTATAAATAATTCTGTTTTGTTAGAATATTGTTCAGTGGGGCCAGAGCTGTGCTCTGGCCCTGCTGTGGCAGAGTCCTTGTCCTCTCCACTTTTCTGGGAGGTCTTCCTTCCCCAGGTGTTGCTGGTGCGTGTCCCGGAGCGCTCTGGCATGAGCACTTTGTCCTGTGCGAGGTGCAGGCTGCAGGAAGGGGCACACCTGGCATGGGAGCTGCAGAGGGCTGAGGGAAGGCGGGAACCTTGAGCGTGTTGGCACTGTAGGTTAGTAAATGTGGATTAGTAGGGTAAACAAGCATTTAGTCTTGAGTAAGAGCAGTGTGCTTGAGGAGTTACTGCATGGAAGCTGTGATGCTGTTAACTCTCTCTGGGCCTCGCTCCCTCCTGGTTTAAGTGGCCATACCCCAGGTAGCAGCCCAAAAAACATACTCTGTTAAAAATACAATAAAATTAATCAAATAAGATTATTGGAAAGGTTAGAAGATGCTGAAAAGTTATGAAATAGTTTTGTTCCTGTTGATGTATTCTGTTGTGGTGGGAGGAATATTTTTCATGCATGAAGGATCCTCTTGTTTTGGTTGGCACTATTATGTGGAAATAGTATCCTCCTGGATGATTCTTTTATATGTATAAATAGCTGAATTAGGATAGCTAATGCTTAGTAAGTGTGTGTGGAATTAATCAGTCCTAAAACATAGGCATTAGTGGAATAAACTAGATAATTCAGTGGTTTAGGATAATAGCTGCTTTCAGAGTAACTGTTATCTTTCTGGCTTTAGATTGTTACCCGCACAGTTATCAAACAAATACAAATCTCCAGGGTTTACAAAAGAGAATAAAACTGAATTGCAAACACTGGAGACCTATGACATGTAGCTTTTTCCAGAGTACTTTTCACATTATGAGTTGGAGTATATTAGTAACAAATCTGTAAACTTTATTTCTGAGGGTTCAGGCAGGCCTAACCTAGCATTGCTGTTGCTGGTGTGCTGTGAGAAGCTGGCAGTGTTACCCAGCGATAATAACCAGAGAAGAGCTTTAACATAGGTCTGCAAGGGCCTGACAGCTGAAGTGGCAGTGGTGGGTTGAATGACAGTTCAGAGGCTCTCTGCTTGCGTTGGAGCTCATGTACTTTTGCAGAAAGACATTCCTGCCCTTTTTTGAAATTGTGTCCTTTAGCAAACAAAAATACCTCTTTCTGAGGTGGCTTTGATTGTTATCAGTTCTTGATTAATTAATGCCTTAATTTTGAGGGAGAAGGAAGTAAATGGGAAAAAATGCAATATATCTGAAATTTGACACTGCTGTTTAGTCCCAACCATTTTCAAGTCTTGTCTTCCTGTCAAGTATTTGTAGCACCTGTAGTATTTGTAATACTGGACATGTCCTTGATCAGTAACTGTTGCTATTTGCAGGGCTGCGTTTTTTACCTAAGAACTTGCTTTGCAGCAAATAGTGAGAAAAGAAACCTGAAGATATTTTTATGCTTCAGAGACCCCATATATAGGAAGATCAGATAAGTAATTTGTTTATGATACAAAAATGTGATATATTTAAGCAACTTTCATAGACATATCTCTTTCGAGTGTACAAAATTTGGCAAACATTCCACACAGAAGTGTGTTTCCCTACAGGATCCTTTGAGAAGAAAGGGAAAAGTGTCCCTATTGAAAGACATTTTTCCCTTGTAAGCAAATTCCATGCACACATGCATGTGATTTATCAGCTGTGATTGTGATAGTTCAATTTTGTGTAGGACTTCTACATAAAATACCTTTAAGGTGAAATTTTAGAAGGTCTTAGCCTGCCTATGTTAACCAAAGTGTTCAAAGTGATGGATTTTTCTCTGGGATGTTGTAGCATCATGTAACACTGTTTCCAAGTGTTTTTGTTTGTTTTGATTTGTCTCAGTTCTGAAATCTGCTTTGTGGTTTGGCCTAAATAAAGGTGAGACTTTATTTCTCCCTTTTTTGGGGGGAGTTTTCCATTTAGGTGTAAGAGTGCTGGGATTTCATAACTAAAAATTAACTGGCTTCATTTTTATTTATTTCTGCAGAAGTGGCCTAACCGCAGCTTTATCAAATAAATGTGCAGTCACACAGATGTCTGCCATGCTGTTCAAGAGTTCTTCTTTGTCATGAAGTAAATCTGGTTTATTTCACAATTACCACATTTGTTTATAGAGCATTTGTGGGAACTTATTGATACTGTCCTTGCTAAGGAGCATGCAGCAACACTTGGTGACAGATCTGTGGTCTGAGTTGGTTCAAAGACTATCTTTGCAAAATAACAAATGTTAATGTTTCTACAGCTCTTGAGAAGAGGTGTGTTGCAGGACAGTCAGTCTCCTGTCAGGCAGCAGCAGGAAAGGTGTGAGCAGTGCTTTCCACCCACACCTTGTTTACAGCTGTTACTTCACTAGGGCTGTTTAACTGCTAGCATAACAAAATGAAAAGAGCTTAACTAAAGAACCAGTCAGTTTAATTGTATTTATACGCAGTCCCCCTTTTTAAGGGTGGCTGTTGACTTTCACCAACATAGGTACTTCTTACTGCTCTCTGGCCTGTGTTTTCTCTGACACACAACATGCAGCCATTCCATATCTTTCTCAATAGTTCCTCCTGTGTAGTAACCAAATTGGAGATTGTGACTAATGTGTGATGAGTAGTTCCAGATACCACCTTCTAGGCTGGCCATGTGGGAGCCACATGCTATATCCTTTAAATCAAGCAGGTAGCTTAGCTGTGTCTATAGTGTGACTGGTCTTTATGGAGATGGGTTAGTTCATTTCTATGCAAAAAAACCCAAATCAAACCAAACTGCTGTGGATTTGGTTTCACCTGGAATAAACAGGTGAAGATGTTTTGTAGAGATGTTCCTCTAAAGCTGCAAGCAGTTGCAGAAGCTGTGGAAGCTTCTTGGTGGAGGTAAACAAAAGCAGGATTTTGACTGTTGCTGTTGCAAGTGTTGAGTTGAATCAAGTTTGTGATTAGAGCACTTTAGTCTCTCATTCCTAAGAAACAGTGGACTTTTAAAAATATCAAAACCAAACCTTGTGTGTGTTCTTGCTTACAAGACCCGGGAGAGGTTGAATGGCTCTGAGGTGCTGCAGTGAGGGTAACATTCGTATCACAGAGCTGGGAGAAGGGGTGCCTTCTGCGGGAGATGCTGCCCCGCGGGATGGACAAAGCACGAGGGCTGTGCAAGCACGGCCGGCTGCTCTGGCTCTGCTGGGCGCAGCTGTGGGTGCATGGTCACGAGAGAAAAACTAACGCTGCAATGAATACTCCCACCAGAGGGCTTGTCTCTCAGAGGCTGCTATTTCAAGGGAGGGAGCAGATTGTCATCCTTAGGTTTTGGATAAGAAGGTATAGAGGAGGACAATAACTCTTCAAGGTCACTTTAGCTTGTCGAAGTGGAAGTTCAAAATTGGTATTCTACTGAATGGGCTCTGGTATGGAGAGGTGGTAAAGCAGTGGCCACTTAGGGCTGTGAGTAAGTGGAAGGAATTCCTATACCTGAAATACCAGAAAACTAAGGTAAGGCAGTGAGTTGGTGAGTGTGTTTCCAAGCACGGTTTCCCTTTATCTGAAATCGCGTGTCCCGCGATTGGCGCGGTAAGAGCCGTGAAAGGGCGCTGTGTACACCAGCGCTGTGCCTCCCCTGCTCTGGTGGAAGCACAAAAAGGGTCACATCCTGCTTGCTCCAGCAGTGCTGAAAGGGAAGGCTTTCCCTGCAGGGTAGGTGAGTGTTTTGGGAGGAGGAGATCTGCATTTCTTTGGGAAAGGAAATTAATACTACAGGCCAGGATTCTATTTTTCTTGATGGAGTTTTGCATAAGTGGCACTTAGGATAGGTTGGCTTAGAATAGCACAGAATGAGATCAAAGAAACAGTTCATACAGTGGTATTTTGATGTTACAAATTAGATGTTATGAGTCCTGGGGGAAAGAAAGGCACAGCACAATGAAGCAGCCAGTACAAAATCTTTCAGAAATGTTCCAAAACTTTCATTTACAGGCATAATGTCTAACTTGATTTCTAGATAAGAGAAACTAGAGATTATTCATTTGTGTGCCAGAATTTGAGTTTTTGTTAAGTAAACATGGAATGGTACAAAATAAAATGTATCCATAAAAGAAGAGATTAATTTGCTTTGCCTGATGTTATCTCACTTAATGATTTCAGTGCTTTTTGTTTTGCTGCTGAAGTGGTACTCTAGAATTGATGAGAATATCGCAATCTTAGAGTAGAAACTTCTTTCCTTCGGGGCAAAAATGTACTTGTTAAAAGCATACCACAAACAAAAACCCAGTTAAGTGAGTTGCCCAAATAAGCAATAAATATTTAAGATATTGGAAGACTTCCATAAGTGTCAGACTGAAAGTATGTCAGTACCACTGAATTCAAATGCTTTGCAGCAGAGAAGATGCACTGCCAGTAATGGGGAATGTTGGACTTTGCCTGTGTTGTTGCAGTCTAAAAATTGAATGTTTTACAAATTTGGATTTTATTCATGTGTTACTAGAAAAGTATATATTTTGGAAATAGAGCTTGAATAATCAGAGGTAAGCTGTATGAATTGGGGCTTAAATTCTGAAAAAAAAAGATCTAAATATGTGACACTTCTTTGAGCATGAATTAGTGCCATCAGTCTGGTAAGAGCAGTTAAAAAAATAAATGGTCTTGGGTGGAGGGAGGGGTGCAGAGAGAGATGGAGAATCTGGGATTATTTTGGGTGCTCTTTTTTTTCTCTTCTTCCCTCCTTCCTCTCCCCCCCCCCCCCCCCCCTTTTCATTTACAAGTCTCCACACCAACTTCCTTGCCTGCCACATAACTGCTGGTACCTGTCTGTCCAAGTGAGTTTTGCACAGTACTCCAGGTGTTTGACATGGTCCTGTGTTTCTTGTGAACTCTGTTACTTGACTTTGTGATGTTTTGGATAGCAGTACTTTTGTCTGAGCCTGACTGTGGTTATCATTCATTGTGTTGAGCAGATCAGTGACAATGTAGATTTGTGCATTAAAGACATAAGGTTAAAGAAGAATGTTCAAAGTGGGAAGTCAGACTGAACTTAAAAGTCAGAGTTAGGGTTGTCCTTCAAGACTATATTGAAATCATATAGGTACTCATAGCCTCCTCCAAGTTAGAACTCTGAAAAGCTGATTCTTCCTATAAAAGCAGTTGTTTGATATTTTGAGTTACCTGTATTTTCTTTGAGTGTCTCTCTCTTATTTTTATGGGAAGGCTCTTAATCTTGCTTCTTGAAAAATTGCATACATTTAAACACTGACCTTGCTGCCGCACTTAGGGTAGTTTATCGTTAGCCCACAAGTGTTAATTAACCTTTAGACAGTGTGGGATGATGAATTTCATTTCATTTAACAGATGAAGAGTGAAACTTAAAAAGAGATTAAGGTCAAAAGCATCTGCTAATTACCTAATTTTCTAATTAGTTGCCTAATTTGAAACTAGAAGGTTGATTGTCAAAGTGCATAGGAAGGACTGCCCTGTACATTGTCAAAAGCCTGATTGCTTCGGGTGGGTTTACCTGTGAGATCTGAGCATTTTCCCATACTGCTGTCTGGTGTTTTGGGTTAGGCACAGCATGCAGGCTGCTCTGCAGTGAGGCTTTGGGAGCATAGGAGAGATGCTTTCCTGCTCCGTGTCCTGCTGTGGCCAGGCAGTGGCTGGCTTTGTCTCTGTCCTGCTGGGCTAAAGCCTGTTGAGTTTCTCCAAAGGGTGGCTTGGGCGCCATCTGCTTTTGGTGCAGGGAGGTGAGTGGTGGCTGAGCCCTCAGTGAGGAGGAAGACTTCAGGCATGTGGTCCCTCTTCAGCGTATGAAAAGTTGTTTTCTTAGAAAATTTTTTCTAGGTAAGTTTAGGTGTTAGGAAGGATGGAGATTAACCTACATCATTTCATGCTCGCTTAATTTGTTACTTTTAAATTGTCATTTTAGCATGGAAGTGTTCTAACACTTCTAGCACAATATGAAATATTTCCAGTGAAGGAATACTAATCTATGTGTGCTAAAATGTTAATGCAGGTGTAATTTACAGTAGAGCAGTTTGTTGCAGCTGTCCCTGGTTGCTGCGTGGATTTCCAAGCCTCTATGTTAGAAAAGATGCCCCTGCCCCTCTCCTTACTGTGGCATGAAAACGGGGTGGCACCAAATACTGATAAGATCTTGGGGTGGCTGGGATAGCTGCTGAGCCATTTATATGGGGGATCCCAAGCAGGTGCCCATAGCCACCATGAATTCTGTCTATGGAGTGTACAGGTCACTGATTTGTAGCAGAAATAGTATTTTGGAAGGGGAAGGGCTTGTCTTGCTGGTTGAAGGCCAAGTGTTGAAGAGCAATAACAGGAGCCAAGCAAGGTTAGGGGAAAAAAAAGAGTACTTAAAAACCACAAGGCTTTTTAAGCAGTGGGTGGGGAAAAACCCATGAATGGTCTTACTCTTGAGATGCATCTCAATGGAGGTGGAGCTGATAGGAAGTATGCAGTTGAGGAAGGATATGAGGCATGCCTGCATAATTATCTGCCTCTTCAAGTAATCAAATGGATACCAGTGTCAAATATGAGAAGTGTCTGTTCTGTTTTTGCAGTCTGCCTATCAAAGCTAGTATCAGCAAGTATGAAATATAAAATTTTTTGTGCCTAGTAAGTTATACAGTTACTGGAAACTTAGGCAAGCAGAACACTCATGTTGTCAAATACGGTATGGGTGGGGCCGTGCCCCATGAATCTCATTCTGATGTATTTCTAGATTATCTGTATTAAAATTGAGTGTTTACAGCAGCAGATACACAAGCATATTACAAAAATTTTTCTGTTTTCTGTAATTTATGGTTATTATTGGGTTATTTTTTGTCAGGATATTTTTGTGTCATCTTTTAATCTTTCTCCTTCCTTTGCTTTTTCATGTCAGGAAAATAAAAATATACAAAAGCCTATGTGCACAAATCTGTGTAGCATATACAAATAGAGCTACTAATTGTTAGGCGTGAAGTGATAAATTGTCTCACATGTCAGAACAACCCTTTCAAATAAAATTGCTTGAAAACATGGCTCACGTTCTTTATGATGTATTGATGCAGGCTCATAGGCATGAACATACTTCAAACTGACCATAAAGCAGTCCACAATATCAATGGCCAGTAGCAACTGTTGCACTGCAGAATATTCATGGGCTTCAGTGAAATAATCTCATGAATCACCTATAGACAAATAAAATACTACTTGCTATGGATTTGTGATCAAAATGATTCATGGAATGGCTAGTGTAAAGTAACATATCCCTTTTTTGTTGTTATTAACTACTTGTAGGGGGTAAGATTAGATGGGTCTATGAAATATTAAAATCTCATGAGCTGTGCAAAGACAGTCTGATGTGATGGTTCTTGCGCAGCATTAATCCTGAGCAAATGAGTGGTGTGTGACAACATGTCTTCTTCCTGAAAACCTGAAGAAATGTCTTTGAAAGAGACAAGTTTAAGGTTCAGCTAGTGTTGAAAATGTACTGCACTGTCTACAGTCAGTGACTTACCTGTACCTATCTCAGAACATCTGCATTATTATTCTAAAAAAAGGATAAAGAACTTACACTTTTGTCACCAATAACCGGTGTGAGATCAAGCAGTGCATTGATTTTAATTTGGTGTAGGAAAACAGGAAGATTAGGGAAAAGAATGGAAAACTAGCAGAGGAAGCCAAAGACATGTGAGGTAATTGAGACAGTTAAAGGCTTGGACTTGCGGGAAGGGAGAGCTGCCCACTCCACTGCCATGCCTTAAGCTCCAGGTTCTAGGATAATACAGTATCATTTGGGTTGTGGGGCAGCTCTTTGAATCCTCTCTGTTCATGTTGCGTGCTTTAATTCCCATTCTTGTATTCTTTACATGACTCACATCCTTTACAAAACTGAGACCATTTGTGCATGTGCTAGCCTTCAGAGGAGATACTGTGAGCAAAAGTATGGAGTCTTAATTCTATGATTTTATTGTTGTTGTTGAAAATTATGAATTACAGATATGGAACATAATTCTTGATCTTTGCACCTTTTACGAGCTACTCTTAAGATAGGTGATCTGCAGAAAACTGGAGAGAGTTTTCTTTCTCATAATGCATAGGAAAAACAAATTCATCAGGTATCTCTCTGGAAATATAAGCCTCATCCAGAATCAAACTTTTCAGTGCTCTTTAGAACAAAAATTGGAAGTTACACAAATACATACTTTCCCTCACATGGGAGCAGATCATGGTCCTCATGAGAAAAGGTTTTTTGGGACAGTTATCTCTTGAAATTGTCAGCCAGATCTTTATACCAGTTCCAGTAATTTCTGTTCCTTTTCCCTAGTAAAAGATTCTTACCACTCTGGGCAAAATGTAGAAAATGCTGTGGGTGCCCTAACAGTCAGGGGTTTAAAATCATCTGTGGTTTATGTGGCTTTATTGGATAAAACAGGATTTTCTACCCCATGGTTTAAATTTCCATGTGTTGGAGTTTGTAGAATTTGGTTTTCTGAAATGTTGCTTATATCTAAAATGAATTCCTTACTTAGATTTAGTCAAAGCTGGGAGGAATTGAGTCAGAGGGGTGATAATGGATGCTCTGGGTCTGTTGAGGGGGCCCAGGGGGTTCAGTAGTAAGATTTTTTTTTTTTTTTTTTTTTAAGTGTAGGCGGTTCAACATTCTCCTAAGCAGCAAATGATGAATGGTGATGCTTTTCAAATGCTGGTACCCTCCCATGCCTGCTAGATGACACATGAGGAGTGATACATGGCTTGGGAGGTTTGTTAAGTACCATCACTGTATCCTGGACACCCGTTTTGGAGCTCCTGGCCCAGGCCTAAGGGGTGGTTTGAATTGCTGCCTTGTTTCATCTGCTAGGAGTGTTTTGCTGACTGTGGCTGTGAGGAGTCCCACTCAGAGTAACCTGTCTGTTCAGTGCTGTTCATTGACTGTGAGAAATGAACCCTCAATTTTAGGGTCATCCTTGTGTCCCATGACTGCTGAATACAAGCATCCCATATATTTTTCTTCTTACTCCAAAGCAAGGGAAGAATTGATGTTTACCTGGCTAAAATTAAAAATCAAACCGATGAACTATGAAAAATAACAGAACATTTTATTTTGAAAATTATAGTACTGTATGGTTAGACCTAGCATGTTTTTGCTGTCATTTGAGTGCCACTACTCTTACCTTAAGGCAGCTTTCAAGACTGAAATACCTTAGTTTCACATCTATGTGGATGTCTCCTCACTACTACCAGCGAGCACGGTAGATGGTGCTTTTTTTCCACACTGGATCTGGTTCCCAGTGTGTTTCTTAAAGGCATTGGTCATCAACAGCTTAAAGAACATGGCAAACATATCAGAAATGGTGGTTTGGTTATAATAATGGTAACCAGAAAACTAAAAAAGTATTTTAAAAATGAATCAAATTAATCAACTGCACTTATAAATTACTTTCTCTATTTGCCTAACTGGTTTCCCTTTTTAAAAAAAATTCCCTCTGGTTTAATAAAAGAGCAGCTTATGGAAGGCCTGGATAGATGTCAGCACAAGGGAAAGGACAGATGTTTAGGAGTGGGAGAAGAGGAAGGGAGGAGATGGAATTTTGCTTCCCATTGACAGACTTCGTTCTTGCATAAGAGTTGTTTTCTTTCTGAATGGGGAGGGCATGTCTTTGAAGGAAGGGTGGGTTTTTTTTTTTTGTTTGAACTTCTTTTGAAGTAGTTCTTTAGATTATAAAATATGTTTTAAATGAAAGAAGAAATCTGGAAGAGATTTTGAAAACTTCTGTGAAGAAAAGGTGCAATTGTGCAGATTTGTCAGAATGATCTCATGGATTCCAGCTTTGTTTACTTTTAGGGCATCTTCTTTTAAGATAATTCCTGTTGAGATACTTTTCAAGACACTGCCAAGAAGGGCATGTTGGAATTCAGTTGAATATTTGCTGTAATGGGTGAGATTTTTTGGGCTGGGAATTTTTAGTTTTTAATTCTCTAATAGTTGCCAGGGTAATATATGGTTGTCATCACTTGAAACAGATGCTGCTTCTGTGGAATGATAAAGAACAACGAAGTGTCTTCCAAGTGCGCTACTGTATTATTTGACCAGCCAAATCAGTGTTGATTTCCTGGTGTCATCCTTGCCCTCGAGCTTCTTTCCTGTCGCCCTGTGTCTCCTGTGCCCTCTCCGCAGTGCAAAGGAGCCACCGGTGCTTTGGAACCTCCGTGATACAGTAGGGCACCTCGCTTTGCCTGCTTTGCAACCAGCTGAATGGCTGAACCTTCTTGGCCTTCTCCTGCTGTCCCATTCGTGTAGCTGTGCCCTCTGACAAGCTGTTGGGTTGGGAGGGTCCTTGTGCCTCTCTGTGCTGTGCCCAGGCTGTAGCTGTGCAGCGGCGCTCCCGAGGCGAGCGTGGCTCAGCTCCTGTGCCATTGCCCACTCACAGGGCAGGAGGGTTTGCTCTCTGCTTGCTCCCAAGTCCCAGTTAGTGAGGGTTTGCTCTCCTGCTTGCTCCCAAGTCCCAGTTAGTGAGGGTTTGCTCTCTGCTGTGCTCCCAAGTCCCAGTTAGTGAGGGTTTGCTCTCTGCTGTGCTCCCAAGTCCCAGTTAGTGAGGGTTTGCTCTCTGCTGTGCTCCCAAGTCCCAGTTAGTGAGGGTTTGCTCTCTGCTTGCTCCCAAGTCCCAGTTAGTGAGGGTTTGCTCTCCTGCTTGCTCCCAAGTCCCAGTTAGTGAGGGTTTGCTCTCTGCTGTGCTCCCAAGTTCCAGTTAGTGAGGGTTTGCTCTCTGCTGTGCTCCCAAGTCCCAGTTAGTGAGGGTTTGCTCTCCTGCTTGCTCCCAAGTCCCAGTTAGTGAGGGTTTGCTCTCTGCTGTGCTCCCAAGTCCCAGTTAGTGAGGGTTTGCTCTCTGCTGTGCTCCCAAGTCCCAGTTAGTGAGGGTTTGCTCTCTGCTGTGCTCCCAAGTCCCAGTTAGTGAGGGTTTGCTCTCTGCTGTGCTCCCAAGTTCCAGTTAGTGAGGGTTTGCTCTCTGCTCTGCTCCCAAGTCCCAGTTAGTGAGGGTTTGCTCTCTGCTGTGCTCCCAAGTCCCAGTTAGTGAGGGTTTGCTCTCTGCTGTGCTCCCAAGTCCCAGTTAGTGAGGGTTTGCTCTCCTGCTCGCTCCCAAGTCCCAGTTAGTGAGGGTTTGCTCTCCTGCTTGCTCCCAAGTTCCAGTTAGTGAGGGTTTGCTCTCTGCTGTGCTCCCAAGTCCCAGTTAGTGAGGGTTTGCTCTCTGCTGTGCTCCCAAGTCCCAGTTAGTGAGGGTTTGCTCTCTGCTGTGCTCCCAAGTCCCAGTTAGTGAGGGTTTGCTCTCCTGCTTGCTCCCAAGTCCCAGTTAGTGGCATGGCTGTGCCCTTGGGAGCTGCAGCAGCCTGTGAGTACACCCCAGGTTTGGGCTGCTGACTGACACAGTCCGGTCAGTGCTAGTGATGTCCAGAGATGTGCAGAGCATTTGCTTCTGTGCTCATCAGAGACAATCAGCAGTGGAGCCTTTCCTGGTTTGGTAATTACTCTTGTTTGGACCCTACACAGGGAGCACAGTAATATTTGGCTTCTAAAATGATGATTTGACATAGCTACTTATTCCTTTTACAGGTGTTTTATAGTGATCTGCTGTATATTTTTGCAGCCTGGGAATGTATCCAAAATTGGTAATATCTATTAATTGAAGACTTTGGCCAACAAAAAAAGCAAAAAAAATTAAGTTGGGGGTTTCTTCTTTTTTTTTCCTCCTCTTTTTTTTAAGGAAATGTCAAACTGCTTTCTTCTGTTTGGACTGCTACTCAGTGTAAGAGAAGTTACAAAGTGTATAATATTTTGAAAGTAATTGTTTTCTGGAGTGTTCATTCTGTATGGTCCACTGCATCTATTTAAAGGCTAATACTTACAGGATAATAGAAATATGAATTATATGGTATTTTAAGTCCATTTGCTTTCCTGAAGTAAAGGCTTTTCTTTGGGGATTAATGTACATTTACCTTGGTTCCTTCTTGCATGCTGCAGAAGTATGCATTTAGGAACTTTTCCAAGCTCCTTAAAACAGATGGGGTTTATGTTTTGAACATGAGGGTTTTATTAAAAGAATCTTGTGCAGGCCTTCCCAAACTGGGGTGGGTGTCACAGGTCTGCGTTTGTAAAGTCCTGCTGAGAGAGCATTGGATATGTTGGGCTGTGGAGTCATGAAAATCAATTTTCTCCGTATGAGGAGGTACAGTTATGGATGGTGGCAGTAAAGGTATTTTTGTGGGGTCCTAATCTGTTGTCTCTAGATCTTGATTTGATTATGTATCTTATTAATTAATTAATTTATTCCCCTGCAGTTGTTTTCATCAGGCTGAATGAATATAGTACTAACCATGAAGTGTATCCTTCTGCTTTTGCTATAAGCAAATAATGAATTAAAACAATATGCAAAACTGTCATCTAGGGGCTGGTTTATTATTGTAACCTTAACTGTTCCTTTCGGTTCAATAATAATTGTAGATACATTTCATTACTAAAGGGGTTTTAGCGGTTTTTTTACTAATTCACTGTGGGAATTTTGTGTTGTGAGAGTATTAATTATGATGCTTTATTTTGCTTGGTGCAATTCTTGGTCCTTCAGTAGTGAGTATCATGTTTTAACTGCGTGGAAGTTGGCATTAAACTCCTTAATCTCTTTCATAATGAATGCATTGGAGGAATTTGGCTCAGTATTTCTTTTGTTTACATGTATTTTGAAAGTGCCCCTACGCAAGTATTTCAAAGATTAAGGCTGTTTTTTAGGGTAAATCAAAGTATTTGGATTGTGGCTTATATTAACTTTTCTCATTGATATGTATATTGTATATGTATATTGTATTGATAAGATTAGTGAAAACTAAAGTTTAGATTGAATAGAATCGCAGTAATAATAACAGCTATTTACATTTTAATTTGCTGTATTTATTCTTTAGAATATGAACCTGAGCGAACTACAGGTGAATTTTTGTAAAGCTATAGCAGAAGTTCCTTACTGAGTTTCCTGAGTTTTTAGGAAGCCTTAAACAGGATGGGTGAGGAATTCAGTACCTTGTGATTGAGTAACATTATTTTACAGATTTTTTTTTTTTTTTTTTAAGTGATTTGTCTATGATTTATTAGACTAGCCAAATACAAAAATCTGTTATGTGGTATTTTGGCTTGGCAGAAATAGTGCAAAGAACTGTCAAAGGCAAAGAGTAAGCAGAAGCTGTAATTTCCTTTTTACCACTGAAGAATAGATTTGGCTGGGATAGGCCTTCAATGCTAATCTATCTCTGTGTGGCCAAACAGATTTTTGGAACCTTTTCGTAGTGCGTTTATTTTCTCTTCCCTTCAGGCCAAATGTTATAAGGTTGTATGTTTTCTGGCACATCCAGGGTGGTGATGTGAAAAAAGTTAAAGAGAGGGAATTTAAATTAAGAACTCTGATCTAGACCATTTAAATTGAATTGCCACTTGATGCAATTAGGTCATTGTTAACAGTACTTGTATGTTCAACTGTGGACTTTTTTTTTAACTTTGAAACTTGATTTAATATTAAGGGTCATAGTTAAAATTTGTCAACTGTTCCACAAGAATATATTGCAGAATTTTATTACAGTTTTATATCTTTTTGGTTAATTCAGTTGGGTATTTAAACAAAGTTAATTTCAGTCTTCCTTCTTCTTGTAAGCATGTTTTTCACAGAAAGCACGTTCCCTCTTGTGGTTTTCATAGGACCATGCTGCTTAAGCCTTGTCTTAGCTAATGATTAATAATGATTTCTGTCTTGAGGTCTTAATTTGATGTTTGCCATAATATCCATTCCTTATTTGCCTGAACACACTGGTTAGAATGCCTTCAGTATTTCAAAATGATGGGAGAGACGTACTCGTGCTTTTCATGCCTCTGTCTGTGGCTTTTAGTTCAGAGCAAAGCATTTCAGTGCCTCTTTGTGCTCTGCTTCGCCCTGTACAGATGACAGCATCTCGGCTGCGAGCACCTCCGATGTCCAGGACCGCCTTTCAGCCCTGGAGCTGAGAGTGCAGCAGCAAGAAGATGAAATCACCGTGCTGAAAGCAGCATTGGCTGATGTGCTGAGGCGTCTCGCTATCTCTGAAGACCATGTAGCTTCTGTGAGAAAATCAGCACCAAGTAAAGGTAAGCCCAAGCTTTGTAAACTCTTTCTAGAGTCAGATTGTGTTACCATGTCAGAGTGTTCTCCATTGGTCACTTGTTTTCTCCCTTTTCTGTCTCATTTGGGAAGGCTGATCTATTTTGAGTTGGAGGGGTTAGGTTTATAATAGTGGCTTAAGTATATATGGCCAATGGATATCTGAAATATGCTTACTGTTTCTACTGTTTGCTAACATTTTTGTGTTCCCTGAAAATTTTCCTTACTTCTTACTGAAAGGTTCCTGTTTTAATTTCAATGGTATAGTGTTTACCTGCCACTGGAGGTTCTGGGGCTTATGGGCAGTTAGTCTCAGGTTTGATTTTTGGTGGATATTACTCAACTGAAAGGGCGTATTAGAGAGAATGTTTTCTCTTGCTCCTAAATTAAAACAAAAACCAAAATACATTGCCACCAAATAAAAAGGCTTTCTTAATGTAGTTAATTTTTGTTCCAGTACAGAGGTAACTCACCACCAGTAGATCTCATCTAAGAAATGGCCTTGTAGCAGCAATATCTCTTTTGATTGGTCACTAGTAACTTTTATATTGCAGCACTGAAATATGTAGTATTGTTTAAAAGTAAAGAAACTAGATGCTTTTTGCAGTAATTTTTATACTTCCCCCACACACAATGGGCATTTCATTTTGTGTTCTAGATAAGTATTTGAATCGAGTTTTGAACTTACTCCAATATGAAGTTGTGTATTTGAAGAGAATTACGGCCGTGTATGTTTTTGGCATCTCTGAGGTTCTCTGATTATATAAAAGATTAGGTCATATTTCAAATAAATTACAGTTTTAATTCACCGTAATTCCATGTAATCACATCAACCCGTGCAGCACAGGGATCTCTGGGGTCAATCCCGGTGTGAGTCCTGCAGTGCACCCCAGTGCCAGTGTAACACTGCACTGACACAGTGTAGCCTGGGCTTGTTTGGGTGACTGCTTTATATAGGCTGGAAATGCCAAAAGTTGAATTATTGTAGATGTGACAGAGGGATCAAATTCCTTAATTAAGTGTTTTTGCAGTCTCTCTGCCCCATGGAAGGAAGTCATGATGCTTAATTGGCTTGGGCTCTGAATCCTGCCATTCTCTCTTGCTTGCTAAATGGTAGACTGTTGTCATCTCTGCTTGTAAATGCACCCAATTTATATGTCTGGCCTCATCAAGACTGAAGCTTCTTTTCCAAACTCTTTTTAAATATAGCTTTAGCTAGATTTAAAATAGCTTAATAATAAAAAATAACTTTATAGTAAATAAATAATAGCTTTACTAGCTATTTTGACTAAATCACTCTGTTTTCTGCTGTCCATTATGACCAAAAGAAAATGTCCAAGTGAAAAACTGTGGGCAAAACCTGTGCACCATAGTGCCTTATTCTTCCTATTTAAATGCAGAGGAGCTGGGATGTGCACAAACATTCAAGCATAAAACCCTTTGGATTGGAGCTGTCTAACACCCAGCAAAAGTTGTGTACTGGCAGGGCAAACTTCCTGTGTTCTGTGAAATAGCCATAGGGCTGTCTCCTTTCTGAGGGTCTGGGGACTGTACGGAGTTCTCTAGGTCCACTTGTTGGGTGAAAAATAAATGAATTACTTGGGGGAGGCAGAGCAGAGGGAGGGTGGAATGTCTAAATATCTTCAGTTTGATCATATTATATCTCTGCAAATGAATGGCAGCAGCCTGGAACTTTGAAGAAAGAGATGGGAACAGGGACAGACATGCATGCCATGTATGACCTAATTCACTGAACTTAAATTAATTACGACTAATTTGCACTGTATTTAATTGGTGATGAATGTGTTCCCGTTGTGTTCAGTTACCCAGTGCCACCAGACAACACATTAGCTTCACTGTTAATCATTAAATCAGCTGTATATAGAATTCATGGAAGAAGATGTCTACATACAGAGACTGGAATTTTAAGAGACTAAAATTAGACTTGAAGAATAAACTTGGGATTAAAACAAGTTCATACATCTCTTTTTGCAATACCCTAGGTTCTGCTTTTGATTTCTGTATTTTAAATTCTTTCAATTGCCAAAAATCTCTTAAAATGTTTTAACAGAGATAAATATTTTTATTTTGAATAAGTAGGATTAGAAGATGGTCTGAATTGCTATACAAAAATAAGACTCAAAGAAGTAATTGTTAGATTTTCTTTGAAGTATTAAGCATGCATATAACAGATTCTTACTTGTCAAGTCATGATTGCTGCAAAGGTAACTGTATTCCTCCAAAAGCCATTTTGGTGTTTGTGATCCTGTCAAGGATCTGGATTTCTTCATTACAATAATTTCACTTTCATGTAAAATATTGTAGGCAAATTTTCTTTAAAAAGAAGTGCTGAGGCTTTCAATCACAGAAGTATTTTTCTCTGCAGCAGACCTTAAATGCATACTGACATAAATAATGAGTAAAGAGAATAGATGTATATATACTTGTGAATACATGAGGAGAGATATGTTTAATCTGAAGTATGGCAGCACAGTGAGATAAATAGATTTAAAACAAACTGAACTTAACAAGAGTAATAGGACCAGAAAAAGCCATCCTGAATCTTTCAATCAAAGAAAGGAATTTTAATACAAGGCAATAACTAACCTAGTTTGAAGGGTGGCTTTTCTGCTTTTTTGCTGAAATGAGTTTTCTAAAACATCTCCATTTTTTTCTTGTTGCCACCTCAGCAGTGTCTTTGAGGAGAGATTTTTCATAGGCTAAAAATAAGTGTTGTGAGCAGATGGTGAATCACACTGAAAGGGACAAATCCATCCTGATTGCTTTTTCACTGATTTTTCTTATTCTGAAGTTGAAGGCTTGACTTCATGAAAAAAAATTATTTTTTTCATCCTTCATCTAGTTTGTCTGCATGGCCCATCTGGTGATCCAATTCTGTTCTTAATTTCCTTTATTTTAGATGGACAGATTGAAACCGTAGCTGAAGATAAAGTTTTTGTGTTATCCTTTAGGATCTTTGTTTTTCTTTTTTCCCCTACATTCCCATCACATGCTTAGTTTGAGCTTAGTCCAGTCTCCAGTAAAAAAATTCACATAGTCAGGGTAGATTTATATTTCTAACTCATGGGCTCTCTGTTAGGAGGTTGCTACCTATGACCTTTTGTGTAAAGCTCTCTCAGAAGCAAACAGCTCTTCATACAGGGATTTGTGAACTGTGGAAGATAAGATAAAGTGCAAGAATTTTTAGGCACCTTAGTGTCTCCTAGTAAAACATGAAGTGGAGATACTGTCTAAGGAAAATACCTCTAGTAGGGATTGCAACAGGATTAGCACCTGTCTATATTTCACAGTGAAAAGCAGGCTGGCAGTGTTTGCACGTAACTTCCCAATGCAAAGTTATTCTAAATAGAGGAAATATTTTCAATATAAAAAGACTGTGATAGTGCTTTTCCATCTCTGCACGCAGCCAAGAATAACTGCACAAAGGAGAAATGACCAGGTCCAAAGGTAGTGTCGAGGGTTAGAAATGTGAAAGGGCCTGGTCCCCAGCAGCTATGGGACTTGTAGGGATCCTAGTGCAGGGGTGAATTTATGGGTTTCATTTCTTTTCTTTCTCTCTTTCTTTTCTTTTTAAATAGATGGCTTGGTAAGAGGAATTTCTTCAGTGGGAAATTATTTGCATTTGGCAGCTCTGCACTCTTGTTGCCACATGTCTCTGCCGTTGATGCATGATTGATGCTGTTAGCATTCACAAAGTTCCAAAAACAAAGATGGTAATCTTTGGTAATGGACACTGAAAAAAAGGAAAGCATTAAGCAGTCTGATACTTGGAGCTGCCAGCAAGATAGATTGGCTCACAGCTGGTGCCTGGTAAACCTATTAAAATCTTCCAGGGTGTCAAAATGTGTGTAACAGTAGAATTTATCCCTCAGGCTCTGGGTGTGCATACAGGTTTGTGGCACACTAAGGCACCAGTGAAATATCTCAGACTAATCATTTCACTGGAGTATGAACTTGTGCCTGAAAAAGTACATCTGATGTCTGTCTCTAGAGAAACAGAGTTCATGTCCTTTTTCTGGACTCAGGAATAATGAGGAGACTTGACAAAGGTTAAACCTTTGGAGGAACATTTCCTATTGCTTGGACAGGAATTGATATTAAATAACTCATATGCAAATTCAACTCACAAAGTGCAATTGGAATAGTGAGTGGCAGTTTGCAGAGAGGGTTTCCCATGAAAATGAAGAATGGCAAACTGAGAAGCATTTTATTTTACTTAAAGCAGTGATCTTGGGGGCCTGCAAAAGCAGGTATGTACTGGAAATGCAGTTGGTAGGGTTTTTTTA
Organism: Sitta carolinensis; assembly: GCA_032173965.1. NCBI lineage: Eukaryota > Metazoa > Chordata > Aves > Passeriformes > Sittidae > Sitta > Sitta carolinensis. Next base: position 752,197 of record JAVUNC010000025.1, read on the forward strand.
CTTACTTTTTTTCTTTCCTTTGTGCAGTGGGCTTTTATAAGTGAAGCCCATTGAGTTTTCCTTCTTTTCCTGCTCCTTTCTCTTGCATGAAATAGGGTGTCTCATCAAATTCCATCTCATTGCACTCATGTAAGCAAAGTACTTCAGGTGTGATTTTTACCTTTCCTCAACAGTGCTTTCATTTCAGTAATATTGTCATTTTGTTTTATACTAGCAAAAATTGAATTCAGGTGTTCAACAAGCTTCATTAATGAAAGCATAAGACAGATTTGAGTTTTGTTTTTTATAGTCTTTACACTATTCAATAAGCAGAGATGTTCTAATAACTGGGTACACTTATATGTTGTCTCATCAGTAAATGTTAAACAGAAAATAGAAGTGTAAGTAGGAAAATGCTTATGGTAATGGTAGAATATAGATTCTTATCCACAATAATCAAACTAACCTGGCAAGCTTGTATGTGGGTCATTTTGCTCATGGGAAAAGTCCTATTGAAGTCTGCAGGCTGCGTACTCACATAACAAATAATGATTCTCTTGAGGTCTTAATGCATTTCCCAGGTACTGTTGTTAGTGCCATCTGTTCTTTCTGCATTTCTTCCTAATTTTTCCTATCATCTGCTCTGACTTACTGAATATTTTCTTTTTTCTTCCGTTACACTTACTGTTCTTCATTTATTTTCCTTTATTTAAAGAATTTGGATCTAGAGGGCATTAATGAACTAAGGGTCATTAGCCAACTAAATTAAGTTTAGGAAGAAGAAGTGAAGATCAAAGTTCAGCATTTTTTTTTAAAGTTCTGTAACCTCATAATGTTGTTAATTGTAGAGGAATATTTTCAGTTCTGGTGATAAGTATCCTTTTTCTTTTTCCATATTCTTCTTACAGTTTTGGGTATGTTTTGTGCATCTATGTACTTCTTTTAGAACAGCGTGAGCAAATTTTCTTGAGTGGTACTCTGCTGTTCTCCATGATGCTTCTCAAACTAAGGATTGTAATGTTGGAAGAGCTCAGTGTTGTCACTAACTTCTTCAAATGAAAATTCCCTATTTATAACACTTGAGTAGCTGTTTCATCACTTCTTTGCCAGAGTACATCGAATTGTTTCAAATTTCCATAGTTACAATTTTATTTCCTCTGCTTAAAATTAGCCAATTTGTCTATTGGTTGAGCATGTAGATGGTGCCTCTGGGAAAGTATAGCAAAACAAGATAGAAGGGAGAAGGAAAAGGGCTGTGCAATTTGAATAAGCAATTGGCCAAACAGGTCTTCAGTTTCCTGCCCAAAGAGCAGAGATACGGCTCCCCTAACACCTGAAAAATTATGAGGATCATTTAAAGTTAGAAATATATGAGTTAAGTCAATATTTATAAAAATCTTATAGGAAATCTAAAAATAAATACTTAATTGCTCTTAACATCTAAGTTAGTTTTTCTACCTACTAGGAGAGATGCCCTTGGAGCTCAAGTTGTTTATGCATTAGCTACACACTCTCAAACTGTTGCTTATTAACATGCCTCTATTTGGATAGTTCTTTTCCTTTTAATAGGAAATGACAAATGTGTATTTAATAGCTATCTGTCGAAATTTGTGAAATTTGGTTTCCATTAAAAATATTAGAAGAATGTTTATTTTATTCAGCTTGATGTAATTACTGTAAGAATAGTGGTTTGTTGAAACTTAGTTGTCTTAAAATTTGATTATTAAACAACAAGAAGCATAACCCATCAGTAGTGAACTGAATTGTTTATCCTGATTTGGTTTGTTCATTGAGATATTTGAGATAATTGAGACCTAGTGTCTAAGCCTTTTGTCTTCATACGGTAGAAGAGGAGGATGCTTTTTCAGCTTGAGAAGTTTTAATCAAAATTTGACTTTTAGTATGTAAGTGAAGTAGTTGAATAAAACAGAATGCTGAAGAAAATACTTCCCTACCTACCCTTCAGAATACAGTACTCTTTGAAAAGAGTTTTGGTGCTCCCAGGCTGTTTCTTTGCCAGCATCTTCCATGGGCTGAGGGACTTGACATCCTTTGAAAGTCTGGAAGCAGAGCCATGACTAGAATTAGCTGCGTTTATAAAATTCATTGTAACACCTTGAGCTAAGTCTAAGATTTGTCATAATTTCTATTGATTTTCATGTTGTTCTATTAGGAAGGAAGTGCAGATAAAATCTTATGTTCTACTCATGACTATTTATGTCTGTTTTTCCACAGCTCACTCTGTGGGCTCTCTGGGAGTTGCACACACTGTAGACTTGTTTAGTAAGAGTACTAAATTGGTTTTCTGTCCTTCCAGGCAGAAAACCCCATGACATGTAATATATTTATAATCCAGAAGTTTTTGTCGCATTTTGCTGAAAGTCAAGTAGTTTAAGGTTGTTGAAGGATTTAGATATTTTATGCCTTAATGGGGAAAAAAAAAATCTACCTTTTAAAAATTTACTTTTTTATTTTTGTAAGGTGTCATTTCTTGAGCTTTTTCTTTTAAATCCACTTGAATTAAGAGCCCAGAGAAGTAACTTTAATGTAGCTGCAGCTACTTATTTTAAATTGAAATTATGTGAAGAGAAACAAGTGTTTGTTCTTTCCTTGTACGAAAGGCAGTTTACCTGTCAGAATATTAGCAAATACAAAGATATTGAGGAAATTGTTTCAGTAAATATATATGGCAATAGAATAAACTACATTTTAATGTTTAATCTAAGTTTAAGTTTGGGTTTGAGAAGAAAAGTGAGGTACTAACTGATTCTCAGCTCTAGCATCTTGTTTGGAGGGAAAAGCTATCGTGTTATCACAGGACACACATTTTCAAACTTAACACTCTCTAGCAGCTTGGCTTCATTTTTTCCTCAGTTAGCTAATCAAGGCTGATAAGGAATTGAAAGTAGATTTTTGGTTTACTGTGGTCTGCTTTTTCTAATCCTACCTATCTTTTGTTCACACGTTTGTATACTTGACAGATGCATAATAAAATGTTTCTTTTGAACTCTACAGATACTATTCTATGAAAATTATCAAAACAGAGATGAATCCATTCCATAAATGACATTTTTACCACTTTGATCTCTGACAATTTGGCTTTAATCCTGGTCACCATACACTGCCTTTCATTCTAGGTTCAGTTTATGTCTGGCTTTTGTTCTAAACTAGCAGATAAAGCTAAGTGCTATTCAGTCTGAAAAATTTCAGACTGTGTGTGCTAGCAGGTGGCATATGACATGATCCTGGCAGAGATGTGCAGCCCAGTGCTGGGAGAGCTCGATTGTATCAGTGCATTGATCTGGAGCCGGGGTTCTCCTCTGCTGCTTCCTTCTTGCCAGGTCTCTGAAGCACAAGCACTTGACTGCTATGAAAGGCTGTCCCTGCAGTCAAGCAGATTATAGTGGTGTTAGTTTTTGACGTCTTTTGACTGCAGAGATGCCCTGGTTAAAAGTCACTGACAGAGATGTGTGGTTTGGACTGGTGGGTCAGCTTCCTTGGGATCTGCTGGGCAGATCCCCCTTGTGTGTCTGTCAGTAGCCAAGCTTCACTGCTGGCATGTGCACAGGACTTAAACTCGCCTTTCCTTTTCAGGGTTTAAAATATAAATGCATTTTCTGTACATATAATTGAAGGTGATTGATTGAATTTTTTTCTTACTTTTAAAAGTAGGTATTCTAAAGTTACTTTTGACTATCTAATGAGCATGCAGTATATAGAGAAGTTGAAGGGGTCTTGTTTCTTAGGGGTGTTGCGTGTGGGATTCAGGAATTTTTGTTTGTTGGGGTTTTTTTTGCTGTTTTTTTTTGCTTTTTTACATTTTATTATGCTTGGCGTGCATTGACCAAGATTTTGTTCTGGTATCTAAGAAAGCCTGATATATTTTTGACACTTGAAAAAAAATTGTCACTGCAGTTTTTAGTCTGGATTATGTTTAATTGTTAGTCATTTTGCAAATACGATTTTTACTTCAAGTATCTTAATATCAAATTTGATTTTACATGTCACTTGTTGACATTAGGAAGTGCTTTGCCAGTCTACCATCAATACCCGCCTTACTGGAAAACAATCCCAAAGCTGCTGTCTGTATCCCTTTTTTATTGTTATTGTATTCATCATTGCATGGAGCAATGCATATTCCTCTCATGAGTATATGCTGATGTAGAGTTTTATTTGTAGTCAGTTTTGTCCCTGGACATGAGCAGGAACTAACTCTTTCCCTGCCTAGGAGGGGAATTATTCTAGATGTGGTCAATAAACAAAATAGCAGCACGCTCCTTGCACACTGGCAGTGTGTCCCCCATGTTAATAAGTTCCTGTGGCCTGTCTGTAGCACTGTTGTCCTTTACACATCCCACTGAATGCCTTACCCACCATGCTGGGAATTCCTGTTCTTACGTCTCCTGATTCACATTTCTGGAAAGCCATGCTAGGGCTGGTTGGAGAGACGTTAATCTATTACAATGAGCAGACAGAGATGTTAAGGTCATATACAGTTCAAGAGTGAATCATAGGCCTTGATATTATGCATCTCCACAAAGAAGATGGCGTACTTTGTCTCTGAAAATAAAAGAAGCTAATTTATAGGCTTCTACAGTAAATGTACTTTCTAAGCTCCTGCACTTTTGTTCTTGTGTCTGAGTTACACAGGATAAAAAAATCTCTTTGGTGTCAGAGGTTTTGCGCAGTATATTAAAACAAATTCTAAAACAAATTTTGTATTCCAGATGTTTATGTTGCAAATAAAACAGTCTCTAAAAAGTACCGGTTTGAAGGAATCGTACCAAATTGATTTATACAGAATTTAGGAATAACAATGATCTTTGAAGCATTTTTGGATTTAAGTGTGTCTTTACTTTCTTCAGATTTTATTTATTCTCATTTCTGCCTGGGATATCCCACATGCTCATTTTGGCTTTCCTGATCTTAATATCAGATGACATCACATGCTGCTTGTTGCATCTGAAAGATTGTTTGGTTTGTGTAGGCCAGCCCATTTCTGCAGTCATCCAAATAGTTCTGACATCTAGTATTTCCTTGATGGGTATCTCTTATATTTAATGTGGTACTTTAAAATAAATATCAATTTGCCTCTCAACCTGTTTGAAAGAGCTGTGCTGTGACACAGGGCTGGTAGCATTCAAACGAGGCATCTGTGTGAGTGTCCTGTGTGCACAGAGCTGTCAATTCTCCCCAGCTGCTGTTTTACCCCTAACTTTTATCTTCAATGCATAGCCTCATGCCTTATCTATCTCACACTATTCAAAGCACCATACACAGAGCTGTTACTTTTTTGTCAGTCGTGTCTCTGTGTTTGTGGCTAAAGTCAGAGTGACTGGCCATCACCACCCGATGAGAGGCAATAGAAATTTGCTGTCTGTATAATGGGTGTGTGACACAGAGGGACTCGGAAGTGACCACTGATTTTTGGATGCTTAATGTGAGATTAGCCTGGGGAGCTTTCTCAAGGCATGTTATACTTTAGAAGGGAAAAGTACAAGTCTAGCACTTTAAAGGAGGAAGGGGCGAAATTCTCCTCAGAGCAAGACCTTGGAAATAAAACAGGCACACAAAAAGAGATACACAGTGGGAAAGGATGAAACATCAGGTTTGAGTAAAAAGCCTTGTGTTTCATTGGCATTCTGTGGAAGAGGCTGGTCTGGGGGCTAATTGCCAGGCTAGTGTTCAGCTCTGAAAATAGAAGAGCCTTTGCTCCCCCTTGTCTTCCTTGCAGTCCCCTCCCACATTCACTGCATAGTTTTTAACTTCTGCAATGAGTGAAGTGGGCATCTGACAGACAGCAGCCTTCTTCACATATACGCTCTTGATTTGTCCCTGGAAAGGGTCTGTAATGTTCACTGGATGTGGCAAATGTTCTACAGAGTGAGCAGTATCAGAAACTTAATAGCTGTACCATAGGGCATATACTGAAAGGTATTTTAAGATGGATGGGCCAGCTGAAATGAAACTCAAAATCTTGATTTTTTTAATTTTATTTTTTTTTTTAAGTCCTAGAATCACAACCCTTAAATAACTTAATAATTCTTTCATGACATCTTAGCAGTAGAGAAACTACTGTCTCTATCACAGCATATTGTTGCCTGCCTTGTCCCAGGTTTCCCGGGTCCAGCTGTTTAGGTTAAGGTTTCATGAATATATGTCACTGGATGATTGTCCTGAATGCTCAGGCTGCGGCTGTGTGATACCAGGTCCACAACTGAGAGCTTTTTGTTGTTCTCAAGGACCTTTGGGTATAGCTAGAAAACCTGATGTTCTTCAATATTGCTCTTTCCTAGGTCAGCCAAGCCTCCGAGAAGCTATCTCGATGTCCTGTATAACTAACGGCAGTACAGGAAGCAGGAAAACAAGCCACAGTTCTTCCGTTTCTGTTGCCAGAAAAGAAACACTTTCATCTGCTGCAAAAAGGTACCAAATTGTTATTAAAAATCAAATTTTTATATACTAAAAAAACCCAAAACCAAACAGACCAAGGGTTTGATTTTTGTCTCTGCACAACACTCAGCAGAGCTGCCTGAAGTCCAGTAAGGCACAAATAAACTTTGGAGATTTACCATGCTGTTGGGCTGTGTACAGAAGAGTTCCAAAAGAATTCAAAAATGGAGAGTATTTCTGTTGTGTGTAATGTCCAAAATGAATTCTCACTAAGGGAATAGGAAAATGTATTTCCAGTACAGATGGAAAATTTTTCCTTCTGGTATTCATATGCTTTTTTTTGTTGTTTTTTTTTGCCCCCCCCTCCTTCCTTCCCTCAAGGAAATTAAAGGGCAAAACTGACTTCATTGTCTGGAGTGTAAATAGTAGGCAATAGCAAAATAACTATGAGACGATAGTAAATTGTGTAAGATGAAGGTTTACATTTTTGGGTAGAAAATCTAACCCAAAATGTGGCTACTTAGTCCTTATGAAAAATATCTGTATCAGATCAAAAGTGTGAAGAAATAACATTGCTTGAGTAATTTGGAAGTTAAATGAGCTAGGAACCAAACAGTAGGAGTTTTCCTCCATGTAACACTTTCAGCTTCATACAGTAAACAAAGTGTTTGCTTAACTGTTTTTCTCCTGTGGATCTGTTAGACAGTGATTGCACGGCTTCTTCAGCCATAGGTTTTGTACCTCTTGTTTGTTGTGAAGAACAAGCTGCCAGATATAGCCATGGGGCAGAGAATACTCTAATGTGTAACTGTGGTAAGTTATGTGAGCAAATTCTTGGCCTCCGTAGAGTACTCTGGTAGCTCCAGTGGCTGGTTTATCTTCTGGTGTGGATGTAAATACTGTGCTGTACAGCAAGACAGGGAAATTATATACTTCAGGGAATAAAAATGCTGCAAGCAAATATAAACTGTAAGAGAACAGACCAGAAGAAGCTTTAGTGTCCTTTGGAATTTGGAAATTGAGGGTAGTGCCCCACTCATCGCTCTTCTCCACGGTGGAGCATTGCATATCTTTCTTTCTATTAAATTCTTACATTTACTTTTCAACAATAAATCAGACAGTGATCAGTGTTATGTCTCTATCTGCTGGTGCGACAGGCACAGGGACAAAAGGCATTCCTGCAGGAAGGTATTTCTTAGTTAGCACTTTTCCATTAATCTTCCCCCTGTGGCTCTTGGCACTTTGATGAGAGCCAGTCGGGTTCCTGTGGTGTTCAGCTTGCGTTTGTGCTGAATCACCTGCTTGATTCATTGGCTGCTCAACACTTGACTGCATAAGAAGAGCAGAGTGGAGTGGCTGGCATCCCTTTCATCTGAGTTAAGGTCTTTAAAAGGAGACCTGGATAGGCCAAAAGAGAAAACCTTCATATGCAGAGGACAGCTCTCTCTGGGCCCCTGAGTAACTGTCCAGGGGAGGTATTGGCAGTTCCAGTGCTGCTGAAGACACGTGACTCCCTTCATCAAGATGTGTTTTAGAAAGGACTAGAAGGTTCTGTTCCCAGGAGTTCCTTTCACTGTCATGTCTTTATTACTTAAATGTTTTTGGTAATTGGAAGAAAAAAATTTGCCCATTTGTAAAATTTCCACCTCAAGAAGGGGGAAAGGAAAGGCGAGTAAACGTCAATAGTAGTCCCATCTCCTTACAAAGGTAGAGTAACCATGTTTATTTCTAACACTTGTCACATTGGAAAGGGGGAGGGAGGCCAAAGGAGACTGCAGTGTTTCACCCCAGCTTAGCCAGGCCTTTCTTCAGGCTAAGCTTGAACTGATGCAGCAGGAGGACAGGGTGATCTGTTGATAGAGAATTAATCTTTAGGTTCTAACTGATGCCTTAAGATTTAGCTTACATCTTTTCAAGATTCTTTACTGCATCTGAACTTCATATGATGTATAAGCAAGTTCTCTTCACAGTTTAGTTAGACAAAACAATCCTTTTCCAGCCTGAGAACCAAGGACACCATTGCAGCTTCAGGCCAAGAGTATAAACAACAGTGAATTGAGGAGAGCAATCTGGAAGGATGGAACTTCATAGCCTGGAGCTGTAATTGGACAATTAACCCCAATATGTAGATGGACCAAAACTTACAAAAACATGAAAACTTGTGACTCAGGAGTCCATATCGAGTCCATCTTGGGTTGAGCCATAGCCGAGCTCTTGTACTGCCCAAGATGTATCCTTCGAAGGCCTTTTAATAAATACCTACTTTATTCCTTTAACATTGTCTAGCCTCTGTTCTAGGTAACCTTTTTGGGCATCATAAACAGACTCCATAGCCTGCCTGGGGCTTTTGATGTTCTAACTGTATGCAGCCATACATCTCACCAGAATAACAGAAGGCCTACCTGTGTCCAAACTGTTACTGGTGTTGAAGTTTAGTGTGTGAATTTCTTCGATGAATGAGCAGTTTCATTTCCTGGACTGCTTAATCTTGTTCTGCAAACGTGAACATTGAGATCATGGATATAATTGGCTGCCTCAGTAGCTCCACAGCAGCAGGGTGTCTCATTTCAACAATGTCATGCTAAAATACCAGCAATCACTAAAATCAGAGCCCAGGAATGTTCCCTGAACAGCAGGTAGATGATGTTGTATTAACAGAGATGAAGTAATGGATGTGTTGAGAAAATTTCAGCCCTATAGTTTGGACTGGAAACAGGTTTATACTTTGTACAAACAAAAATCAACCAACCAGTGACTGTTGGATCATTTTCCTTAAGACAACATTCTTCTGAAAGCAGCATCTGATAACAATAGCCTCGATGTTTCAGAGTGACCACCATCCACAGTAGATGCCAGTGTGTTGTGGTCCAAAGGATGAAATGTTGTACTAAGTGAAATTAGAGAAGCTTCAAAATTAGGACAGATAGTAATAGCTCTTAACTACTCACTTGTAGACTGAAGAAATGCCTCATCAAATTGGGTTTTGGAAAGAATTTTTGGATGCATTAAGTGGCTGCTTCCCAGAACAACTAGTCTTTAGAAACCCACAGGAAAGGACACTGGTTTTGATTTGGTTTCAGCAGTTACACAAGACCTACTAGAAGAGGTATTAGTGGGAGAGCCACTCTGTGCTAGCCAGTCATAATACAATTAAGCTGAAGACTTTAGCAGAAGTGAACAAACCAAATAAATTCAGAACTAAGATCTTCAGTACTCAGACTGGCATGTATCTACATGATTTTCTTCCAAATTAAAATAGCAGTCAAAAAAAGAGGCCTACTTGCAACCTGGTGGTAGATAAAAGCACTTTGTTGGAATTCAGGTGTACCTTGTGCTGCAATCCAGAGTGAAAACAGAGCGGTCCAGAAATTCTCATGGCACAACTAAAAGGTTAAGGAGCAGACCTTATGGCAAGGAAATGAAATAGATAATCCACAGTGACAAGCCCAGTGAAGAGATTCCCACACAGATCTTGTGGTTTCTAGGAGACAGATCAGATGAGTTTGGTAGGAACACATAAAATATGAGACTGAACTAATAAATTAGATGATATGCTGCTCTCAGCAGGTGGCATTCACCTGAGCCTGCTGGGGGAGTGCAGAGGTGAATTGAAGAATTGCTAATGTGTCATCATTAAACAGGACATTACAAAAAGTGGTGAGTGTACCTGTCATAGTAGGAATAGAGAAGACTTCTATTTTCATCAGTGAAAAGAGATTCCAAGAGTTTATTTCACTATACTGCATTTCTTGCAACAGACTGCAAAGAAGATTAAGTGTAGTGTGCTTTGCATCCAGCAATGCAAGCTAGGTCTTCTGATTAAAAAATAATAAATTTCTATGCTACCAGTTAAGTAAGGACTTTTGGTTATAAATTATTAATCAAAATCCCACAGTTCTCCAAGCTTCATTCTCTATGATCACATAGATGCCCTCAAGAAATGTGAAAGCTCTTTGTTTTGTTTTTATCTGGTTTTTTTAAGAGGAAAATGTCACTATGATGGATTGTATTGACATTTTAAACTAGTTAGTATGTTTTACAGTAGAATCCTGAGTGATCCTTACAGATGTGTCTAGATTTCATGTTCATGTTTTGACCTGTTTTTCAATGCTTCACTTCTCTAAAAGCAGTTGGAAAAGTTGAACTCCTGTAAGTCCTGGGGGCTTTGTCTCAGTGGTAGATGATACACTTTCAATGACATAACAAAATAAAGAAAAAGAGGTTCTCAAGATGGATATGTTAAAATTGGGGGCCCGTTTTTTATGAATTTATTTTGAATGTTGCTTTACTGTTTTCTTTGTGTTTTGGGAGAAGGTAAATGGGAATACAAATAATTACGGTAATGCAAGAATTCAGGGTGGGGGGGAAATCGTTGTGAGGGGAAAAAAAAATCAGGATTCTCATGTTCAGAAAGATACTTTCTTTTTCACTTTGCAGGTTACTTTGACCCTAAGAGAAAAATCTTTCTATTACATTTTTAGCTGGTATCTTGCTTTACTTCTCACTGAGAAATCTATCTTGAAAGATTTAAGTTTTTAACCTTAAAAAAGAAATAGGCCATGTACTTGAGAGTACTCTTCTCTTTCAGGTCCTGGTATTGTTTGTGTGATTCAATATATTACAAAGTATTTAATTTCATAGAAATTAATCTTTCTTTTTACCTAGCAAACCTTTGGTTTGGTTCTTAATAGATTTAAGGTTGGTAATGACATGTATTTAAATCTGTTTCAAATATTAAACTAGTAAGTACAGCACTATGAAAATAAAGATGTGTTCTTAGCTGTCATGGCTGAAGGCATTAAAGAAGTGGTGAGACAATTTGATATTAGTCAACTACAGCTCAAAACAGCTTTGAGTTTTCAGGGATGATTTCCTTTGATGCAGCCGAGGAGAGCCCAGGAGCAGCACCAGCATTCCAGGCCTTTGGGGCAGCTCAGAGAGAGCAGCATGAATGTCCACACTTACAGTTTCATGGTGGGCTTGCACTGATGGGGCATAGCACAAGTCACAGTGCAGCCCCGAGCTGCACTGAACCCTGGCTGGCAGCACAGGGTGGTCAGTCAGCTCTGAGCCACAGGATGGCTTTTCCCGAGGGATGGCAGATTTGTGGAGCATCAGTTTGCTGTAGGAGAACCCGTGAATGAAGGAGACACTCAAATCAACGTGGATTTAGTTTTAAAATCAGAGTTAATGTAGTACAACTCAAATATGTAAATAATCTTCTATGTCTCCCTGACTGTTTTTTATTGTTGGAGCTAGGGAATAAACCTTATTTCAGCAAATTGTTACCATGAAGGGATTGAGTAAATAATCAAAGTGTTCTTTTGGTGGTTGTTAATAGTAAGTTGTTAAATGCCTCTCCCATCTTTTCACAGAGGACATTTTCTCCCACCTTGCTAATTTATTTGCTTGTTCTCTTTTTTCCCTCCCTATGTTACACTTTATTTTACAGCGGTACAGAAAAAAAGAAGGAAAAACCTCCAGGACAAAAAGAAAAAAAAGAGGACTCTCATTCTAATGATCAAAGTGCACAAACTCAAGCATCACCTTCTCCCCAGCCCTCCTCCCAGACTCTCCAAACACACAGGCAAACTCCAGAAAGCAAGAGTTCTGCTCCAGCTAAAAGGTTTTCACAGTACCACAGTACAGAACTAGAAAACGACTGTAATGATACTGAGTTCATATTTGACAACAAGTCATGTGAAATAGTTCTAATCTCATGATCAAGTTAAGGTTTGATACATTTTCTGCTAGAGAGGATGCATTCAATATGCATTGCAGCAGAACAAATACATAAAAAATGCATGTTTTTCTTTGAATACATTTTTAAAATCACAGAGGTTTTTTGTTCTCAGATTAAAATCCTAATACAGTAGATCACCTATAATCAGTCATGATTTTAAAATATTACATGATAATTCTGACTTGATTTTTCTCAAATACACTTCATAGATTTGGTCTGACATAGCTGAATTATGGAGTGTATTTTCCACTGGCCACGTATTATGTCTCATAACTATTTTTCAAATACTGGTATCATTTCAACCCTTGGTTCAGAAATTTTTACTCTCAAATTATTCTATAAAGTGACTGCAGTTTTGTTTTTGTTGGTGTTTTTTATTTCATGGCCGTCTTCTTTTGAATTCCTGCTAGGTTGCAGGACGGCTTACTTTGATTCTTTACATGAGCAAAGTTCTGGTTTTATGTCCAGATCATAGAACTACTTGACTTGAGTAAATGCAGAAATGAATTTAGGATTGCCTCTTAAGTTCCCACTCATTTTTGTGGGAATTAGACACAGGAAAAAAAATATTATGTTTTAGAGATACTAGATTGCTTTTTGAGGTCAAGAAAATGGATTTTAAGATTTGGATGCTAGCTTCTGAGTTTCAAAACTATGCAGATCACCTGGCATGGTTTCTTTTTGTTTTGTTATTTTTTTCATTGTCGCTTTACTATTTTGGAAGGTGTAAATTTTTTTTCCTACTCTCTGGCACTTAGAGAGTGAAACAAAATGAAAATGAAATTTATTACTCTGAAATTTACCATGGTTCACAAGATTGTTGTCTTGCATTGCTTGAATTCACAGCTCTTATAAATATTTAAACTTCCACTTGACTGGTGCATGTTGTAACACTCCATAAAGGCTCTGTCTCCATGTCTTGCACAAACCTTCAGCCTGTTGTTCTCTTGCCTGGTATCTCCCTGTAAAGATGTCTCAAGTCCTGCTTACTAATCTTTTGCAGTGTGGGGAAAAAAATAAATGCCTTTTTAGTCTCTTAAGAGTTTAACTTGATTTGATTAACTTGTTTGTCACAGGACCTATGAGCCTCTTGAGGTGCTGTGGAAGGAGCTTGCCATTTCTAAGGTTGCATTTCAGGACTTAACTCCTGCAAAAAGCATTTCTGACGGGATGAAGTGTGATACTATTAGCAGGACATGTGCAAACTCTGAATCAGCTGGTGGAAGGATAATTTGGGCTAGGTTGCTTTTTGAACATGTATTCTGTGATTAAGGTGTATGTGGAGATTATTGAACTAGTGACTGCAAAATTTGCAAGTTCGCATTAGTGTAAATTGGCTGCAAAAAGATTGTTTAAAAATTGCATAAGCATTCATGGATTTAATTGCCTATAGTATCAGGCCAAACCTAACTTGTCTTACTCCTGCAAGAGGTTTGCAGACATTTGTTTCAAAAAGATTAAAGCCATTGATGTGATTTAGTATGTGCTAACTGCAAAGCTTTCATCAAACTCTAATCTGATAGAACTGTTCTGCCTCAGCAATCAATGTGCTAAAGCTGGTGAACAGTTAATCAGGGAAAAAAATTACATTGTTATCTACCTAATTGATTTTTTCAATATAGTTTATTCTTTAAGGCTTATATACTTAGCCTCATTTTTCCCACTATTGTAATTTGTTAGTAATGTAGTAATGAAGTATAGAGTTATTTTGTTCAGGTCGTTATGTAAGAGCATTTGGAGATGGAAAAGAATAGATAAAACATGTGGCAGTTGTCTTGCTCAATTGTTTTCATTCATCCAGTTAGAACTTTTTGACTAATCTTTTTTCCCTGTTTCATGCTGCAGCTTGAAGGAAGATCTAGCTCTGCTTTTGTCTCCTGCTGCTTGATCTGTCCATTTGCATACAAGTTCCAGTTACCGTTACATTATTATCTTGTAATTGTAAAATATTTTTTTGTTTCTTCTAGCATAAAGAAATCCTTAACTATTGACAAAGCTCACAGTGCTTGGGAGAGTTCAGACGACAGTCGTAACAAGCTGATGAGAGTAGCATCAACATCTAAATTAATATCAAAAGTGGCAAAGAATGCAGACAAGTATGTATTGCTTTGGTAAATAAAAGCAAAAGAACTTGAGAGTCAAAATATGAAATCACACAGTTCTAGTGAACTTTCTGGTGTATGTCCTAGGACCTTTTGTATCTTTTTATTTTTACTGTGAGTACTTATATAACCTGCTAGTTTGGTGGTCCAGGTGCTGATGGAATTTTAAGATTAATGTAAAGTAATTATTGTGTAAATATTTTATAATATTGCCCATTTGGTTTAGCAGAATTATGACATTTTATGGCTTAATGCTGGTGATATGAAACTTCCACGTTTGGGCTTTTTTTCTAATTAAAGCTGATTTGAAAATGCAAGTGTATTTCCTTGTTGTCAGTTCCTGGATTTCACATAGGATATGTTTCCAAAGTAGACTGTATGATCTCAGGTAGGTCTCTCAGTTTAACTGTTCAGCAGGTTCCTGGTTGCAGGTTCTGGACCACAGGCACTCTTCTTTTGAGTGTCTCTTTCAGCAGATGTGCTGTAGCCACCCTTTCCTCTCGTGCCCTTCCTCAGCAGCAGGTGTTCTGTGTTTGTGCTCTCCACTCAAGGGCTCTGGGGATGAATAGCACAGAGTAGTTACTCCTGCTCCTGTCAGCACAGGGGCAAGAGTTTGCTTTTTGCTGTAACCCCACCTTGTTGACCCCTTTGGTGACCCACCTTGTCTTCACTATTCTCTGCTAGTTGGGTTTCCAACTTTGTATTCACATACCTCATTTCTTTTTTTGACTTTTATGACATTTTGCTGAAATCGTCACGTTGATTTTTTGACTGACCCCTCTCCTATTTGCCAGTATTCCCCCAGTGTGCTGGCAGCTCCTTCCAGCCTGGTGCTGTCTGCAGATTTCTAGATCTGCTCATTAATTTTTATTCAAATAGCCCTTAACTAGTCCAAGGCCGATCTACATGGAAACCCCTCCCATTCTGACAAATAGAGCACCTGAGACCTTTCAGAGTAATTGCCAGTTTTTTCTTATTATGTCTGTAGTGCCCTCCTTAGCGTGCATATAAGACTCAAATACGTAGTCAAGAGTGGTGCAAATGCATTCCTCTTCCCTGGGAATGGGAAGAACAAAAGCAAACTAATCTTGGGTGTGGATATCAGCTCATTTAGTAAGAGCTTTATCCTTAGCCTGAAGAGTTCTGCAGAGCAGTGAAGTGCTATGTGTGAGGAGATTAGGTATTGCATATTTCACTGTTGGAATTTAAAGGCCCTGTGGCAATTTAGATTATAGCATGCTACTGCTGGATAATATCTTGGAATGACAAAACCCTCTACCCTTTTTTTTCTTCTTTTTTTTTTTTTTGTTTGTTTGTTTTGGTTTTTTGTTTTGCTATACTGCTAAAATACCTTTTACAGTGTAATACATATTTCAAATTTGCTGAAAGTAAAAAATAAATTTTACTTTTATTGACACTTTATATATTGGTTCAGACATGGTCAAAATAGAGGTATTTTATTTCCATTTTCTGTGATTCTGCATATTTCTGAGAGACCTCAAATGTTGCCCTTCTTCAGTCTCTAATGTAGAAAAAATGTCAGGTATCTAACAGAAGTGTGGACAAGAAAAGATTAGTTTTAATTATTGTTGGAGAAAGTTGTCTGTTCCTAACTTGAAGCTGTTGTATCTTGGCTATATTTGGCAAAAACAAAGCCTCAAACATGAATTGTAGGCCACCTGCTTGAAGATGGGGTGTTGTATTGTTGTGTCCCTTGTTCTTAAGCTCTGATTTGTAATAGAGGCACCGTTTGCATACAAGGACACACATTAATAATAATTTCTTACTCTCATGCTGTGTGCCACATTTCCATAAGAACTGGTTGGTGTTGTGCAAAGGCATATTGTCATATTTAATTTATTGTTCCCAGTTAGAAATGTTGGCCTCATCTGCTTATGGGCTACAGGAGTCTCGAGCAAGGGAAGAGAATTCAGCCCCTGATGTGGGCCCCAGGACAGAGATGTTTTACACATGCTTTGCACTATCAGCCCAGGATATGAACTTTGTTTATGCAGCTCAGTGTTTGAGTCAGCACTGAGCTGTAAATCAGTCTGATAAAGCCCCAAGAAGGAAGAGGGTTCCCACAGCAGCCCATCATTCAGTGGTTTTCAGGCAAGACTGGGAATCCACTTGAAATTTTTCATTTGGCCGTGTGGTAAAGGGTGATTCCACCAACAGCCAGAGATGGCTTTCCTCATGCATATGCTTGACCCTTTGTCACTCTTACAAAAATTTGACCTCCATCCAGCTAAAAATACTGGATGCCACTCATACCTTTCTGCTGAATTTCAAATGAATTCAAGAGGGTGTTTTATGCAATACATTCTCCTATCAGGGAGTGTTACTCTGTTAAGAAGTAGGTCTGATGCTGGAAATTAGTATAGCTTCCCTCTTCACAAAAAAACCCCAAATTCCCAGTTAATTCCCAGAAAAATTTGTGCTGTTGTGTGCTGACAGCTTATTTTGACAGGTGTTAAATGCTTTGCATGCAGCTTAAAACATTTGGTTATTTCAAGTTCTTACTCTCAAAATGGAATTTTCTGTGCACAAGGAACATGCCTTCTATAATTTATTTTTAGAAACTTTTTATATTTTGTAATTATCAGAATAATTCTTAGAAGCCCTTACCATAGGGCCAAAGACTTAAGTTACTTGAAAGATACACTGAACTGTGTAGAATAATTTATGAATAAAAATGCACTACAATGATCAAGATTAGCTATTGGGCATTATATACTACAGTTACACTGTACACAGAATCTGATGAGATTGCCAAATGCAGTAATGGGTAAAAACTAGATGGTATTGCCTTAATAAGCACTTTGCATTTTATTAATGATAATATTTTCAATTTTTTCACAGGCACAAAGATGTCATTGTCAGCCAAGGTAAATAAAAACATTTTTTTTTAAATACTGGATGAAGTTGAAAATATTTGCTTTCGACTGAATAGCTTTTCCTGTAAATGAATACATTAGGGCATATGCTTATAAAACAGGGGTTAAGAGGTAAAATGGCATTAATCAACTCCAAGAATTCATTTGGCAAAAAGTTACTCCAGACATGTATATGAATCTTTGAAATTATGGAGAAATGCCTCATCAGATTGGATCTTTAGTAAGTACAGTTTTTAGTAAGTGGGTGGTGGGAGGATTTTATTTACTTTGTGAAGAAAAAAAAAAATTTAAAAAAATTATTTTCTCTATGTATATGTGCATAGAGAGAGGTTATGAAAACAAGAATCTTAAATTTTGACCTATGTGCCAGTCTTCATCCAAGCAGGTGTGAGTGTGACTTTAGAAATAGTTTTAAGATATTTTATTTCTGTCCCATAACTAGCAAAAATGTCAACCCGTGAAAAAAACAGCCAAGGTAAGAATCAAGCTCTGCCCTTTGGTCGCTTTCTTCTAATTTAGCACGCTCACAAATCTTTTATTTGGCTTTTCACCATCAAAGAGCATCAGTGCGTATTCCCTTAATATTTCAACTCTCTTATGGAAATTTATGTGCATACACACATTGCAATCTATATAGGGACTATTTGGGAATAGTTAAAATATGGCACACATAATTTCATCATAATTTCAGAGAGAAATATGTGTTCAAATAGAAGTCTTGCATTGTTGCCTAAGATGTCAGAGTATTAAGAACTGCCAACTAAAAGATTTGTTTTATCTCAGCTTTCTGTCTTGCCAATATTACAACATATAAATGCTGATTAGACAAGAAGTGAGACCGAAGGTTTTAACAGTCTCCTGAAATGAAAAATGAGTCTCTTCTCAAGTGTATGTCTTTGCTCCGATGAATCTTGCATTCTGTGGCTACCTGCTGCTGCTGGCTTGTTTAGTCAGGAAAAGGAGCCATCTCTCCCAACAGGCTGGACTGTGACAACAGAAGAAGTCCACTTGTGGTGTTGCAAAACTCCTCTGCTTTGATGTCCTGCAAACTGTACTGAAGCATACAGTTTCAAAACTAAAGCATGTAACCCAAGTGCATGCTGTGTACAACATATCTGTGTACACGGGTTTTGTCTTGTGCTTTTTTGCTGCTAATTAACAATCTGTAGTCTTCAGATTCTGCGCTCTCAAGTTTACATTATTGACAATTTGATTGCTTTTGGTCTCCTTCAAAAAAGAAAAAATTCTCTGATTTTTTGAAAGTTAATATATGAATTGTTGGATGGAAAGCAAAAATCAACTTGGATCCAATTACTTTAACTTTTTCTAGTTCACAGAGAAATTACAGGTATAAAGATATTCTGAATTGATGCTTACAAAAAGCATCTTCAGAGACAAGATGTGTGAAAGAGAACGAATGTGTATCAAGAACAAAGAAGAAATGTTTCATTACACCACGGTGCTTAACACCACCTGTGGAACAGTACATATTTACAGTGCTGGCTACTTTAAAAGGAAGCTAATCAGTAGTGGCAAAAGACCAGCTGCAATTTAGCTTTGCAAGTTTTTGAATAAAACTATTATATTAAAAATACCTTTCCTAGTACAAAAGCTTTTCACAAAAACAAGTCGTGTATAGCTAAAATACCTTCAGTAGTAATTATTTCCTTACAATGTGCTTCTGCAACTCTGCATGTTCTGCCCAAAATGGACCATCCTGAAGTTCCCTCATTCTGATAGCTGTGACTTCAGAGCCCTCGATGTGTTCCCTGCTCTCTTCTGTGTTACTGGCAGAGGATGCATGGGCACCTTCCAAGTGTGTCACGCCATAGTCTGTCCTGAGCCTAACTGCAATCAAAGAGAAACATCTCAGAGAAAATGCATTTGCTCCGTTTAAAACACATGGAGTGGCAAAACATAATTCTGTCTCTAACATGGATGCTGATGCAGTTAGAGGATTCAAAGTTTTTGTTTTGTTTTTAAATATGGACCGCTGAATGTATTTTTAATGGGTTCTAGAGTGTGTCTGTGTGTGTGAGACTGTTAGTTTTTACGTTGTGCTTACTTCCACAGAAAAAGCCTGTGTAGGTTACTGGTGCTGCAGCAGGTTTACCCATCCTTTCCAGTATAAGCTTAGCAATACTTTGTCACTTCTCCATCAGGGCAGATGACTTTAGCCTGTTTTGTACTTGACAGTTGCCACATAAATTAACTAATTTCCAGCTGGCACCTTGACTCAACTGGTCAGGAAGCTGAAGAGTTGCACAGACAGTTAACATAATGTTTCTGAGGTAAATCCTGTGGACTTGGACAGTGTTGTCTTGGATAGGGTGGGATGAAGAATTACCCTTGCTCATGGTGCTCGTACAGAACCTTCCTGTTCTGGAATGCAAGGGCACAAAGTTACAGCTGTTGTAATGCTGCTTTGTGGCTTGCCAGCCTTTGCCTCTAGGGGTGAGCAGTCTCTAGCATGGTGGTAATTACGTTACAGCAGCTCTCCTGAGCTGCTCATTTCACTGAGCTGTGTGTAAAACACTGTGTATGCTCCCAGCACTCATCTTCCGTAAGGATTCTGTCCCTGAGCTTCCTAGGCCTAGAAATTCTGGGAAGGAGGCTCTTGGGAAGACTGCTGGTGTGCAGATTGTCAAGCTTCAAAGCACATCTGTGGTAGAAATACGTCAATGTCTTTATACGCACATAAAATAATTTTGGAATCACTGTGAAATTGCAGATTTTCATAGCAGAAGGTGTTTGCATAGGATAATGGGATGGAAAATGACAATTTTGTGTTGCTTTCAACATTCTGGAATCACTTTGTTTCATTTTTTTCATTCAGCTAATAAAATCGGCTTTGAAAATGTTGGTATAATGTAGTACCACAAGGTATAGATGAATACATTTTTGCTTAGTTCTTGGAATCTAATTTTTCTAGCAGCAGAAGGTACTGCAATTATATCTGTCTTCTGATACTCTGTGTAGATTCATTGTGGTTTCTGTTGGTGCTGGTATTAACTATTAAAGTGAAAGACTTGGGGACCAAGTGATGAGCTTCAGCAATGGAAGGCATTAGCTGTGCTGTGGGAATTGGCTTTGGTTTGGTGTGGAGTCCCCAGAGAGTGTTGCATGTAAATGGCAGCAAGACCTGGGCAATTCTTCTGCCTGGAGCAGCATGAGGAGCCACAGCCTGCAGCTGCCTTGTGAGCAGCCACTTGATTTTCTTCTGCCTATCTCCATGCCCCTGCAAGTGTTGCAGTGTCATCTGGTACCTTCTCAGTGCCCAGTTTTGTTCCCTGGGTGCCTCTCTCCCTCCCATCCGGGTTGAATTGCGTGTACCTCACACAAGGTGACACAGTGCTCGAGAGGGTTCCCCAGCTAGCCCTGGCTTCGGACTGTGCCGAGTGTGGTCTCTCCTGGTCTGGAATAGACCCAGGGAGAGATAAGGCAGTGGCTGCTCGATCGCCTGGCAGCAAGACCGCTCTCTGTAGCACCAAGGTAGGAAAGGCGTCGAGGATTAGAGCAAAACGCAGAGAGGGATCCTTCGTATCATTCCAAAGGTTTATTTCCCCGGAAAGGGTCAGGGATGAAAGGACACAGAACTGGGGTGTGCAGGGGGTTTTATAGGGGGAGGATCCCAGGGGAGACACAAACTTACAACCAATAAGGTAGGGAGAGGGGAGGAGTACAAGGTGGGATTGACAACATCCTGAACTGATGAGGGAGGACATGGGACACGTGGGCCAATGGGGCATCGAGGTTTGGGTGACACCCCAAGGGGAGGAACCGTGCAGGGATAGGCTGGAGGGAGGATTGACAAGGAAGGGTCTGGAACAGGGCATGGGACCACTGTGATGGATGGGAAGGAGCTGGGCAGAGAAACACTGCCGGACAGGGAAGGAGCTGGAACACAGGGTGGGGTTTACCATTTTAGGAAATTTTTGGGATGGATACAACAGCAGGGATCGACCAATAGGGGCACATTGGAAATTGCCAAACAACAATTGAACTGTAAATAACATACAAATATAAAAACTAGGAATCTGGAACAATCACATTACAACAGTAAGGTTAGTCCTGAGCTTTATGCTTCATGCTGTGTGCTGCAGCAGAGGTCATAGGTCAGTTTGTTTGTTTGTCCTTGTAAACCACCAGCCTTTCTGCTTTCTAAGTACTAAAATTCTGTGACAATCCAATAAATCTGTGGGTGAAATGAACAGGTGCTTACTGCAGCATTAAAAAGACACTAACTAACGTTATTATTTTAAATTCTCTACCAGCGGGTGTTTATAATTGCCTATAAAAGCTATCTTGCTTCTCACTTCAGCAGAAATATTTTTAAAATATTAATCATAAGGCATTCATATTTTTATACCCAAAATTTAAAGACCTGGTTTATTTTAAGATAAAAGGTAATTTTTTTTCACTGTGATTGTGTGTTTTGAGTTTGCTTTTCAGTGATAGCAGCTCCATATATGAATCACTTGTTCACTTATTATGAAGTAATAAGAGACACTTAAACTTCTGGATGGCAATAAAAACTATATGTGAAAGAATTAATGAAAAACATGCACTGCATTCCCAAGTTTTTTTTTGTTTTGTTATGTTGTGGGGTTTTTTAAAAATTGTGCTTTTTTAGTTTCCAGTACTTTTTCTTTCGTTAGTTTAATTCTACTATAGTTTTAACTTCACGCACAGAGCAATTGTGGAGCACACAGTGGAAAAATGTACCCTGCTGACAATGTGTGCTGTCTGCAGAGAGTGCAAAATTCAGTGACTACCTCAGATTGCTTTTTCATCAGACAGTGACTTTGTACCAGATGGTTGGTGAAGGTGCTCCAGTACCTGAGAGCAAATGGAGACCCCGTCAGTCACACATTCTTGCCAGTGTGTTCAGGCACAGTGCATGTTACTAAAAAACATCAATACTGTCAAAAAAACAAGCTGTGTACTTGGGAGTTTTTATCATTGATTCTTGGTGAAGTCAGGATTTTATTATTTAAGCAGGAAGCATTTAGATAGAGTCTTACTGAGCTCATTTGTGTCCAGTATTCCTTTCTCAGTCTTTTTATTTGTTTTTTAAAAAAAAGCTATAGTTTAAGATTGAACTTCAATTATTTCATTGCTAATGGTAACTGTTGTTAATACCTACATTCATAATGTCACCCAGTAAACTAAAAAGCAAGGTTTACTTATCAGACTATGTAAAATTAATAACCAAAGATCTGTTAAAAAATTTCAAGGCAAGGCTGTAAAATTGTTCCGAATGAGGGCAGTTCTCTGGTCTCATCTATCGTATTTGACTGTTGGCTGGCATTGCCCCAGGGTCAGTAACAGCAGTGCCTGCCTGTGTGTCAGGTTCAGCAGGCATTGGCACATAATAGCTTGGGGTGAGAGATGGCAGACCCTGCAGCCACGTTTTAATTCCACTCTAAGGCTGCCTGTAATGGTCTGGGCTTGGTGGCTGAATTTGCTTATTCATCTCTGTGCTGTTAGCACTGGTTTAAATTAGAAACAGGCTTCTAAGCTCTTGTCCCTCAGGTTAGTGGTCCTGCAGAGTTCTTGGACACAGGCCTGAAAGCAGAAGGCTTGTGGGAAAGATTTAAAAAGCATAACTTCACTGGTCAAGCAACTAGAAGGTGAAGACAGATTAATAAATGTACCCTGGATGTGGTAGCTTCTTATATATTATTAGAGTGTTCTGCATGGCCAATCTAGTTGGAGTCTTTTGGGATTTTTCATTTGCTTGTAAATCACTTTAGGGTGCTGCTACACACAAATAGAACTGAGATGGGATTTTAATGTATCAGCCCATGTTGAACTTTCAAACTAGATGGGGTTGCACCTACTGAAAAACAGTAATAATTGCAAAATTACTGTAATAATTCCTTTAGAACTAAACTTGTGTGTGTGTATATATATATATATATAAAATCTACTGTATGCTCATTAGATATCCCATTATGAACACACTTGTTAGCTGAAGAACAGTTAATTACAGCACAGGCTTGGACTTGTGGGGCTACCTGTGTCTTGTCTAATGAGGAATAGCATAGTATAAAATATATTCTTCTACTATTATGTCCAGTTTTTTTGAAGAAATCATTTAAGTGAGGGTGAAGGTTTCTCATGTGCTTTTACAGAACTACTCGATAATTTCTTTTTGCAGCATGCTTTTTGGAAAAAGGGAGGGTTTTGTAGTGTCACTGTCTTCAGATTTCTGAAGTATCTGAGTAGTAGCTTTCATGTCTTCTGAATTGCCGTTTGCTCTAGATACATCTGAGTTACTCTACAAAGACTTCTTTGATCTTTTTTCCTCCTCCTTTTTTATTATTTTTATTATTTTCCTTTGCATGCCTTTCATATTCCCCTAAGAATATGATTCAGGGAAAGTAATAAATTGCTTAAGGAGCCATTGTACGAGTCTTTCTGTGTTGGCTTCATGGAAGCACTAATTTCAGCCTTTCAGGTAGTTTGTATTGCAATATCTTTGCTCTCTGTTATCACCTGCAGGGTTTTTCATTGGCCTTACCTTTCAGCTTGCTTTCCCTGATTTGCTGGGTTTTTAAACTTTCTTCCAAAGGTGAATTAATAGAAATTGTTGGGAGTCTAATTTTAGTGTTACTGAGCTGCTTTTTCTTATTTCATTTTTTTTTAAATAACTCGTGATTAAAACCTTATTCATACCAACAGGAGTCTGCTCTTGGTACTAGGAGGCTTTGCAGAAAACCGTCAGTGCGCTATTTGTCTACAAATTTTATTTGCTCCTAGTTTTAGTCAGTCTCGGATTGCCATGTGTATCAACAGGTTCCTTGCATACAGGGTAGCAATGCTGGCTTACAGTGACTGTCACAGAGATGCACTCATTTCCTTGCTGGTCAGCAAGGCTTCTGGAGCTCCCTCTCACTAGCAGCACCTTGTTTCACCAACATACTTACTCCTTTCTTCTCTGTCAGGCTCTAAACTTCCAAAGAACATGCTGTAGATACTTTGGTTGCTAACATCTGCCTCCAGCGTGCTGGGACCTGTTTGGCTTAGTGTTTACACTAATGAACTTAACACAGGAAAGTAGGAGCACTGAAATTTCACTGATGACAAAGCTGGGAGGGCCACACTGATAGAGTTGGAAGATGAGTTTTAGTACAGTAAGACCTAGATGTTTCTGAGGCTGGAGAAGTATTAAAAAAAAAAATAAATAAATTATTCATTAAGGATTTGCTAGCAATATTCTAGCTATAAACAGGTGCTTGCCAGAACTAAATAGCAGGGGAAAGGGCTATAACATGCCACTTAATTATATGAAGATTGAACCACTTACATATTTTGATGCAGTCCCAGGATGTCTCAGAAGTAATTCTAATGGAGATAGTGGCCTTGTGGAAAGCGTTAATGCATCAAAACCCTGGTAGGCTCTCCCCTGTAATACTGCATGCTCCCATAACCAAAAAGGGTACATTTTGTTGTTCTGTAGAGACAGACTAAGCCCTTATTATACAAAATATCTGGGTGTTTTCAGAATGTGAAGGC
The DNA here is from genome assembly GCA_032173965.1 of Sitta carolinensis. Taxonomy (NCBI): domain Eukaryota; kingdom Metazoa; phylum Chordata; class Aves; order Passeriformes; family Sittidae; genus Sitta; species Sitta carolinensis. The sequence goes on from JAVUNC010000025.1 coordinate 776,832, forward strand.
TGGGAGGGTTGCTGTTTTCATGATCACCCAGTTCACTTTCTGACAGCACACGGGCAGACATGTCGAACTGAGCAGCCATGCTGTTACACACACAGAAAGAAAACAACGTGGCCTTGTATTATTGTCACCTGGAAGTTGAAAAGTTTCCTGCTAGTAGTAGGAGGAGGTTTTTGGATGCTCTTCTGAAATCAGCAGAGTGTGTTTGTGTCTCTCTCAGTGACAGCCAAGGCTCTGTTCTCCAAAGCAAGTGTTGCAGTCCTTAGCAGAGTCAAAACCATCAATGCAAGCAGAGAGAGGGCACTGGGGAGGTATGCTGGGTACCTGTCTGGCTGGACTAGGCTGAGCTGTGCCAAGCCATGATGTTCCTCCAGCTCATTACATTAATTTGCAAAGCCACATGGCTGAACAGTTCAAGACTACCTTTACATGCACCCTCAGCATGTCCTGGCTTCTCTGTTGATGTCTCTCCTTCTGAGCAATGTTTTGTATCACTTCAGCTGACTGGGGCCACATTTTAGTCAAATTATGTGTTTCTGCATCTTTGGGGACGAGTTAATTTCCCCAGACCTCTGGGGACCCCATAGAGAGCCAAGACCTGCATGGAGTCTGCTTAGCTCCAGCACACCCAGAGGGCTGCTATGTGAGGCTAATTAAGGCTGAGCCAATCCTGGGAGCATAAATTAGGAGCTGATCCTGAATTCCCTGGCACTTGTGTAAAGAGATTGTTGAGGCTCCAGAGGTGAAATATTGCAGAGCCAAGCAGAGTTTGGCAAGAGCTGTGAATTTGAGCTCGAAGCTGCACAAAAAGCAGCTACAGCTGTTCCCAGTGAAGAGCTGGCCCCTGGAGCCAGGGCACTGCAGCCACTTGCTGGGCCTTTTTGTGTGGTGTGGATAATCCATGGCACCTGAATGTGCTATCTGCAGAGCCTCAACTGTGCTTTGCAGTTGGTTTGAGCCATATAAAGGATTTCTAGGATGTCTGCAGTTGCAGATTAATTAGCTTAGCAAGTGTCCAGGATTCTTCATGGTATGCCCTCCTGGCCCTTTCACAGGCATCCCCCAGCCCCACCTTCTCCAGATGCTTCTGCTCAGTGGATAGTGGGATCTAAACATCTCTTTATAAACATATATGTAACAAAATATTTTTGCTTTCATACCTAGTGTTTTCAGGTTGGTAGATACCAGAATTGTCAAGGATTTTTTGTTGGTTGGGGTTAGGTGATTTTTTTTTATTCACGCTCTTTAGAAGTTTTGACTTTTTCCTCCCTTATCATCCTTTATGTACATATCTGTCGTATAATGACCAAAGCTCTTTTTTCCCAAAAGAAGAAAATAAAAGTCTAGACATGCTGCTTTCTATTGGAAAATAATGAGGCTGCAGGAAAGGAATGTAGTCTGATGCTTTTGATCGTTCAGTTTAGTAAGTATAGTATGAAAGAGTTAAATAAATGATTTTCTTAAGTTGCAAATAGAAGAATTTGGCCTCAGGCAATTAATTGCTGTTTGAGAATGGTCTTGGTACGCTGTCATCCTCTCTAGTATTTCAAAAGATTTTTACATTAATATTAAATCTGCCCTACAGGTTATTCTAACAAAGGGAAATTTACAGTCTTAGAGAAAAAAAATCTTTCAGTGGGTTGTCTCTTCTTCTAATTCTTCTTCTTTAGGGAGAGACTTAATCAAGTTTTACCTAGCCTGTGTCTTTCTAACAAGTGTTTGAAATATGTATCTTCAAAGGTAATCTTGAGTAAATACAGCTAGTTGATAAAGGTAAAAAAATCATCTTTCTTTAATGGGAAACTTCAGAAAGTATCTGAATGCCCTGCAGATAATCTTTTCCCTGTGCTCCAGGAGAGCCTCTTCTGCAAGGGACTTAGCTGAATTCCTCTTGGGCTCTTCATGTCTCTCATCTGCAGAGTCCAAGAGGTGAAACTGCCTCCATCCATAAGAATTTCAGTTGCAGGTTGTCTCCACTGTTCTAAGCGACAATGAGAAATTTGATCCTAAATTTATGGTGTCATTTTGCACTGATCTTGTGGAACCAGGGTTAAATCAAGAATTTATGGTTTAACAATGATTGGTCTTTTGTAAATACCCTCAGGCTTTAATTTATAAGACCGTGGGTGCTAGATTTTAATAGAAAGGCCATTGTTAACTCTTTACTCTTGGGTTTGGCCAGTGTTATTTTATCTCTGAATATATATACTATAAAAATAAATTGGTGGATAAATGAGACATGGTACTAGTTTGGAGTAATTACCTAAACATTTATGTCAGACTAGTGACAGCTTCAACCTTTAGCTTTTCTGAGCAATGCAATTAAGTAATGCACATGTGGTGAAATAACTGTTTTGTCTAATTTAGCTACCAGGGAGTGATTTTCTTTGTTCTTTTTTATTTTATCTGAGACAGGTTTTCTACTGTTCTCAGCGGAGACACTCATGGGCACCCATGTTCAAAGCACCCATGTTTGTTCTTGGAAAGAAGCAAGACAACTGTTTTTCATCTTTTTAGTATTTGTTCCTTTTATACTGAACTTCTGTGGCTCAACTTTCCTCATATTAATATGCTAAATAAGAAAAACCTTTATTTATGTTTTAAAATGTTTAATTAGAACCATGATTGCCCTGGTTTCTCCTGCCTTTTTAGATCCCTAAGTTTGAGTTGAACTGTTACACTGTGGTTCTGTGGAAATGAGTCTGAGTTTCTCATAATTTCAATTTCAGATGTCTTAGGGAAGGCCAAACATAGATTGCACAATCATGCAGTCTGAGTATTAATCTTATGCTTAATTGTGGAACTATTTCCAAGCATTCCTTGAGGATTGTAGAGAAGTCTGTTTCATGTTTGTTTCTTAAAGAAGTACTAAAGTAATTATTTAAAAATCTTAATTTTAGAGCTTAGTGTTTGTTGTGTCAAATGTGATTAGAGATTTCTTAATACCGTATTTCTAATGTACAGCTCTTCTTCTACTCCAATTCTACTCAACTACTCAGATTTTGGTTTGAACTCTGAGTTCCCTGTGTCTGCTATGATTTTCAAATCCCCACTCATAAAAAAGTGTTGGCGTTCCAATTTCACAGCAGAATATTATATTACTTTGGTTAATATTTATACTAAATTGTATATTAATTACTAGTGAAGTTGAAAAGCGATAAGAAGTTAGTACTTCTTTGATGCAAAGTTAGTGGAAAATTTGGCTCTTTTTTGAAATGAAACTGTAATTTTCCTTGGTGGTAGGCTAGATCACTTTCCTTGAAAGGGAACTCCTAAAGGCTTGTGAAGGTCTCAGATTCCCACAGAGATGATATACTCGTGTTCTGTCACATCTCTAGGCAGTGTTAGCTGGAGTCACTCTGGGCTGTTGCTTTTTTCCATTCTTCAGGAGACAATGCTCAATAACTCAGTTTGCTGTATTAGTTTGTGGTGATATATAATTCTTGATTATATTCCTCAGCAAAGCTCTTGATGCTCTTTCCTGCACTCCTCGTGTCTTAGCTCGGCCGCTAGGATTTGGAAAGGTGGGCAGCTGGGTGGGGGAAAGAGCCCCTTGGCTAGTTGGCCTCAGGGTTGTGGTGTGTGGGTCACCTGCTGTACCTGGTGGCCAGTAGGTGCCACCTGGACCTGCAGGTGTGTGCTGTGGCCCTCCCTGCCCCGCATTCTGGCCGTGCCTGAGGCAGGGGACACCGTGCACTCTCCACTGCAGTGCCAGTGCACTGGGCCCTGCTGGAGAGCTGGGCTTGCAGGAGCCTCGCAATTGAGCAGAGACAAATACTGAGTCCTGCACCTGTGGAACAGAAGAGTCCAATAGGAACAGTCTGGGGACAGAAGCAAAGCAAGCTCTGTGGGCAAGGCCCCCTCAGTGCTATCAGGTGCCAGGGGAGGTTGTGCTTTCTCCATCCTAGGAGTTTTTCAAATCTGGATTAGGCAGAAACCTGAGGAACCTAGTCGGGCCTCATGGCCAGGCAGAGGTTGGACTCAGACACCTTCTCAGGTCCTTTTCAACCTGAAATACCTCATCCTGTAATTCTGTGACTAATTATTGATTCACTTTCAGATTTGAATTTGACTTTTGCCTTTATAACTTGCATGTCTAAAATGTTACATGCTCAGTCTGTTCTGTCACAAATTCAACTAACGCTTGCTCTGTGTGTGTTTAATGTTACATTTAAAAAGAATAAAATCTGGGCCTTTACCAAGTTTGCATTTAAAAAATAATTGTTATATAACCAGTGTGATTTGCATCTCTTTGCTTATTACTGTTTTCTTTTGTTCTTACTTCTTGTGTAAACTTGCCACATGATTAATGTGCCTTTTTGTTTCAACAGAGGGAGAATATATCAAGATGTTCATGCGAGGCCGACCAATCACAATGTTCATTCCTTCTGATGTAGAAAATTATGATGATATTAGGACAGAGCTGCCTCCTGAAAAGTTAAAACTGGAGTGGGTGTATCCTTAATAACTACTCACTGTTCCCTTTTTGTCTTGTCTTGCATTTTTCCCTTGTAGAATCCAGTCTTGTCTCTTCTCTGTTAAGAGGTAAAAGCTAAAAGGCAAGGCAAAATGTTCAAATTGATATAACAATGGAAATGGTTTGTAACTCTTGTATAGTACAACTTTAAATGGCAGACTACATAGGTACAGAAATACTGTACTTTCTCTTTGTTTGTTTTGCTGTTGACACCAACTCTAATTTATTAACTGATTTATATTTAGTACAAAAGAAAGCATCTTCAGAGACTTAGAGTTTAAAAATGTCCCACTCTGCCTCCCACTATATTAATGTAGGCTTTACTTCAGGCAGAGTTAGTTTTCAATCCCTGATCCTTTTTAGGAAGTTTTAGAACTATGGAAGATGTTGAGCTTGTGGTCCTTTCCTGTGGAGTGAGGATTGGAGAAGCAGCCATCCTTTACACTGATTCTGCATTTCAGCTTCAAAGTGAAGCGGTTAATTTCTTGGAAACTAGTTTGTATTAAATGCACTAAATTTATCATTTGAAGAACTGAGTAGGTGTGTGGCTGATGACGATTCTTCAAGTTTATTAGATCAGACATTAATTTCATTTTAAGAGATGTGTTTTTGCACACATTTGGGACTTCCTGTCACTCCCCCATCTCTGCAAATTTTTCCAATAAGCTGTGATTGTGTAAGTAAGTTTCTTAGTACTTCAGTAAAATAACATGTCTAGGCAGCACTTGAGTTGCTGTAATAACCTGAAGTTTGATGCTCTGATGTTGCTGAAAGCAGGAAGATTTTTTTTAGGAATGTTGATGATGCACTGTCATGTGTCAGGAAGAAAGTTTCCGATTGAAGTCTGACTGGAAGAAAAACAGAGCTCTTATTCATGCTTTGTAAAACTGTGGTATCCAATTTTCCAACCATCACAGCTCCTGGTTGCTGATGCTGTGGAGTGAATTGGGTCAGTCAGTGATCTCTTTTTGTGAAGTTAATTTTCAAGCAGGACCGATACATTAGTTTGATTTACCTCACAAACATGCAAGGACTGGAACTGGCATACTGGAGAAACATCAGCTTCACTATTCCAGCATCAGTGAGCAGTTTGGACTGATGAAAACTAATCATGAAGTCACACCCTCAGTTAAGTAGGTGCAAATCCCAGTGTGGACACATTAAATGTCCAAGAACCTTAAGTTCAGGTTAAGCCAGTTGGCTGCTGAGGTCTAGTTAAAGTGAAATAAATTTAGTCAAAAGAGACTGCCCATATGTTTTGGAATCTGTTTAAGGAGATGTCATCCCATATTTATGAATGCATGGTATCTTTTGGATGGCAAGGTGAAGAAAATGAGGAAAAGGCAGTAGAATTTATGAGGACTAGATATTGGTCTCTATGAATTTGAACCAAATTGATCTTCAGTTTGGAAAATGCAGCAGCAGCAGACCTCCTTTATGCTTAGGTTTAGCAAGGGGAACAAATCTGCAAGACAGCTGTATCTTGCAAATATGATGGCAAACTGAACCCTGTACACCTTATAAGAAGGCATGAGTATTTTACTAACATCAGTGTTTTGCACCTGAAAGCTCAACTGAGTGTTGAATAGTTCCATTTATAGGATTTGTTTTGGATTTTAATTCTCCTGCCTTCTGGATTTTTTTATAATTAGGTTTTCTTTTGTTATTACTCTTTTGGAAAATGCTGGTCAACTATGACCAGCTGCAAGGAAACAACGAGCAGATTATTGGGGTGGTTTTTTGTTGGTTCATCGGTTGGTTTGGGAGGTGGGGAGGTCTCCTTTTTAGATGTTTCCTGTAGGATTATTCAACTCCTTATACCCTGCACTGTAGATTCAAATAGGGAAACTTAGCTTTTGTCTGCCTTGCAGATTATTGTCATTTGAAGAAATGCCTAAGCTGCTTGGCAAGATAAAGCAGCTCATGGGGGAGTCAGCTCTTCACTGTGTCTGGTTCCTAAGTGATGTCATTTAAAATGAATAATTTAGTTTGAGTATCCTTTCTGTGTAGTGCAATCTTTGCTATTGCCCTTCAAAACTGGTTAAAGCATATCTGACATTCCCAGTAATAGCAAAATTGGCTTACTTAGTAGCTTCGGAGGTCACAGTCAGTGCAGCTTTTCGCAGTGACTTTGTAGATTCTTTCTCCCAGTGTATAGTAGCTCACTTTCAGGAGGGTATTTCAGACTCTGCTTTGAGAGATTATTTTTAGCAGTAGTGCTCTTCTTTCTAAGAATAATTGAAGACAGTGGTAAATATACTACTGAATTCGGGTGTATGGTAGATCACTTTTCATGAGGGCAGTAGCTATTTTTAGCCAGTTAAAGCAAACAAACAAACAAAAAAATCCCCAAAACTTTAAGTTTTTAAACATATAGAATGTTGTCACAAAACAGTCCTTGTGATTGGTGAGAAATAATCACAATATCAAGGCAACTATCTCTCAATTTCCCTGATTTAATCATCAGTTTCACAGAAAGATTAAAGAAGAAATTCATTGGAAATCAAGCATCAAAGTTTTCTGAAGAGACAGAGTCAATTATTGCATTAATTTTATTCCATTAATTGTGCTACACTGTATGTGCTGCTTTGTTCTGCCTGTGTGGAGAAGGAAAGAAATGCTGTGGAGCAGCAACCCCTCTTTTTTCACTCAAGATAGTCTGAGATGGAGAATGAAGAAAAAAAACAAACCTGTCCCACAAAACAGGTGGTTCCGGTATGTGTTTGTAAAAAATATGCTTCTAGAAAATGCATCCTCTCTTTGGTACTTTATTTTGTAAAAAGGTTAGAAGAGAGGAAGGTACTGAGAAAATGTAATTTTTTAAATTTTTTTTTCTCACAGCTTCAGAAATGTCACAGCTCAGTGGTGGGTGCCAAAGTATTTAGCTCTAGCTTGGCTAAGCATGGAAGATTTCTGCTGTGGAAAGACATGTTTGTGTAAATCATTAGTACTTTTCTAGGGTGAATGTTTAAAGATGTCACTCTTACTAAATCTTTATCAATACATTCCCTATTGTGTACAGCAGATGAGCAAAATCTGCCTTTCTCCTCTGAGAAGGTTTTTAAATAGTGTTGTTAATGCTTCCAGATAGAAAAAAATATTTTCATTGGTTTGTAGCCCATTGCTTTTGAAAGTTCAGTCGCTTGGTTTGTTGTTTTTTATAAAGGCCATTCTGGGGTTTCTTTTGGTTCCATCAGTGTTTAAAAGAAAAAGAAAGGACAGTCGAGTGGGGAATAGTAATAAAGGAGAAACAGAGGCATCCTTTTCTTCTGCCCTCAGCATTGTGTTGTATCAGCATTTCTCTCAATATTGTTTGCTTAGCAAGCCAGTGAATGATCTCTGCTTCAGAGGAGCCTTTGTTCTTCCTTACCAAACGGAAGACAGCAAGATGTAAATCTGTTTGACAACTGAATGCAGTGTCCCTCTTTGAACTACTGTTTAGTTCCAGCCTGTATTTAGTTTTGCAAATGTTCCTCTGGCCTGGTGGCACTGCAGAAGAGGAAGGGTAGTGGGTCATTGTTGGGGGTGTGGTTCTGTTTTTGTTAGAAGGGTGGCCCTTTTTCATGGAGAATAGAGGTCAGGCTATCAGATTAGGAGATACCAGTTTAGATACTCCCAGACTTGAACTAATGCACCTGCCTTCATTTACGAGAAAGGGCCATCTTCATCCATCCAGTTTTCTCCACATGAGCCTTTCACTTCCTTTTATTTATCTTATTAGCCAGGACCTGAAGCTGGAATTTTTTAGCTAAAGTTGCTTAATGTGTTTCCCATCTTTTTCCTGCTGTTGCAGGTGAATTAGTTGGCAATGAAGTGGAAAGCTCTCTAATGTGCACGACATGACAGGAAAATAATATTTTTGGGGCTACATAGTTAGATGTTAAAGTCTGGGTTATGATGTTAATTGTTCCTGGTGACCCAGGGAACTGAAATATAGGCAGGCAGCCACATTAATAGTCTAGAGGAAGAAAACTGCACCTGTTCCAAAGAAAAAACGAGTTGTAATAATGTTTGATCAGTGCCAACCAAGGCTCCTTCACAGTGTGTAAAACTTCTGAATGTCATTAGGAGCTGTGCATATTCCAACAGAAAAAACCACCTTTTATATATTTCAGGTAGATTTGGATAGGATAGTTTTCGCTGTGTAAATGTCTTTTAAGTTTGCTTTGTTTAAAAAAAATACTCTTAAAACAGTCTAAAGAAATATTTCCTGAACTTGGCAGCTGCTGTGCAGAAGCTTGCCTTTTTTTTTGTAGGGCATTAGGAATTGTTTTAAAAGGCCAAATGAAAGCAATACACTGCTGCCCAGCCTGCTGATGCACAGCTCTGCTGCTGTAAAAAATGTTTGACTAGAATAATGAGTCCTGCTGCTACCTAATGAAATTTCATATGCAAATTTTTACAAAACAAAGTTGGTTGCTTTTTTTGTTTTCTGGTATTCAGTGATTATGAAATCCTTGACTAAAAGAAAACTATAGATATGGGTATCGTGGAAGAGACTGTCGAGCCAATGTTTACCTCCTTCCTACTGGAGAAATTGTGTATTTCATCGCCTCAGTGGTGGTACTGTTTAACTATGAGGAGAGAACCCAGCGGCACTACTTGGGTCACACAGACTGTGTTAAATGGTTAGTATGCAGTATTTGCATGTAAGTGTGTGGGTAATAATGCAGAAATACTTCTTTTCCTCTCCTGCAATATGTACAAACTAATTAATGTCATCCTAGCTGTAGTTATTTCCTATTTGATCAGTCCCAGGAGATTTCACTGTAGTAAACACAGCACAAATGGTGTTAGAGCAGTCCATGCTAGCTTAGGATGTCTGATTTAAATGTAAAACAAGGGGATATGTTTACAGTCTAAGAGTGCCAGGTTGAAGAAAGGATCTTTGCATAAATTATTCCAAGTAGTTGTCCCAGAAATGAAAAATTGTTGTTAGCCTGACTCTAAATCAGTTGTTTACAGGCAGTATGGCAAAAGAACAATCTTAAAGGAAAACTAGAAAACCATGTCAAAACCTGAGCTCTCATCATGCTCTCATTTTGTAAAAGATGCCTCATCCAAGTATAAAAAGAGTCAGGGAAATCAGAAAGATGTTTGTGGAAAAAAACCAAAAAACACTAGAGAAGGAAAATTGAAGCCAGTGCTATTATGGGTGCGAAGGCAGTTACAGAATTTGCTATGTCAGTCTGAAGAGTAGTGCACAAAATGTAATGGTGAACATAAACTCTGTGCTGTGAAGAACCTGACTGAAGAAAACTTGACATCTAAAGCTCTTTTCTCATGTTGGTGTAATTGCTTCCTGTGGGAGGAATGCTGCCAGTTTGTGTTCTTCACTTTCATTCAGAAAATTGAACTGCACTGTACCTTTTTTTTTTGTGCCCATTATTATGATCTCTTCAGGTTTTCTCTGCCCCCCTTTATTCTTTCAATGGCTTTCTTCACCATTGCAATTTTACAGAGAAAGCAGTTAAGAATTTAGATCAAGAAATCCCAAGGACTGAGAGGATGTATTCTCTAAAATCTGTTTTTTCACATCAGCTCCAAAGCAAAGTGTAGTAAGCAAGGGCAGATTTTTACTTCCACTAGTAGTGCACCACACTTCATTAGTACAATCACATCAGTAACTCATTAATTCATTTCAAGTGGCAATAATCCCTGACTCCTGGGTACACAGGCAAGCCCTCAGCCAACTTTTCTGCCTTTTTTTCCCCAGGTTCCTGACATCTCTAGGTTTAGGCATAAAATACATAGTAGTGCTTATAAATATGGCACATAACTATGTGTAGGAGGTTCATTTTGAGACAATGTAGATTTTGTTAAAATGGACTCCCAGTACAGTGCAAACCTGAGCTGTGTCAGAGCACATGTGAAGGTGGCCCTTCTGGCACTCCTGGTTGTGTGTCAGCAAATACAGTCAATACAGTGTGGAATGAAATATCTGATTAGAAACATTCAAGTTGTCTCCTTAGAAGTGGGATTTAGGATCATAAGTGTCTTCATGGGCTTTTGTTGAGAAAAGAGTAAAAAAATTTACAAAACACCTCTCCGTTTTGAAGACCTATGACAGCAAAAGCAAGTCATATTTCTGTCTGTCTTAGTCTTGCAGTTCATCCAGACAAAATTAGAATTGCAACAGGACAGTTAGCTGGAGTGGATAAAGATGGAAGGGTAAGTAATAGAGCTGTTGAGCAGTAGTATCTTGTTTTGAAAATCAGGAAAAAGTGGTTTCGGGTTTTTTAATCATCACCTTCTGTCTGCAGTTTATATTATGCACTGCATTTACTGATATATTTTGAGTTTCTCAGGTAACAGCCTGTATTTCTAGCCAAAGACAGAAACAATGAAACACTCACCCATACATTAAAAAGAGCAGAAGCTCATACAATCATTTATCTGCAAGCAAATATGAAGCTTGTAATTGATTTATAAGGCCACATCATTTCTGTCATATTACTTTCAGTATGCCTTCTCCCAAGGGAGAGCAAATCCCCAGTTCTGTGGGTCAGTATAGTCTTAAGACTTCATGGAAGAGGAAACCAACTTTGAGAATTCATGGAAGGTGTGCCAAGCTTTCCTATGAACTTGCTCACTTGAGACCAAGTATATTTAAATGCTACACTCCACCTCTTGGCATAATTGTGTCAGAATTTGAATAATTGGATTATTTTCATGAAGTTATAAACAGAGGGGGGGGAAGATGCTATGAAGTGTAGAAATGTGTTAAATATAACTCTTTTTCAGATCTTCAACTTAATTTTTTGTATTTTGTAAGAAATTTATGTGTGTGGGGGGGGGGGTTGTAGACATGATTTCCACTGAGCATTTTCTGACTCTTGTTAGAGCTGATTGGTTTGTTTTTCCATCAGTACAAATATTTCTCACTTTCAATCATGAATGCTGTCCTTAAGCCAAGTTAATTTGTGATTGTTTCTAAGCTAGTTTGGGATAGTAGTATGAAATATAACCATGGACATTTTCACTGAGTGATTGGTAATGGTTAAGATGCTCAGTGCCACCAGGGTTTGTTTCTTTTCTTTTTTTCCTAATTTATATATATAAGCCCAGATTTAATTATTATTTTCAGTTGTTGCATAGTATCCCTAGTCTGGGGTCTGAAATGCAAGATGACTCTTCCATTATTTGTTCAATTCCTTGAATTGGTTAAAGTATTTTCACAACTCCCAAATGCTATTTTCCTGCCTTGAAGGCACAGCTGCCACGTTGGCAGCCCAGACATAAGGAAGGGCATTGCCTTGACTCTGCCCTTTTGCCTTTGAGGATACCCAGCAGCGCCAGCAGCACAGGTCATGCTGCTTTTGGCATTGTGATTAGCAGAGGTGCTGGGCAGAGCGCGGTGCTGGCCCTGCTGTGACCCGTTTGTGGTGTTGTTTGCAGCCCCTGCAGCCCCATGTTAGAGTGTGGGACTCGGTGAGCCTGGCGACGCTGCAGGTGATCGGCCTCGGCACCTTCGAGCGCGGCGTCGGCTGCCTGGATTTCTCCAAAGCGGTAAGGCGGGCGCGGGTCCTGGGCTCATCCGTGGCACGTGGCCTGCCCTCTGGGTTTCCTAGGCCTGAGGTTTCGGAGTTTCTAAGTTCAGTTTCTCCATAATGTTTTGGTTTAGGAAGGCCTGGTTCTCACAAGGTTTGACATAAACATTGCCGGTGTTTTTGTCACGAGTTTAATGTTTCCGATTCTTTTCTGTGACTTTCTCTATGTCTTTTGGTTTTGGCCAATGGGGTGAAAAGTTCTAGCACTCTTCCTACCAATGAGAGTGGCTTATGGAGAAAGGTATAAAAAGGGGGTCAATTGTTTAAATAAAAAATTTAGAATCAGATTATTCTAAACAACGAGTTCGTGTCATTTGCTACTCACCACAACAACAGTGGCCAGTCCTGCAGAAACGGGAAGGAAATCTCTGGAGATCTTGCCTGTGGGTGTCTAGCTGATCTCTTTCAGTGTTAAAAATGTGTCACTAAAGTTTTTGTATACTTTATAAAAGCAGCTGACACCAAACTAGCTGGAAAAACAGGAAATGGCACGTGTAAAATGCGGTAACAAACCAGCACAGTAAATAAATAACAGGCAAGATAAACCTTAACTAGAAATTGATGTCCATGCTGGGTTTGGTGGTTTGGTTTTGTTTGTGAGGAACTTGGTTCTTTTTATTTCGGTGTTAAAAATAAACTTGTTACTCAGGTTTGTGAAAACAAAATTTAGTGAGTTCTGATGGGAGGGTTAACTTTTTTGCTTTCACAGCTGGTGTAGGTTTTTGTCCACCAACAGGAAATTTAAAAAAACCAAAAAACCTCACATTATCTCATATTATTTTTTCCCAAGGAATATCTTGTTCACTTTTTGCCTCTTCTTTTACATAGAAAAAAAATAGATGTCTTTGTTACTGGGCCCAGAGAATTTATCAGAAAAATTGGTAGCGCATGGAGATGCACTACTTGACATTCAGAAAGTTCAAAGTTCTCATTTCAAATTTGGAAATGAGTTGGTTTGGGGTTTTTAGGTAAGATATTGGTCATATTTTAATCTTTATGCTGCCACTACATTTTTGCCAAGAGACTGAGATATATCAGATCTCCTGAAAACCCAGGCTGGATTCTTACATTCCATCAAGAAGAATTAAATGTAAAAACCAGAAAATGTAGAAAAACTATGTCTGCAGTATTTTTTTTATTGGAGGAGGAGATTTACAGGACAGCTGAGGTGGGAAGGGATGTCTGGAGATCACCTCATCCACTGTCCTGCTTACGGCAGGTTCTGTCAGAGCAGTCTGCTCAGGCTGTGGTCCAGCTGGCTTCTGGGAATCTCCAAGAATGGAAAGTGAACAGTGCCTCTGGGTGACCTGTAGAAAAGAAATTCTTGCACTCTCTTGCTGCAGTTTCACTTAGCAATTGAAAGAAAGAAAGCAATTGAAAGAGATTTCATAGCATTGAAATGTTGCTATGTTAGATAGAGTATGTTTTGTGTTTCAGTAAATAATGTAAAAAGAGTACTGGCATTCCTGTCACTCCAACAAACCAGTGAAACTTACACACTTGGATAGAGAGCTTTTTCAATGTGAATAAGAATGCATTCCATCATTTTGAAAACAAAAAACCCAGGGAATTTTTGAGGAGTAGATTTTTGGTTTTATTTGTTCTGTTTTGCAGCTGAAATGGAATTTGATACCTTATTACAGTCTCATGTGATTGCTCACTAGACTCACACAATTTGTGTGCAATATCTAGAGCTGTGTTTTTACCACAGAATTTATTTACGTCCACAAGAGCTGTGTACATCATCAAAGCTGTCTTCAGGGTTTCTTCCCACCTAATAATTCACATGTATATTTGTATATTACTGCTCAGAATAGTGCTTGGGAATAATAACTTCAGCCACCTCTATTTTCATAATTTGTTAGTGAATGAAATACAAGAATCAACTTTATAGTAATTAAAGTTTCTTCCAAATCATTCTACGAATGTCCTTGAAACAGCTGGCTTGTGCAAGCATGCATAGCTGGGAATAAGTTTGAGTTTGCGTTTAGATTTTTTTCTCTGTTCCTTTAATTACATGTAGCCATATATTTACTGTTTTGTTGTGAAGTTGTTCAAAATAGGTGGTTTCAGTTGTTTAACACTGTAGATGCTGCTCTACCTCCTCTGTAAGCATTGTTTTATTCAGAAGGTGTTACCTTTGCTGCAGTTTTACCAACTACATGATGAAACTGCTGGTACTTTATGAACCATAAAGAAAAAATGAGACACGGTTACAGAATTTGATAATTGTATGTGTTAATGGCATTTAGTTAAAAAACATAAGTGGAGCTGTGTGTCTGTCCTCTGAGGCCTGAGGAAAAACAAAATATTTATAGAATGGAAAAGGAAATCATTCTGCTGCTAGCATGAAATTGCAAACAAGAAAGAAAAAACCAACCAACCCAAAAAACAAAACCAAAAAAGCAGCAATAAAAAACAACAAACAAAACCAGAGTGAAGACTTGCTAGGATACTTTTAAGCTTTCTTAGAATATTATTTGAAGCATGGTTTTTTTTCATGCAATTATACAAAAAATCTGTCTGTCTTTAAAAAAAAAGAAAAATTCCATATATATTGAGGTTGTAATTATTCTAAAAGGACTTGGTAATTTATATTTGTACCTTCGTGGAATTTTTAAAATACATCTGCCCTGCCCTGTTTCTAAATTAAATGTGACAGTACTTTGTCAGTACCTTTCTTTTTCCTTTTTCCTTTAGGATTCTGGTACTCATTTGTGTGTAATTGATGACTCTAATGAGCATATGCTTACTGTGTGGGATTGGCAGAGGAAATCAAAAATAGCAGAGATAAAGGTAATTTTTCCACATGAATATCCTGAAGTACAGATGGTTTTATTCCCATAAATACAAGTTCGTGAGAAACACTTTTGATCTTACTTGGAAACTGCAACTGTGTAATACTGCTGGCTTGTTTAAGGGTTCCACAAAAATGTATTCTTAACTTGTTTACTGGAAGAGGCTCGAATATTGAAGGGTTTGTAATTACATTTTACTCATCCTTAAGAGCCAATGCAAATAAAGCAATTGTCTAATGGTTTCTTTATTTAAAAATAAACAAATCCTGGGAACTTTAAGAAACTAAACTGATGATTCAGTCTGTAGTGATTAAAAAAAATAAAATACTTTTAAACATTCCTTATTTCAATTTTCTCTGAATCAAATTCCACTTATTGATTCTCAGTATGTGAATCATTTGAAGGCTTAAGTACTTTTGTGGATTGCAGTCATGTCTGCTTTTCTGTGTCTTTCTGAACCTTTCCAAATTTCAGACCAGTGAGATGTGTTCAGAGGTGTTGCGCTCAGTGAGCATGTAAAGCTGATTTCACTGGGAACACCCAATCCTTCCTGTTATCCAGTATCAAGCAAGCAAATATTTCATGTATGTGGAACTGAGTATTTGTCTATTTTTATAAATCATGTACCACAAGCATATATGTCTGTATCTTTACAAACTTGCCATTTCAGGTTGGTTTGACCTGTATTCTCTAGATTATGTTGACCAATACTAACTGTACTCTACAAGTTTTAATTTAATTCTATGACAGTATTTTCATTTCCTTTTTGATATATTATGTAAAACTATTTGGCATATGCCTAGTATTTCCCGTTCACTGACATTATGTTTTGACTATTTTTGCACTCAGGGGAGTTCCTTGGTGTTTCAGAATTGGCTAAAAATTATTTGGCAGGGACAGCTTGCCCTTCAGAATTTATTCACATGGAAGACTTGGTCTTACACTATCTTAATAAGCACCTTCCACAGAAGATGGTGTGAGCAGATCCCTTGAGCTGGGATGCAAAACAAAAGCTGTTTCTTACCTGAACTCCATTAAGGTTTTCAGTCCTACAATTCCAAATTCTTTTTTTGCCGTAGCAGATTGGCTCATGTGAGAATTGTGTGAAAAACATAATTCAATAAATATGGCCATGAACAACAACCAAAAAAACCAAACAAAAAAACAACAAAACAAAACAACAAAAAAAACCCCAAAAAACAAACAAACAAAACCCCAAAACAAACCAAACAAACAAACAAACAAAACAAAAAAAAAGAAACTTGAGAAGATTGGCTTTTAAACAGCACTCTTTTGTATAGATCACAGAACAGCTGGGGTTGGAAGGCACCTGTGGAGATCATCTGTCCAACCCCAAGCCAAAGCAGGTTCACCTAGAACAGGCTGCACAGGATCGTGGCCAGGCAGGTTTTCAGTATCTCCAGAGAAGGAGACCCCACAGCCTCTCTGGGCAGCCTGTTTCGAAATCCTGTAGAAATAAATGCATTTATTTTCTTGTTTTGACATCACTGCCTGCAGGAGATGTCTTCAAAGACAGTTTGGTTGAATATACATTAGAAGTTAAGCAAATGACCAGTCAGTTTGTTATGTTTATAGAATCTATTAGTAAAGGATGAAATACTTTAAGATGTTGGTAATTCAGTTAAAGTACATGCAGCCAGTAAAAGTACAAAGGTGGGAACCTATGTTTCAAAGTTTTCAGCTATGCAGGCTTCTCCTTTTCTTCTTCGTGAGGAGGAAATGAAAACAAAGAACCCAAAAGAATTGTTACAGAATTTCAGAAAGAGAATGATGGAGATAATCCTACAATATTATTATTGTCTTACTTACCTCTGTCACAGCTTTGTTATCCAGAATAGCAAACCAGTCTGTGTAAAAGCTAAGCTGAATTTTCAGTCCAAAAAAATGTCTTTTATACATTATTCATTATCATTGTCAGAAGTTTTAGCTGTTTGAGAGAGCAGGAGCTTTTATGATTTAAAAGGGAATTTAAACCCTAACTTGTGTACTGAAGTTTAATAAAGATCTCTTATATATGTGAAAAATCAATATATGAAAAATTATACGTGCAGTCATTCAGACAGCTGACTTAGCACAGAACACTTAGAAATACTTTCAAGCATACAATGAACTATCTACTTTTACATATCTCTGTTCTAAAACTTGGGGGTTTACTTGTGTTTGTAGTAATGTCCTATCTGAATAAATATTATTTCTGTTATTATTTCAGACTACGAATGAAGTTGTTCTTGCAGTAGAATTCCATCCCACTGATGCAAATACCATAGTAACATGTGGCAAATCTCATATATTTTTCTGGACCTGGAGCGGCAATTCATTATCAAGGAAGCAAGGGATATTTGGGGTAATAATAACTTGATACCAGGACGGTTTTAAATCAATGGAAATCACATTTTCTGTACATTTGCTTCGTTGTTACCATATACTGTCTGATCAGAGAGGTAAACATTCAGAAAAAGGCTTAATTCTGTCTACATGTATGCAGGGTGTAAGAGTGTGTATGCATTATTCTGATGATGTAACAAGTACGAGCAATTATCCCTTTGTTTTGCTTATTTTGTTTCAGAAATATGAGAAACCCAAATTTGTTCAGTGTTTGGCTTTCTTGGGAAATGGTGATGTGCTCACTGGAGACTCAGGTGGGATAATACTTATATGGGGCAAAACTACTGTAGAAGCTACTCCAGGAAAAGGAGCTAAAGGTAGGATATGTTTGGAGTTAATCACAGATTTTACATAGTCTGTAGAAGACAAATGTAAAGGATGGCATTAGGGAAGGAATAGAGAAACAGGCCTGACCCTGAGCATGCCCTTCCTCTCAATAGCAGGTGCTACTAAAATCCTGCAAGTCCTATGAATTTGCTGACTTAAAAGCAGTCTGGAATTTTTTGATAATTAACGAGACACTGCATGAAATGAATGAAAATTACTTCGTCTCAGTGTTTTGCACTTTTAAAAAATGTGGTTAATCACCTTTCCTTTGATCTGGTGATTTGAAAAAGGCTGTAGGGTCAGTTTGGGGATTCTGCAGCCAGGCTTTGCCTCTTAAGGCTTGTGTTTGCACCATGCTTAGTCTCAGAGCAGTACCATTAAGTGGTGGAGCTGACATTAATAGGACTTGTATGTGAAATACAATTACAAGGCTTAGTTGTAGCAGTTACATAAATAACAGTTTCTGGCTTAGCAGACCCTCAAGTATTGATATACTTTTAAAAAATAAAAAAAAAATAAAATTTGAAATTGAACTAACTCTTTTGAGCAAAGCTGTTGTGAAAAAAGAAAGGAAAATGATTTGTTACCCAACATATGCAGACCTGGCACAGTTGAGCCCTCATAAATTCAATGATAATTCATTTTACTTGGCAGCTATTTCAAACACTCTGGTTTAAATTGGTATGCTAGGAAAACATTAATGTAAAAAGTACATTTTTTACACTAAGTCTGATTTTGTAGGTAAATCTTTTTCTCATCTTTCAAGCTAACTGCAATGGAAAAGTAATTCACCATATTATCTGATGTTTAATTTTTAATTTCTTGTGCAAAAATAACGTTTTTTCAGTAGAACTCTAAGTGTCATCAAATAGAATATTCATTTATGATGGCTTAACTAGAGGTTGTGTTTTTAGCTGGCTTATCACACGAGATTGGTCGAAAGATTGATCTCATTCTCTCACAGTGTGAGAGCACACTGATTTGAGCTGACTTGAACCATAGGTAGAGTCAGCAAAGTTAAGCTCATAGCTGGGTGGTGTTTCACTTTTTCTGAGATTGCTATTTGAAAATGTGCAGCATCAGAATCTTTGTTTTGTTTTGTTTGGGCTTTTTAAATTCCTTTCCAACAGCAGTTCTTTTTATGCGAAGACCCAGTGAGGATGCAAAAGGATTCTTTTGCTGTCCTTGTTTAATTTTCTCGTCTCCTTCATTCTTCCAAGTATTTTCCTTTGGGTAGACTGGTGTCTTGATAGATGCCAAATGTTGGTTGTACTGTGTTTATGTGTGGCAGCATCCAGCATTAGATATTAGGTTCATTCATCCTGGAAACTTCACTATTAATATTTGGCCTTTTATTCCCAAAAGGCTATAGATAACAAGTCTATTAGTTTCTTTTAATAAAGTAGCTTTACTTCTTTTCTAATAATGACTTGCTAAATATTTTTTTGATTCTAAAAGACAGTTTCTCTTGCATCTGGAAAAACTGTGTTACCTTAGAAAGCAGAGAAAAGAAAGTATTTTACCAGTTGTTGGTTTTGCCTTCACATTTTGTAGGACAATTAGTCTCAAAAATTTTTTTCTTCAGAAAGGCAGGCCCTTGTTTTATCTTTTTATCCTGTAAGAAAACACTACCACCTGGTGTTTGCAATACTAAGAGCCTGACAGTCCAAATGTAATTATTATTATACACTTCCTTTATTCTTCTGCCTAAAAGCAAAGCTTCTCATAAACCCTAGGTGAAGAAATGAGTAGTACTCTTTCTTATTTTCTTTTTTATGCATATAGGAGTATATCAGATAAGCAGACAAATCAAAGCTCATGATGGCAGTGTGTTCACCCTCTGTCAAATGAGGAATGGAATGCTGCTAACTGGAGGTGGGAAAGACCGAAAGATCATCCTCTGGGATCATGATTTGAATCCTGAAAGGGAAATTGAGGTAAGAAAGCAAGAGCAACAAGGAAATTGCCTTGAACAAGGCATTGGCTAGCAAGACAGAACCTTCCCCACCTTAGCAGGGGAAATTAGGGTGAAAGAATACCTTCTGGTTGCTGTTTTTTAAGTGGATTACAATGTTTTATTTTTAATTATAAATGTGTATAAATTTTAGGCTATAAATGTGTATAAATTTTAGGCTATAAATGAGCCTATATGAGGCTTCAGTCCTCCTGTGTTTAAATTGGACAGAAATTTTAAGGGTTTTCTTTCTTCAAAGCCCTTCCTTGGTTGTTTGGGGCTTTTTTTTAATTCATCCTGTTTGAGAGGATGCTTGAGGATATCCTTTTGTATTGCCTGTGTTTTTATAAGTTTGCCTCTCCAGGGAAAGACAATGTCACCAAGATTTGAGGGTTTTAGTAGAATGTTTGACATAAGGAAAACAAGTCGTAGAATACATATTGGAATTCCGTAATAATTAATAAGCTATGATGAGGAATTTCTTTCAAATTTATCCTAAACCAAGTGTTCAGTGAATATGTCTGTTCTTTGTGATTTGGCAATATGGCAGGTCAGTCCTGGGTCCGTGGGTATGAACTGGAAAAGGTCATGTATTTTGGATTTTAAAAAGTTGGGTTTTCCCTTATCTTGAAATAATGTGTTCTCCTTAAACAGTTCTTTAAACATTAGTTTACTCCACTTACCTATTGTCCATTTATAGCAGCATTTTTTTTTAACACTTATGTGAGTTCAGTCTAGCGTTTGTTACTGCCTTGGATCTAATACTGACATTTAGAAAACACGGCAGACGAACCACTGACTAGCATATACAATTCTTAGGCTTAAGTAACACACTCTATTCATATGCATGGCTCTGCTTTCCTTTTGTTAATAATGTTATGTTAAAGCTAATTTTTATGTTACCAGAATCCTGACAGATTGATTTCTCTATCTTATGTTATACTATCACTTAATATTAGTGATATTTTCTCAAATAAAATAATTTAGAAAACAAACAATTGCACACTGTAAAATAAAGCAGTGTATTAGAATTCAAGCCTGCAATAAACAAGGTCATTAAAATTCAGAATCATTGCTAACATAAGGCCTATGAACATTTACTTTAGGCTAATCAGGAAACATTAAGAAAATCAGGAAGCGTTTACTGTGTGCTACAAGATTCTTCTTGGTTTTCAAAACATGTTTTGGAAAGTGAATAGTAACTGTGTATTATTCCTTTCCTTATAAGATGAGTTGTAAGGCTGTGGAGTGCATTTGTTTAGTGAATTTGACACTTAAAAGCTGTGTAATTTAATTTGTAATTTTTTTCTACCGAAGTTACTGAAATGATATAACCATGATTGCCTTGGAATAAGACCTTGTATGCCTGTACTGAGCAAAGAGATGAGGGAGGTTTCAGGTCAAGCCCTGATCAAGGTTATAATAATTGGATTGTTCCTTTTTCCTGGGAGAACTCCAGTTCTGATACTGTCACTGTGCTCTATTTGTGGCCTCCAAAATGAGGCACCTATCAAGATGCCTGATGATGTGATTTGACAGACGTTTCTTTTCCCAGGTTCCTGACCACTATGGAACAATCAGAGCAGTAGCAGAAGGAAAAGCTGATCAGTTTTTAGTGGGCACTTCACGAAACTTTGTTTTGAGGGGAACATTTAATGATGGTTTCGTAGTAGAGGTACAGGTGAGCATAACTTGGTTTTTTTAAATTATAACTTAAAAATGTAAAGGTTTTCTCTGCTGCTGTGTTATTTTAAGACTCTTCATTGTATTTATTGTTAAATCACATGCGGTTTCTTTCTAGGGACATACAGATGAACTCTGGGGACTGGCATCTCATCCTTTCAAAGATTTATTTTTAACATGTGCCCAAGATAGGCAAGTTTGTATGTGGAACTCTGTGGACCACACACTGGAATGGACCAGGCTGCTAGATGTATGTCAACCTCAACCCTTTAATTTATATATAAAGCTAGAAAATAGGAAAAAGTATTCAATTTCTGAAACACTCTTGTCCCTCCTTCAAGCAAAAATCCTACAGTTATGCTTTCAAAACCAGCTATCTGGAAGCTTTCATCAATTTAACAAGGCTCATCACACATTGTGTAAGATGTAATCTGGTTACCATTGCTTGGTGTCATTTTGACAAGCCAACTCGAATAAATCTTAGTCCTTTATTCATGTTGCAGTTTATTTTTTTTCCCTGTTACTCAAACAATCTGAAGAGGTCACCTTACATTTGTGAAGGTTTGGCTTTAGATGTCCTTTCCTTACTGTCATTCATTTTGTAGTTTGGCTAGCTCTCTGCTAATATCCAAGCAAAATTATTTTTTTCAGAGAAATGTAGGCCTTTTACTCACGAGGTGTTCTTGCAGTTCATGTCACCGATGCCCGAGGGAAGAGCTGTATGAGGGTCAGCCTGCTGCTCGGTGGTTGGGTTTTCCTGTGGCTCAGCTCAGAGTCTCAGGAGAGCTCTGGTGCCAGGAGAGGTGCTGGCCCTGGGGAGGGCTGGCTGGGCAGTAACTGTCTGTGCCTGTCTGCAGGAGCCCGGGCACTGCGCGGATTTCCATCCCAGCGGAGCCGTGGTGGCCATCGGAACCCACTCGGGCAGGTAAACACCTCCCAGCCCAGCTGGGCTGGCACACACTGCAAAGGAGGCACTTCAGTACAGTGCACCTTATAAATGGAGTTCATTTGCTTTTTATTCTTTTTACTTGAGGTTATGGAGTCTAAAAAGCATGGCAGAAGGGGGCAGAGCTTCTTACATGTGTTAGACAAAGGCAGAAAAATTGTTTGGTTGTGGTTAGGCTAGTTTGGTTTTTTAATAACTCTAAAATAAAAGCCCAGATCTTGATTTTCTTTTTTTAAAACCTAATTTTCTTGCAGGGGTTTCCATGAGCACTCATTATTGTCTGTTCCAAGTATCATATATTTCAATGTAATGTGCATGTTACATTTCTTTTTGAGACTGGTACAGTACAGCTCTTTGTCTTTCCCAAATCACACACACTTGCAACCTTTTAAACTTAGGTGGAGAGGCAAGTGAACAGACTGGCACTTTGATTTTTGAGTAAGACTGAGTTCAGCATGTCACATTGCTGCACTGAAGTGATACGGAACTGTTCCTTTTCCTCCTGAAGTCATCATGCCTTTGCAAGCTGTCAGAACACAAACTGAATCTGTTTAACTTGAGATTCTTACAGTAGGGGACAAAAGTTGCTTTTTTTCATAGTCAAACTCTGGCTTGGTATCATCTCCCAGGAAGGGAGTACCAATGTACCAAATTAAAAGACAGGATGTTCATAGCGTTAGAAAGGTGAGAGGAGCACATATTAAATCTACTGGCATTTTCGTTGTTTTTCAGTTATACCTCATGGTTGATAACTTGATGATAAAATAATGCCTTGTACATGTAAGAAAATGGGGAAATTTTTTTGTATGTTTAATTTGCCAACTAGAATTTCTTTTATACCTAACCTCATGCCTAAAAACCATTGGAAGTTTGGTTTTTAGAAACTGCTGAGTATGTGCAACAACCTTAAAATTTCCTGGAAAAATGAAATGCTAAATATTTTTAGGGTGTTTTCTCCAAGATGAAGATGCAGTCTGCACTAAATTCGTTAGGGATGATATCAGGCTACAAAACCAAGTTTACTTTCCGGTAAAAACCTTGCTGAGCTCTTGTATATTTGATTACCACATTGAACCTTTCCATCTTAAAATTATAAACATTGAATTGAACGAACGTTTCTATCTTCATTAAACAGAGCAGAATATACAGGCCTAAGAGTACTTCAAACAGGGCAAAGGGAAAGAAGGTCGGGCTATGGTTCTTCAGAGTTTTTAGATGTTTTTTAGCTTATGTTAAAGCACAGTCAAGGCACATTGCACAGCCAAAGCATTCAGTCTGTTGCTTGCTTTTTGATGACCTTTTTTTTTCTCTCTCCTGGATAATTTATTGTTATAAGTTTGGCACATTCAGTTTAAATTCTTATTTTTAATTTACTTGAGGCAATGAGTTTATACTGCATTCAAGAAGTTTATGATGATGGCCTTGGAGTTTTTTGGGGTGTTTTTACCCTCAGTAAAAAGAGTTTTTAAGCAGTTATATTTTCTTCATTGTATTTTAGTGTGTTCCGTAATTGTATGGTTCAATGATGGGTTTGAGATATACAAATGAAACTGAGTTGAAACAGGACCTGCTAAGTGAATAAGTGGATGAGAAATAAATGGATTTAAGTCAAGATAAACAAAACAGTTCTAAAATTACTGTCTACCCAGCAGCATCATGCAATGCTTTCTGTGCCAGAAAATCTGGTCCAAGGGAGTTATTTCCCAAGGAATGAGGGCTACATGATATATATTGATTAACGTAGGAAAAAATAATCTCAAACCCATAGCAAATCTTTTAATAATTTGATTAATTGCCTAAAAATCTTAAAGCAAATATTAAATGAGCCTAATGTGTTTAGAAGTCAGTAAACCCAAACCTTGCATGTGTCTTTAACATTCTAATGTTGCTCAGCTTTCAGCATAGAGGTAAGATAGGGGCAAGGAATGGAGCACTAAGAAAGCTGAATTTAGTGGTTAAAGTTGTGACATCAAAAGAAAACTGACCTTTCTCCCTTTTTTCCCATTCTTGTGTGTTGTTTTATAGTGGTGTGTCTTTTCAGGCCAAGCTTCGTGCTTTTGGAGGGTTTTTCATGTATCATTTCACATACTAAATATTTCAGCATCATTTCCCTTTTTGGGCTCTCTGCAAAGGGTCTGCTGCGGGTTTCGTTACCACTTTCTTTAGTACCTGCTGGGACCTGATCATCAGTTGTTTGGCAGTACTAAATCTTTTTGTGGATCCTGCCGATTGCTGAAAAGGCACACCTGAGAAACTAACAAAGGGTTTTACGAGGCACTTTTCAGATCCTTTTGTCATGCTTCCAGTGGTACTATTTGCAGGGAAGTAGATCTTTCTGTGGCTAGTCCTGTAGAATATCTTGAGTACTAAGCATATGAGTATTCAAAGGCACTGTGGAAAAAGAGACTAACAAGATTCTAACAAAAGTGCTAGCACTGGTAAGGAAACTGGAGGCTGAAGGGCAGGGTTAGTGTAAGACAGAGCCGCAAGGAAGTAAATCAGGCAGTAGAGCTGCACATTACCTGTTTTCCACTGGTTCGGTCTGTTTTGCACACAGGTTATTCAGCAGTCCACGCCATGTGGGGTTGGGGGCTTTCTATGTGTGTTTTGTTTAACTTCTTTCCTGTGGTTCTCTAACCACAAGCTGGTTTTAAGGCACTGGGGCCAGGCTGCTTTCCAGATGCCTGGCTGTCAGACACTGGATGAGCACGAGCTGGAATCTCATCCCCACCCATAGAAAGCAAAGCGTGATGTTGTTCCTGGAGTTCATTTTACAGCTTTACTATGGAATAAATGGTCCTGGGTTTAGCAGTGTTCCACTGAGTTCACTATGAGACAGAGGGTGGAATTCCCTTCCTCATTTCCAGAGTGTTTGTACTTGCTATTTGCCATTAGGGATAGAAACTTGCCTGTGGCATCTGTGTGCGTGGCTGTGAGAACAGGAGTTCGGAGCAAAGAAATTAAATGCTGGATACAGCTCCAGTGTATTCAGCCATACTGACACCTTCTGTTTTCATGATCTGTGGGTATGAATGCATATTTTCATTAAATTGTCATTGTCTCTGTGTTGCAAATGCTCACTGTATTTAGGAGTTGGATGGGCATCATGCCTGTTGCAAAATGCTCAGGTTCTGCTGATCTTGCACATCTTGCTGTCAGTGGCCATTTGGGTCTATGTGCCAGTGAGTTTTTGTAAGCATCTCACATTGTGTCTCATAAATTATAAACTGCAGGTTAAAAGTTATTGTTAAAGAATAAAAAATGCAACTGATTACCTTAGTTATAAATCATCCAAGCAAGAAATATAAAATAAAATGGTAATTTATGAACCATCAAATTCTAGTGAATGGTTGGTTATTCCTTCTTACTTTAATAAAATTTTTCATAGAAATGAAAAATATTGAGAGAAAAATACCAAACTGGAATATAATTTGTGAGTATGGAAATGTTTTCTGCTTACATCTACTACTTCTTTTTAACTTTGCTTTATAAAAATTGAATGATCAGATTTTATATCAAAACTTATCTTCAAATAGAGAAGTAGAATGAAATTCAGCATAAGGCTTAATGATGATAAGATGCAGTCATGTTATCTGGTGGCATGTTTATTGTCCAGTAGATGTTTTGGCGATTATTACAATGTTCAGGGAAGGGGAAAAAATTGAATGGTATTTATAATCTTTCATATATTGTTCACTGAAACTTGTATTGCTTTGTGAACCAGAAAAGTGTGCCATTAAAACCAGATGTTCTCTATGCTGCCCTTGAGGGGCTAACATAAGATGATGAAAGCAGGCAGTGGTTATGGCTCTTGTACTTGGTTTTTTTGTTTAGTGGAAGTGATACTTACTGGAATTCTCCTCTCTCTAGGTGGTTTGTTTTGGATGCAGAAACGAGGGATCTGGTTTCCATACACACTGATGGCAACGAGCAGCTTTCAGTGATGCGCTACTCAGTAGGTAGGCAGACTTGTACAGTCAGAATAATTCTGATAAACCAGATGGATGTTCTGTGAAATGGTATTAAACTAGTCCCCAGGCATTAGAAAAGGCCTGGCTTTGAAAAAATTGTTTCAAATGTTTAATGTGTAACTGAGAATTTGCTTATGGATTTGTTTGTGTATACTAAATCCTGGAATTTTGTAATTTCAAACATCACCATCACCTTTCTCAGACTTTTCTTCATGTTGGACTCTGCTGTTATAAAAAATGCCTGCTTTGCTCCCAGAAAAGTTCTCAAATAGTTGACAGGGTAACAGAAAAGTCTGTAAAAAGCTTAATATTTCAGTGATATTTTAATATCCTTCTTAGTTAATTTTCAAGTTCATTAGTGCAAACCCATAAAGCTAAGCTGTGTCTGTGTGAAAGTCAGAGCTGTTTGTGAATGTTTGCTCTGGGATTACATGGAGTCCAGAGCAGCGTTGAGTCTCCTCTTCAGATGTGATATGACAAATAGTCAGAGGCTGACTCCTCTCTGTTAAAACAGGATCAAGAACATGCTTGTAAATATTTTTCTTGTTTACTTATGGCTCACATGCCATGTCAGCTAGCAAAAAGTTCCTCTGCTGCTGCCACTTGTGCCAAGCACAGCAATTTATTTTAAATCACTGATGTTCATTGACACTTAGAGGTGTTTGATTGTGATTTGTGGCAGCTCTTGTCCACATACATTTTTTAGAAGGAGACAAGGTAGAATAGAAAAGTGCTTATAATGTTTGAAAATTCCACATCTTTGTATGTTTAGCATCGATTTATGTGCAGTCCACACCCCCAAACTTAAGCTATCCCTAGACTAAATATTCTTCTGCATTTTTATGATGCATAAAAGTCAAGTCTGCCTGCTGTCAACAGCTTTCAGAAATCCGGTGCAGTCTGAGGGTTTATATCCTGTCCATTGTACACTTATTCTAAAAAAAACCCAGAAGTGAAAGAACTTGTCCAAAAAATGTAGGCACAAAGTAAACAGATACAGCTGAAAAGCAGCATAATGTAAACTGCTATGAATCCTTCAGTCCAGTTCATAAGATGTAGTTTAACTGAGACTACCGTCTTAGCAATAAACCTGAAATAATTAAAATTCAAAAAACAAACAGTCTTTTTATTTATATCAAATATTCTGTGTTGTAGATGGCACCTTACTTGCAGTTGGATCCCATGACAACTTTATTTACCTCTACGTAGTAACAGAAAATGGAAGAAAATATAGCAGATATGGAAAATGCACTGTAAGTTTTGGAACATATATAATCATTTATATGATTGTTACATCTTGTACATGCATTTAGATGTTAAGCAGTGAAACTCTCTCTGGATTGATGATTTTCCCTTTTGGTTAAATGTTTCATGCGGGTTTTTTCAGCATTTGATTGATTTTAAATTTCAGTCTCTGATGGCTACTGCATCTTAGTGTGATCATTTTTGCACCAGATATGACTAATTTATCAGACTACTTATGGCCTTCATTCTCTGAAATGGGAAATTAGCAGTAAGATGGAGAAATGCCTTGTACCTATATGATGAAACTTGTTCAAGGAAAATATTACATTTTTTAAATATTTTGGGGATATTTTCCTCCTTTTGGTGAAGCACTTCTTGAACAAACATAATATTAGGGTGGTGTAATTCCATTAGAATGTGTAGTCTTGGAGGCTGCAAATATACATTAGTTTCAGTTGTAATTGCTACCACAAAATTTGAACTTGAGGGATGTGGCCCAGGGTAAATAGATCTAAACATAGCATGGGTAGTGGAGTTTGTTATTATTGTTACATTGGATGAGGTTGTCCCAGTACTAAAAAGACAGACTATTTTTCCATAAGTGTTTAGTTATCTAACATTCTGGCCTTAAGTTCAGCTGTCTGTTAAGGTTAGTGAAAATATTTACATTAAGGCCAAGTGAAACTTGGTGAGATTTGCAAATTATGTCATAAGAATAGGTTCACCTTTGCAATGTGAGCCACACTAGAGCACTGGGGTCAGAGCACCCTGTGTGCAGCTGTTGTGGGGGCACAGGGCTGCCAGGACAGGCAGCAGCCCTGGGTTTGCCCCCTCCCTGCCTGAGCTCACACGGTGGGGAAAGGGCAGAGCCCACAGGGAGCTCAGACCATGGCCCCAGTGGGGATGGCAGTGGGTGTCTGCACCTCAGTACAGCATCTCACCTCAAGGCTTGGTTTTTAACCGTAGAATATAAGATCACTCAGAGATTTGGCTAATCCTAACATGCATAATATTTAGCTTACTATATATTTCAAGGTCTCTGTGAGCTCTTTGAAGATGTATAAGATCATTTATTTCTATGTATTATGTATGTGGAGAGAGCATTGCAATTTAAAACAACATCTGGATGTCCCTCTGTCCTGCTGCCTTGGCAGGAAAAGGGTTTGTAAAAATTGGTGTGGGAGAATTGAGCATTGTTATACACAGGCAGAAGTGTCAAGGCTTCAAAGCAGCTTTCTGTTATCCTTTTCCTTTCAGTGTGAGTGACTGCATGTAGAACACAAAATCAGCAGCATGGTTTGTGTCGGGGCTGAGCTCCCTGGCCCTCCCAGCTGGTGCAGAAGGCAATGATGTGGAGCTGCCTGGAGCTCACTGCCAGGCTGCAGATCCAATTTCACTTGCCCTGTGCCTCCCCTGTGCTCCCTGCCAGCACCCTGGCGGGTCCCTACCAGCTTGATGCTAAGCAGGGAGACACCCAGGCCTGCTCGGGACCCGGAGCACTCTGCTGGCACTGCAGCCTTCTGGCATTCTGTCATTCAGTAGCCTCATGGGTGACCTCCAAATAGTATGACTCAGTCCTCTTGGTAGTCAACTTCTGGTTGTTTCTTCCAGCTTGAATACATTATTTGAATTTTTTCAGAAGGATTTTATCTACTGAACCAGCATTAGTGTGCATAAGGGCTGTATGCCTGCTGTTAGGTTTAAATCCCCTCTCAGTCCCAGCCAGGCATTCTGCTGCTGCTGCTAGAGAGGCGAATTTGTGACCTGTGGGCCTGTTTCCACAGCAAGGGACTGTGTTGGCTGTGATCAGAACTTCAGATGAGCCAAAACAACAATTGTGACTAGTGCAGCTGTTTTTGAGGTCTCCAGCTATGCAGTCAGCAGTGTGAAGGTGTGGGCTGGGGCTGAACTTCAGCGTGTCAGCAGTTCCCAAGTCGCTGCTGCTGTCTCTGCCTTGTATCAGATACCATAGCAAAAGAGGAGGAAGTGCTGAGCATTTAGTCAGAGGGCTGTGGGGTGAAAGCAATGCAGGGAGTCCCTCTGAAATATTTGGTAAACTGGACTTCTCCTGAAGTGCCTGTCCTAGAGGCTGTGGGCATTTTGGACCTTGCACCCCTGAGGTCTGAAACATAAAAACTGCCAATGGAGGAAGTAGTTTCCATTTAGTCAGATAGTTTTCTTAACTGATGATAATGAGTCGTTCATTGTATATAAAGATACAGAAAAAGAGAGAGTAAAATGTTGCCTTATTGGTGGGCAGCTACCAAAGAAAGATTTTAATAGAAAACAGGATCCTCCTATTGCAAATACGATAACAACATTGTGTTCCAGTTCATCATTTGGTGATCATTTGCCTGAAGGGATTTTACAGCCCGGAGCCCCCTAGAAAATTGCTTTGTTCCCTCACCCCACCGCCCCCAGGAATTTTAACAGCTGCCAAATGTCTGGCAGGATTTACTAAATGACTGACCAATTCTTTTCCATGTTGGAATTCAATTGCAAGTTCGAAGACTTGAAAAATAAGGGAGGGAGAAAAAAAACCCAAGCCAATTCTGCACTTTTTTTTTTTAATACCAGGTTTGCATGTCAGTATCATATGTCTCACCCATGACTGCAAAGCAGTTATGTCAATACACAGTTCCTCTGCTTGAGGCAGAGACTACTGCATAAGTAAACAAATCATAAAAGCCAGCTTTTCTCCTGAATGTTTTTGCAGTCTCTCACAGAGGACCTGGGAATGGGGAGATAGGGCATGGGTTTATTTCTACATGTAATTCTGGAAGCAATCAGGATGTCTTAGAGCTCTCTGTGGAAGAAGCTGGCATGGTGGGTGGCACAGCAGCCAGTGTAGAGCTGCTGCATGGCCCTGGTGTGGCTGCTGCAGGCTGTGCCAAGAGACCCTGTGGGGGACTTTAGGGACACCTTGTTCATAATGCCCACTGAGGGAAGGACGTGGATCTGTCAGTCAAAATTGTGGCAGTTTGTCACCTAGCAGAATGACTATGAAAGGGAGAAAATAGATGGTCTTACGAGGGGAAAAGGAGCAGTGAGAAGAAATGGAAGGGTAGAAGAGGAATAGTGACATGCATATCACTTTTGTTAATTTGCTACCCATGATTCCTGGCTTTTCTGGAGCCTTTCTTAGCTTAATTATTACTGTCATTATTACTCTTATTTCCCTCAAAAGAAGTTTGTGCACAGAAAAAATAATCTGTCCAGCTGAATTTTTCTTCTTCCTCAAAAGCAAAGCCAGGTGTTTAACCCTCAGTGTTCTCTTGATGGTGATAACTAAACAACTAGACCAAAGTGTTTTGGTTCATAGTAAAGATGACCCAATGCCTATAGGGCAGACACCTTTCAAAGCTGGTGCTAACATGGTGCAATGCAAAAAGCACAGCAGAGACTTTCAACAAGGTTAGAAGTGTATTTTCTTTTGTAACACCAGTCCATGACCTTGTACATCTGTATGGTGGTTGTTAACCAAGGTATCCTAAGTTTTTAGCACGAGCAAGGGTTATTTGAGTGTGCATTTAATAGAAGTTATTTTAAATGGATAGAGAAATAAAAAATTCCTATCTGTCACTTTTTTCTTAGGATCTAAAACTGGTCCTGTGCAAGTTACTTGCTTTTCGCAAGTAGTAGCAATGTGTATGTTCATAATTCCATTTGGTTTCATCCATATTTTAGCATCATGCCTTCTAGGAGTAAATCATTCTGAAGTCCAAGAAGGGCCAGGCTTTAGAAGGGAGAGTGGGAGAGGCACAGTGCCCAGGCTGCAATTGTTTAGTTGTTAGGGAGTGTGGCACTGGGAGTAAGGAGCCTTTAAAGGAGCACAAGTGAATTGCAGCAGATCTGGGGCAGATGGGAAGGTGAATTTTTTTAATATTTTTTTTTTGCTGTTACCTCTCCCATCTGTGGGAGAGCTACATCTGCTTCACTTTCAATTAAAATCAAGTGTTTCACACTGGTGTTACTGCATTCTTCTTCAGGGACATTCCAGCTATATTACACACCTTGACTGGTCCCCGGACAACAAGTATATAATGTCAAACTCAGGAGACTATGAAATACTATACTGTAAGTATGAAATTCAATGCACTGGAAACAGAAATATGTATTAGCTGTCAGAGTATTTAGCAAAGTGTGTTTGATCAGGACCGTACAAAATGCTTACTTACAAAGGGACTGATCTGACCTTGTGTAACCTGATATCTTGATGTTATTCAGAGCTGTGTATTACCTAATGGCAATGCCAAATATAGCTTCCTTCTTTACAAGGTTGTAAATCAGTTTAACAGTGTAGAATTTAAAGAACCAGTGGCTCTATGACTTGATGTTGGCCAAAAGTTCTGTAGATTGAAAATAATATATGCAGTTGTCTAATTAGTGTCAACAATACTAGTTATTTTGGGGGGAATAAAATCAGTGGGCCTGTGCCAGAGTTCTCTCCTGGTGTTTCTTGTTTGAAACTTTATCTTGGCTGGTGGTGTTGAAAACTAAGAAAAGCAGTAATGCTACTTTAATGACTTAGTGGTACTAATGTTTTTGTGTTTGTCTTTTTTATTATGTGAAAACATGAATATAACACATAATGGTTATGCCAGAAGTTTAACATCAATAGTGCATATCAGTCTGTTTTAATTTTTTTTTATTCTTGTCTTCCTATGGCTTTAACTGAATCCAAGAGGATTGTAGGGTTTTTTTTCCCTTTACAGGCAAGAATAGCCAACTGTTTAAATGTCTGTCACCTTAAAATATTTTTTTCTACCTGTCACAACTTAGGTTTCAAATCTAGAGAGTGCAGTGTATCAAAAGGAAGTGTTGGTGCTTATAATTTCCTGTCTAGGGAAAGAAAGACAGTGACCCTTTATTACTGGCTTGGTGTATTGCACGACAGTCTTTCTAGTTAAAAGTTGTAATGCAGTCTAAGGGTTCTCTGGGAGTAGTTGCTCACTGTTTGAAAATTATAGCTTCCTGAAGAACTTATTGAATTTTAGCACATCAGTGGAGCTGATAGGAAGAAGAAATTACTATATTACAGATTCCATTAAAGCATTTTGTAGAGTTAGTAGCAGGGTACTCAAGTTGCAAGGAAGGGTTTTTGACACTATGCTATCAAAAGAGGGAAATGAGAAGTAAATATGACTTATAAAAACCAAGTAAAGCTTTAAGTATCTGAAATTTGATAAAGGTGCTGCTCTGTCTTTGCCTCTACAATTTAATTCCAGTTTGGATTTAAGATTAATTTATTTACTGCATTAGCATCTCTTCAAAGAGCACCTATGGAAATACAAATTTGCATTGCATAACTCATCATTCACTTTTTTTTTACAGGGGACATTCCAAGTGGCTGTAAGCTAATCAGGAATCGTTCTGACTGTAAGGATATAGATTGGACAACGTACACTTGTGTGCTAGGCTTCCAGGTGTTTGGTAAGCACTGTTTAACTTGCTTTTAAGCTGCTGTGCTTTTGGCTTTTTGTTTGCTTCAATTTGTCTTTAAAAGTACACTGTTAATGAATGTTAAAGGATGGTGCTGGGATCACAGACCAGAATGACTGACCACAGTATTTGTCAGTGTTAAAGTGATGAAGTGTTCTATGGACAATGTACAATTGATTTCTGTTTAGTTCTTGAAGCTAGGAGGTTGACTCTCCCACTGTCATTTTAAGCTACCAATTATGGAGGCATTGAAGCAAAAGGCTTATATTTTCAAGTGCTCATGTGGCACACGTGCATTCTCCTTTGTTTACCTTGTTTTGGGACAGGAACAAGATTGTTACGAGTATAGGATGTAGTTCATAAATTAAAATTATGACAGCACTTTGATAGTTCACCTGTAGTCAAAGTTAATATACTCTATTTGTAAAGAATAAAAATGCTTTGAAGAGTAGATATTTACCTAGTTGTTTATTTTTTAAATGTACAAAAGCAATTTAAAAAAGCTGAGAGGTTTGCTTTTAATAGTACTGTTTTAGACTGTTGCAAAACAGTTCAAATTGCTTTTTCTGTAGGCAGCTCTGTTGGTCATAAATGAGAAGCCTCTCATAGGGGTATAAAAGTAAGGTTCAGCCTCCCAGTGAAGTTGTGAGAGCAGGGTCCTGAGCATCTCTCTTCCTCCACTGAGATCAGGTACCTGCCTCTGTTCTTCCCGTTGGTGGAAATACTAAAAGCGAGTAAATCAGCAGATTCTTTAGAGGCGAGGATTAGATCATCTTCTCTTCACAGTTATTAGGAGGTCAACCTCAAATACCAGTTTACATGCAGGACAGAAGAAAATCAGTAAAGTGTGAGTCCTTTCTGTAGCTTCTTGCACCTCTCATGCCTATTCAAGGGCTGTCATGTGCTTAACAAGCAAGTAGCCTCCAAGGATTGAGGTTGGGGTGAGGGCTAACATGGACACACTCGTGTGGCACATTGGTTGGGAGAAGGGCACTTGGTGCTTAATAGCCAGGCGTGATTTCCTTTTTGGGTACCAAAGATCTGAGACAGAATAGGAAAAATAATGGGATCAGAGAAGGAAGTTGATAGACCGAATAAATATTTCTGATTTTTTTTATCTTAGTAGTAGCAGGAATAAACAGGAGCATGCTCTTCCTGGAGCTGAATACTGTTGGAACAGTGGTTGATAATAACAGTGTTGTGGAACAGTGTGATGAAAATACTGGCTTCATTGGCCTGAGAACTGTGAACCAGATTGTGTATTTATAGGTGTTTTCATTCAATCTGTCTGGGAGAAGTAGAAACATCTCCTGATGCTCTGTTCATGTAAGCTTATGCTAACAAGGAATTGGACCTCAGCAGTTGTTTCCTCACTGGCTTTGCTACTGTGACTGCAATAATAGTGAAGCAAAAAAGACTTTTTAAGAACGTATTATCAGAAGATTCAGAAGAGGCCACACAAAGTGAAAAGCAAAACTCTGATGCTGGTATGATGTCTTCCACCACGAAGAAGGAAAACACTTTGTGAGGACTGCGTATTCCTTATGGAATAGGCTTGGAGCTGAAACATTTTACATTTTTTTTGCAGAGTACTTAAATCTTCCAGAAACATGGAGGTAGCAGGCTCTGTTACTACAGAACTTTGGTGGTAGAGCAGACAGAATAAGGGCAGCAGCTCTCTGAATCCCAGGGCTTTCCCAGAAGTATCCTTTACTCCTGACCTAAGGAGGTGAGATGTAGGAGTGCAGAAAGAGTTTGGTTTCACATCTAGACCACTGGATTTGTCTTTTTAACAGCTGTTAGAAGCTGTTATTAGTGACTGGCGCCAGGCTGGACAAGAGCAGCTCCCATAACCACTTTTTGAGAAACCTTTTTATTTTTTGATGTTAGAAGTGGCTAAGTCTCCTGATCCTCTCTGCATTTTTCTTTTGGATTAATACAAACTTCAACCACTCTGAATTAAGTTACAACTGCTCTCAAAAGCTTCAGTGTGCCAGAGGACCTTTCAATGAAATAGATAAAGCAGATAATGTGATGGTATTCCAGGGCAGAACAGAATATATTTAAACTTCCTAGCCTAGATTCATCACACCCTAATTTTATACTGTCTGCTAGTCTGACACCCTTTGCAGAATCTTAAAAATATGGTTTGACCTCAAACAAAGGCAAGTATTTTCCCATTAAATCAGACAGGGAAGCTAAGCCAACCTATCA
Source organism: Sitta carolinensis (assembly GCA_032173965.1). Lineage (NCBI taxonomy): Eukaryota > Metazoa > Chordata > Aves > Passeriformes > Sittidae > Sitta > Sitta carolinensis. The sequence continues at coordinate 811,842 of JAVUNC010000025.1, forward strand.
GATATTTGCTAATCTGGCTTTGACCCAAGCCTTAACTGGCTCAGGGATCCTCACAAGCCAGGGGCTGCTCACTGATGTTCAGGAGAGGGGATTAAGTTTGTGGGATTTGGGCTTTTGATGGGTATATGTTTTACAGTTCAGCTCTGTGGGTAGTGTGCTATAGGATCAGGCATGTCTCTGTTGTCAGAGAGAAGGAAAAGGATGGAAATGTGTGGCTTGGATGAGAGGAGCATCACTCCTTTTGGCAGTTGCTGTTGGCTCAGCAGTGTCATCACTCAGCACCCCGAACACTTGAAGTCACTCTCGGGTTTGCTGCACATTTCCCACAGATTTGTCTGAACAGATTCTTTTGAGAGGTTTACTGCTGTCTAGCAGAATTTGATGAAGTGCTGCAGTCATGCCTTGTAATAAAGTCCTATTATTTTGTGGGGGTTGTTACTTTTACAGTTACTAAGAATTTTGCAGTTATCTGAAGAATTCAAGACTCAGTCATATTAGTGTCTTGAACTTTTTCATGTTTTTCTGATGCATTGCAAGCAAATCCTGCTGTCTTTTGACAAAAGGTTGCCTTACCTTTGGAGCTGCTAAAGGACTTTGCGAACATAAAAGATGTTTAATAAAAGCTTCAATCTTGAATATTAGTCCTTTTAATCTCAAATTAAAAAGAAGAGGAAATTAAAAAGAAGAGGAAATGGCATAGTCTTTGTCAAAGCCTGCCTAATGTGGTAGCTGAAACTTCAGGCATTTATTATTCCCACATGATGACAGTATTTCATATATAGAATGAATGAGGAAAGGTAAAATTCATTCATGTTGAACTACTTAAAAATTCTTAAATAGTATATATTTTTTGCACTTTGATTTCATTGATATGAGAACACTAAAATGTTTGTGAATACTTCCCCGTAGCACTTCATGTCTTTTTTTGGTAAATTACCTACAGTGTAGCTTATTGGCATTGCAACAAGTTTAACAAGCTGCCTTTGTTGTTCTTCAGAGAAAATAAAGTTCTTACTTCACCCACTGAAGAATGGGAAAAAACAGCTTTAAAGATAAACACTCGGCCATTTTGCTTAAAAACAAGAAGATAAGCAATTCTGAGTTGGCTTTTTGTGATGTTTAAAACAGTAGACAGCACATGATTTTTATTTTATTGAAGTCAACGGCTGTAAGGGAGGAAGAAGGTATTTTCATATCTGATAATCACCAGCCTTCTTGCTCAATTGGGCACAAAATTTTTTGGGGTGGGGGTGAAACTTGAGGGAGGGGAAAATTCCTCCTAACTCCTATACCTAATCAGAAACCCAAGTCTGGTCTTAAAAACATGGTACCTTTGGCAAATAGCCTTATAATCCCTTACTTGCCTTTTGTTCAGCTTTCCTTGCAGATGTGAATTGTCTGTTTTATTATGGGAACTGCTAATATCTTTATGGTTTGTGGTTTTGGGTTTTTTTTTGTTAAAAAAATTTGGTTTTAATTTTTCCCCATCACAAATTTGATCAGTGTTTTTCATCTAGGAAATGCTGTTCTTTTGTCTAGGTGTATCTTTGTCACTCTTTTGGCTTAAAACCATATTGAATTGTACGAAAGCACTTGACAGCACTTAACATCTATGAAACTTGTACAGGCTGAGTTTCTGCACAGAGTATCATCAGTGTCTTCTTTGAGTTACACAAATATGAAGACTTAAAATACAAGAAATCAAACAAATTAAACCAGAGAAGAAACCAGTAGGACCACAATGTACAGTACCTGGGTTTGACCTGTGCTTCAGCATCCCTGTTGCTTTTAAAACATCTGTGCATGAATGACAGCATTAAGAGTTACCAGTTTTAGCAGAAAACTTAATATAAAGATAAGGTTTAAACGAGACTGAGGTTTTGAACAGGAAGCTAATGTTAAGCCCAAGATGTCATCCTGCCTGAAACTGAGAATTTGGGAGAACAGGGTGAGGGGAGCAGCAATAGACTAGCAAAATATTAATGACATTTAATACAATACACATTCCATTTTCCAGCTGAATTTCTGTCTTACCTTTTGTTTATCTTGCCTTTTTTCACAGCTTTATAGATTTTATTTTTGTTCATGAATTGTCAGTTGATTTGTTTCCAAAACCACCATTGCTGAATATCTGCTGTGCTCTTTTCTAGGAGTTTGGCCTGAAGGATCAGATGGGACAGACATAAATGCCCTTGTCAGATCCCATAACCGAAAAGTGATAGCAGTGGCTGATGATTTTTGTAAGGTCCATCTATTTCAGTATCCCTGTTCCAAGCCAAAGGTAAGTCTAGACCAGTCTAGTCCATGTGCTTGTTTACATTGTCTGAAGCTTTCTTGCTTCCAGCATAGTTGTTTTGGAGCCTGGCAGGCAAATACTTCTTTTATATCCAAGAACCCCCATTAATTTTACATATAAAATAGAAAATTTAAAACAATATAAATATAAAATAATATACCTAAAAGAGAAGTGTCAGTAGTTATCCTGAAATTTTGGAGATAGGCTTGATGCTTGTGTTTGCTGGCATTATTGTTAGGTCCATTACTTTTTCTAAAAAGTTCTAAATCTGTTCCAAGTCGCAAAGAAGGGCGGAAGTATTGTGCTGGGAAATCTAATAAAATATAATTCTTTACTCTTTTGTGAATTAAGAGCTCAAGGGCTAAGCAACAAAATGAGCAGTTTAAAATTTCTGTATCATGTGCTCTTCTAGCCAGCATGTGATTTATCTTTCTGCTTGTTTCCAATAGGCCCCAAGTCACAAGTACAGTGCTCACAGTAGTCATGTAACAAACGTCAGCTTCACTCGTAGCGACGGCCACTTGATTTCAACTGGAGGGAAAGACATGAGTATTATTCAGTGGAAACTTGTGGAGAAGGTAACTCTGCCACCAAATGACATTGTCCTGGATATCAGTGCCACCAAAGTGCCCATCCCTGCCAGTGAAAACGCTGTGCAGTCTCCTGCACATCTCCCGCAGCCTTTTAGTGAAATGAACCAAAATGAAAGCGTAACTGGCAGCTCTCCAGCCTCCTTGGAGAGCACCCTGGAGCAGTCAGCAGAGACCAGCGAGGAGCAGAGCGAGGAGCAGAGCGAGGGGAGCAGCCTGGATGCTGCTGAGCCCAGCTACGAGGAGCCCTCGCAGGAGCTGAGCGAGGAGCACAGCGAGTCCACGCTCACGGAGGAGCAGCAGCAGAACTCACCGGTGTCTTAATGCTCCCAGCTCAGGTGGTTGTTGTTTTCCCATGGTGTGCGTGCTTTCCATTACAAGGGTGAGGGTTCAAATAGGGAAGAGTAGCTGAGATTCATGACCACTCCAGATTTTGAGTTTCAGTGAGATTTTTAGTCTGAGCTTCAGTTCAATGTGTGGAACCATCCCAAGGGCCTGGCTTGATGGTCTGTAGCAAGATCTGGTCGCAGTTAGTAGTGGACATTACCATAGATCCATTTCAGTTCTGCAATTGCTGTCAGGAAGTGGCATGAAATACATACTGGAAAAAAGGTTAGTTCTTAGAATTAGCTGAAGCAGACCACCTTAACTACGTGAAAGTGCTTTCTAGAAGAACTGAGCTGATGGGAAGTGCTGAGCTGTTCCACCTGGGAAGCACTGTGCTGCTTTTTCCAGGTGCAAAGACAAACAGAATTAAAAAAACAACCAAAAAGCTCTGTAGGGCTGATTTCCTTTGTTTTCTCTTGAGAAAAATAGAGGAAAAATAATGTAATAATGCCACATGTATGGCAATGCCTTCTTGATCTAACATATATGCAATTTTCTAACACTACTAATTCCTCGTGGAGTCTGGATGTGTTCAAAGTTGGTCTGCCCTGGGTGCTGCTAGTTCTAAGGCAAATCCAGTCAAGGAACAATGTCAGCTGTTCCATTTTCACAGATTCTTAACTAGCAGACTAACCAAATACTGGTGTGTTTCACTTTTCGTGACCTGAAAGTTGACTTAAACTATAGGACATAATTGTCTCTTCAAAGAATTGCTTGCCTAGAGAGTTGGAAACTTGAGAGAATCTTTTACAGTGACTTTGATGTGAACAGCAGAGGAAGCATGACAAGAACATAGAAGAGAGATGGGCTCCAGAGTTAAACTTTAAGCCTTCAAGCAGAACTCGCTCCATCCCTAGTATGAAAAATATAAATACAGTTAACTTAAATTATTAAATTGGTGCTTAGAATTAGTAAGTTGATAATCTTTTCTTCTGAGTTTTTAGAGGTAATTCTTAAAAATCATTAAACTGCAATCTCTACTTCCTGTTTTTTTCCCCTGGCTCCTTTAGCAGTTGTGATATAAGCACACAGTAATTTTGATGATGATGATGATGTGATTTTTGGGTTTTTTTGTTTCCCTAGACTTGCTGATCTGTTGTTTTTGTGATTTTGTTTCCACCCCACCCCTCCCTGGGTTGCTCTAAGCCATGCAGCTCTCATGTGGCTATACCTGGCCAGTTTCGGGATATCTTGGCATTTGTTATGCATTTGGAAAGTACTTTTTTTACAAAGTTTGTCAGATAACTACATTTTTTTCTTAAGTGCATACATTTCCTACTTAAAAAAAGATATAGATTTACTGGCAGATATCCATTTCCTATGTACTTGTTTATATTTTGATTACATAGAATTTTCTTTTTTAACTTGCTGCATCGTGCTGGTATTTTAGTTCTTAGTTAGAATATCATGTTTAGAAACTTTGGATGAGTTCATAAGTCTTAATTGTGCAAACGTTTACGTGATTGTGCCATTCCAAAGTGCATCAGAACTGTCATTCCCTTACTAGTATCTTCTCAGGAGAAATGCTACAGATCAGGTATTTAGTCATCATTTGGAAAGATAAAAACAAATGGACTCCCAAAGGACATTTAGAACATTTATATATAAAATATATAAATATATATATACACACACATATATATATATATAAATATCCTCTTGTTTACAACAGTTCCAGAGAACCTCAAAGTAGTTCCCTTCAGATGGAGGGAGATATGGATTCCAAGCAACCCATCTGTTTAAACTGTGCTCTGTACATAGAGTTTTACTGGAGAGCTCTAGTATGCCTGACTTGCAAATTTGCCAAATAGCAGCAGTGGAAGATAAAGTTCATCAGCTCATCAAAGTTCTTGGTTACAAATGAGGAATATGCTGTAGGTTTAGAAAAGAATCCTAGTAAAGGAGAAAGGATAGTAGAGCTAAAGAGGCACAGAGAGCTCTTTGTCATTTTTATGAACTCCACGTAAGCAACACATTTCTCTTTGGAACATCTGTCACCTGGGGTTGCCATGTAAGTGAGAGTTAGAGTTGGGATATTCTTGTGTAGTTCAGAAGACTCTACTAATATGCAAAAAGCCTTACAGCTTTCAATTGCTGGCAACTACTGTTTAACAAATAATTAAATCTGTGATAATGGATGGAAATGGGATTATGTAACTGTAGATGTTTTAGAAAAATAATTGTGAATGAATTATGATTAAGAGTGTTTCATGTGAAGATGTTTGAGCCATTTCTATCTATCATGCATTCCTGTCTTGAGGCAGAAAACTTTGAAGATTTAAAAAAAAAATAAAATAAACAAAATAAAATATTGCAGTGTCTTTCTCCATATCTGTTCTGGTTCCTTCTGTACATAAAGGGGATGCTATCATTACAGTTGCAATGTCTGGGTCTGTGATTTTGAAAGAACTTTCTCAACATGTGCCTTTTTGATAACCTCCCAGGCTGTCTAAAAATAAGTTAACTTGGCATCATGAATACTAAGATCTAAATATTGCACTTGTTTATGTCTCAAAAGTTCTATGACATTTTCCTTTTCCATTTTTCATGAACAGCTAGCATTGTCCTTCTGTAGCTAATTGATGAGTGGCAGAGTATTACAAACAGGTTTTTGTCCTGCTGCAAAGTGCAGTCTGCCTTCCAAGATTCTGCCCAGAACCTTTCTTCTGGAAGACATGAGAGAAGTACAAGCTTATTTTGGCTATAACATATTAAATACCACAATGTTTCCCCATTCCTCAGTCTCTGTCCAGCTGCAGGTGTGGAAGGTCACAACATGCTGAATGTATTCCTTGTGAGAGATTCCATCTTATCAACGGCTTTGAATCATTCTCAGTTCTTGCTTCTGGTTTCTGTCCTTCACAAAAAGGGGAGGGTGAGGTACAGAAGGAAGAAGCCTGCAAGACAGACAAATACCTCATGTTTATCCTCAGTTAAAGGAAAAGCAAACAAAACCCATCATTGCCACCCTGAGTTGGGCTGGAAACCTTGGCTCTTCCACCACATGGTCAGGAGAATGTTCTACCAAGAGCAGCAGGTAGGTGTCTCAGGGTCATGCTGTGCTGTTCCCAGCACACCTGCAGCTGGGCAGTGCTGTGCTTCTCTCCAGTCTGCTCCCTTTCTCTCCAGCTTGAGGCTTTTGCCGCCTCTGCTCCTGGGAGTGTCAGTAAGGCAGGAGTCTTCCTGAGCAGGAGGTAAGCTGGTCTTTGAGCCCTCCCTGGTCATGAAGGTGGGTCAGGGCTCCCAGGTGGCCACTCATCACCTGGGACAGCTGCTGTCAGCTCAGGAAGCTGCAGTGATGGCATTTCTTCTGTGGAGGTGAAGTTCAGGGTGGAAGTACCACTGAAGGCATGAAACTATAACTGCATCCCCTTTTACATGATGGAAAATTTAGAGTCTGTATTGAAATGTTTGTATAGTTTTGTACTGAAACACGGGAGAGTTATGGAGATGTGCTTGTGATTCTGGCAGTCTGCATCCACATGGGTGAATCAGATAAAGTGATTCTCGGTTTTGTGAATATGACCACATATCCACATGGGGATTTTTCCCATGGAAGTTTCAGGATAGGTGAGGAACAGACTGGGAATGTGGATGGGTGATGATGAATGATGAGTTTCTTTGGTTTAATCTTCCTGGAATTCTCATATATATATTATTTGTTATATAAATAATAATATTTATATAAATACTTGTATTAATAACAAAGTAGTAGTTTTTGCTTATGATGGCATGCAAGGTCTAGCTTCTTACTTTTTCTAATCATCTCTAGAAAGCAATGATTCTGATTTTGTCTATGAAAATGAGCAAAACTTATAATTTGATATATTGATTAGTCTGTGCTGACCAATATGCTGTATTTTCTACTTTGTGCTTTACTGCATAAGAGGTGTCACATCCCCTTATGTTTTCTTTGGGTCAGTGCAGTATTTCAGTTGAATCAGGATGAAGTAGAATGTCCTTATGAAATTTAGGCTTGGCTAAAGCAACCAACCAACAAAAAAATTCTCATTTCCACAAGCTCATGCTAATAAAATGTGGGCTCCTGGCAGTGGAAGGGTTACTATTACGTGAGGTGGATTTTACTTGAGTGATATTTATGCTGCATATTTACTTTCCTCCTGAACAAGTCCAAGCCCATTGCCTAATATTTATTTCTGACAGATGTTTTATGTACTAATACTTTAATCAACTGAGAATGAAAAACTGCTTACAGTAGGATTGTGTGCTTTAGAACCCTGGCCAGTGTACACATTTTAATGTGCTTAACGTGCATGGGGTGGCTTTGTGTGCACATACCTGAATGGATCATCAAATAGATATGGCTCCTCTAGGCCTTTTTTTTTTTTTTTTTTTTTTTTTTCTCCTGTGGTTTGAAAGAGAGATGTGGATGACTTCACAGTTAATTAAGAATGTTTAGGAGCATGGAATATAAAGGCTTCCCAACAGAATGGTAAGGCAAGAGGATTGGGAGAGGAGAGGCAGTGGTGGAACTGGTTTTACCAGAGCTGTTTCCTGTGCTGGTTCCCCACCACACACCCAAATTTTCCTCTTCTAGTTTTCATCTGTGTGCTAAAGCCTATAAAAACTTTCACTTCTGTTGGATGTACTGGCTGGTTAAAAGGTGGAAGGAGGTTTATGGAGATTTTGGCTGGGTTTTACTTTTAACAAATGTTTCTAGAAGACAGCTTTCTTCCAAAAAGTTCTTCTAAGGAACCAAAATCTACAAAGAGCCTACATGTTTAAGGGATATGCATGTCCTTGTGATTTATACAGCTCAGTATCCTTTTTCAGAAGGGGACCTCTGGACATTTCCCAGCTTTCACCAGCCAAGTGATCTCCAGCAGGGCTGTGCCTTGTCAGCAGCCTCTAGTGTGTAGCTCTGTGTGAGTCACATTATTTTTGCTCTCAGGTAACCACCACATTTGTTGGTTCCTTGTAAAAAACCCCAATTTTCTCTAAGTTCTTGGAGGCTGTCCAAATCATAGTCATTTACCTTGTCCCAGCTTAGTGTTTTGATAAGTGCCTTTAGGTTACTATTTCTAGAACATGGTTTTGTCTGGTGAGCCAAGTGCTCCAGAGAGCTCTTGGTCTGCTCTGTTCCCCTCTGTGGATGTTCCAGCAGTGCCATGTTTTGTTGTGCATTGCTTGTGTGGCCAGTTGACCTGGCTCTGGATCCTCTGTCACACATCACAAGGCTCCTCACCCTGCTTACATCGCTGCCCTCCTAGGCTGCAAGCAAGAGGTGACATTTGCTTTTAGTGCTGCTTTAGAGTTCTCTCAGCTTCCTTAAATGCACTCTTGTCAATCCACTTAACATCTTCGTGTCTGTGTGTCCCCTTTTTTTTTTCCCCTCCACAGCTCTATCAGTGGTCAATCCTTGCATTGGCAATAATTTTTTTCCTTTTTAAGTCTATTCGCACCCTGCTATACACCTATAGCTGCATACAGGAAAATAACAGAAGAGGAAAGTCAGCTGTGTGCATTCAGCATTGGATACAGCTTCAAATGCTATCTAGAATGCAAGTATAAAAATCCCTGCAATTTTGTACTCTGAAAATTAGTGTCTCTGGTGTCGGGGGGACACTGACAATGGAACTGGGAACTTATAAAACTATCTATTTCCTAAGTAAAAGGAACTTGGAACAAACCTGCTGTTATTGCTACATCAGGGAGGCTTGGGGCTTCCCTCATTGCTCAGGAAAACAAGCCAAAACACCCCAGAAACAAACAAAATTATAACCAAAGCTTTTGGCTTTAGCAGAGCAGGCAAAAAGTTTTCCATCTGACAGCAAAAGCAGAGGGAGCAAACAGAGCTGTGAAGTTTGTGCCCAGAGCAGCCCACTGTGTGCCAAAGCTGCTCTCACTACATTTCCTCTGGTCCAGAGGTGAGCAGGGCACTCTCCTTTCTCTGCTGCTATAGACTCTACCCTAGGCAGAGTTTCTGTGGATAACCTTGGTTTCAGTGCTGTGTTGATTAGATTTTTTACTTGAATAACCAGACAACACAGAATTGAGAGCAGAGGGAGAGTCAACATCTTGTCCAGACACAGGTGTCCTCCATTGCTAATGCTGAACAGATTTTCGTGACTGTCTAATGTAAAATGGCTGTTGTATAGACAGAGCTTCTGAAAGGATACCATTTGCCCCAAGTTTGGCACAGGGAAAATGAAATGTCAATTGAGCGTGTAAAGCTGGGTTTCTTATGTCAAAAGTTTTAATGCATTTTTAGATTTATTCACAGATCAGGAGATCTGCAGTTCCATGGGTTTTCTGCCAGCTGGGAAGGAAACGGATGTGGAGCATTTTAAACTTTCAAAAAAGCATACCTATGAGGGATTTTTGAGGACTGATGTCCATTCCACCCTTTGCCAGGACCATATGGATCTGCTTACGTTATATTTTGTGGGGGTGTTCATAGAAGTTCTGCTTATGTTGGAGTATTTTGTATTAGACTCAGTAATTCTCTAGGGAAAAAGGCAAAACCAAAAGCACACAAGCTGCTTGAACCTTCCAAATTGCTCTCTCAGTGGCCTTCCTAAGGTTGTACCTCTGAAACATCTTTCTCTTAGTAGACCTCTAGCTCTGCTAGATTTTCATTCAATTATACATGTTTTTTCTCTTTTAAGAAGAGGACAACCTTCCAGTTTATTTCCAACAATTAAATCAGAGTCGTTCTCCCTAAGAGCAAAGAGGGGATGGCTTCAGCTTGCCTAGGACTTGTGTCTTTGGAAGCTTTTGACTAAGGCTTCAGCTGTCCAGGTGATGTTTGTCTGTGCTGATGCTACACTTGGAAGCTCCAAGGGCTGTGTCCCTGGGCTGCTGTGTATCCTCATGGAGGCTCCCAGGGTGGTGTATATCCCTTCAGGAGCTGCAGACCCTTCCACCACCACCTCACAGGCTGCTGACAAGGTCACGGTGTTTTGGTGAGCCCTGCCAAAGGTACATCATCATTGCCAAACCAGGTGGTGCTCCTGCAGCAGTTCCACTTCCTTGGATGACTTTCTCCTGCAGTATTTGCAGTTTAGCCACAACATGCAGGCTATTGCAATCCATAAATTTCTTAGAAAGGGAAGGGAAAAGTTTGGTATGTGGCCGTCTCATTTACTGCTTTGATTTTATTTTTTTTCCTTCATTCTTCCACGGATTTAAATCTGTTTGACTGGAAATGAGTGAAGGAACACATTGACACAAAGACTGATGTAGGTTTGACTGGAAAGTTCTCCCCACCGCTTTGGAGCCTGACCAACATCAGAGATTTTAATGTCACAGATAGTGTGATAGAAATTCTGGCTTAGCTGTGCTGTAAGAAAAGACCAAGGGGAACTATGGCCTGTGTCCCATTTTTGGGTCCTGAATTATTGCCAATTATAATATCTCCTGCTGCAAGCACTGTCTCCCCAGAATCACCCTGTGGGAACTGATGATAACTGCAGCAAAGAACAGAAAGAGGGTTTGTGCACAGGGGGAAGGGCTGCAGATGGGGAGAGCTGCCATAAATGGCTGAGCTGACAGTCCAGCTTTTTCCTGAATTCAAAACTTGTCTCAGTGGAAATCACAGGAATCTGCTTTTGAGTTTCAGGCTATCCAGGCTATCCATCTGCATGGAGCTGTGTGTGCAGAGAGCTTGGCCTGGGGGTGCTGTGGTCTTGCTGCACATCTGATGTGCCACGTCACTGTAAAATATGTAAAATTGAATGGAATGTGTGTGGAACAGGGGGAATGAGTGTCATGTGTGCAAAGGAATCAGCAAGGTTTTGATCAGCCCAACATGTGACCCTCTTGTCACCCTTATCCTGATTTGTTTGTTTTGCCTTCCTCCTTCACATTTTCAAAGGCCTTTCATGAGGTTTGTTCCCCAGTAATTGTCAAGGAGTTTCAGTTCAGAGTGATTTTCAGGGCAGAGCCCCATTTAAACAGCAGTAACACACACCATTGTTTTGTCCTGTGATCCAGAATCAGTCCAGCTACAGGTGATGGTTTGATGAAACGCTGCAGGAGTGAAGCTCCACAATTACTGGTTGTGGATGTGAGAAAAACCCCATAAAAATAGTGGTGCCAACTAAAAGCCCAGTGTGGTACAGGCACACCATTTCTGCTGCAGGTATTTAGGTATGGTGATTAGACTTCTGACTGAGTAATGTTAATGCTGAGTAATGTTAATTTCTCTTTGAGTCACATGCACCAACCACTGTTTATGCTTATATATATTACAGTTCTTGCCCCCTGACCTGTAGTGCTGCATGGGAACTTGCAGCTTTTTGTTGACATTCGTTTGGATAAAGAACCTCCCCTTCTTATCATGAATATGGAAACTTCACATCTAGTGTTAAAAAATCTAAAATTTAGCATTAAAAAATAGTCACAGGTACAAACCTAAGTTTGAAGTGGAAATGTGACTCTGAGAGTTGATTAGGGGAAGGAAATAGGACTCACACAAAGAAAGAGGGGATTGCACCACTGATTTTCTTAACACAACAGACAAGAGCTTTCCAAACACTGGCATAGGGAGTTAGGTGCATTCAATAGTGAATATGTTCTAGGAAATAATTTTATTATTATATATAATTATATATAATTCTTAATATAATTAAGTTTCTTGAGTAATTTGAAAACTGAAAGGATGGAGGAAGCTGTAAAAGGGAAGGGATTTGCATGGATGATCCATCCTACTTCTCTTGGCAAAGAAGTGTGCTCACCAGTACAGTGCAATGCTGGCTAAATGGTGGGTTTGTGATTCTCATTCTCTAAACTACATGAATCTGACCTTTCAAAAGGGTCTTTTCTAGTAGAGGCAATAGGAAGAATGTTGGGCAATGTTTTGTCAAAACCTGTTACAAGGCAGACTTTCCTAAAGGATTTTCCTTATATCCATCCAGGAGTATATTATATTAAAAAATAGCTTGTGGGGTCAGTCTATGGATACAAGTCCTCTGTTTCTCAGAAATTATACCCTCACCCTTCCCTGCACCCCCTGGGAGGCTTGGATTTCATTATTTTCCTTTCCTATTCAAGCAGGTTTCAAATATCTTCCCTCCCCCAGGTATTCTGTGGCTCTGCAATAGCACTTTCCTTAACATACAGAAACTAATAATGGTTAATCTGACCACTACCCTTAAAGGAAACACACATTTAAGCTTTTGAACTTGTTCATCCAGTGTTCTCCTGTGTTCACGTGCTGTTGGTGGCAGAGGCTGCACAGGTCTCCTTCACCCACGAGAGCCTGGACATTCTGTACTGGGGCAGTGGCCAGTCCTGGTTTTCCAGCTGTGTTTTAGTGTCCCTAATTCATCTCTGACCAGCAGCTCAGTGCAAACTGCAGCTGGGTTGATGACTGGCTGTGTTGCTGTCTCTTAGCAGAGGTGAAAATCACCCTGGGTGGAGAGATGCTCACACCTCCCAACTCAGACCTGGGAAGCACCTGTACCCACTGAAGACAGGAGGATATGCAATAAGACTATTTTCTTCCTCCTGCTGGAGCTAGTGTGTAGCTTGGAAAACACTACAGCTTTGCAGAAATCTATGCAAAGACATTTCAGTAATTTTTTAAATTAGATTTTCCCCATTCTTGGTGAAATGCTTGGATTAATTAACAGTGCCTTTGTTACACATGTGATTACCTAAATTGGCTCTGTAGGCTTGTACTAATGCTGAAACTAAACAGTGCTGCACAGTTATATTTTAACTTGGGAAGTATTTTCAAAAAATATGTTATGTTCTGCATGTATTTTTCGTACTTTTCATTTCTCGTTCACTTGCAGAACATCTGGTATTTTAAATTGCTGCAGGTAGAAACGGATTATATAATCTCTCTGCCAAAACTTTAACCCACTGGTGAATCATATCAGTTATCAGGATCTCTACTTTGGGCAGTGGCCAAGAAAGGTGTTTCTGTCTCTTTTTCACCAGAGCAAACAGTGAGTACATGGAAATACGGGTTTGCCTCTCAAGAACAGTTAGCGATGGGGTTTTGGCAGTGCTGTTTGTGGTGGTGGTGGCAGCTTGTGTTTTCGTTGTTGGACTTTTTAAATTAGCAAGTTATATTTTGATGTAGCCAGTCTCTGAGGCTTAAGCTGCTCATTTTCTGGGAAGGAATGCCATGGGTACCCTGCTAGCACTGACAATGTTTTGTTGCCACACTGGCTTCTGAGCAAGCTCTTCCCTCCAGCTCAATCTCTGTGTTGCAACCAACTTTGCCAAGAAACTGTAAAGGACAAGAGAAATTTAAAAAATACCTTCAGCAATGTACTAAATCATAGAACAATGGAATCATTTAGGCTGGAGAAGACCTCTAAGATCATTCAGCCCAGCCATTAACCCAGCAGAGCAAGTCCACTGCTAAGCCATGTCCCCGAGTGCCTCTTTTAAATACCTCTAGGGATGGTGACTACACCACTTCCCTGGCAGCCTGTTCCAATGGCTGACAGTGCTTTCAGGGAAGGAATTTTTTCCTAATATACAATCTAAACCTTCCCTGGCACAAGGCCTTCTCCTCTTGTCCTGTCATTGGTTGCCTGGGAGAAGAGTGCAAACCCCACCTCACTACAAGCTCTTTTTGGGCTGTAGAGAGTGATTATAGAGTGGTAAGGTCCTCACTGAGCTCTCTTTTCTCCAGGCTAAACAGCTCCAGTTGCCTCCTCCTTGCAGGCAATGCAAAGCCCTTACACTGGGGAGATGCACAGTGGGATCCTCAGGTCATGCATTTTCACTGCCAAAGCTGCCTTGTGTGTGTGCAGTGTGAGCCCTTAATTGCCTTGGGAGTTAAAATCAGCTGCTCAGACTGATCCTCCACCATATGGGATGAAATGTTTGTGTCCCTTTGGAATTTTCTTTTATGCAATATGCATAATAGACTGAACGAACTGCCTCCATTCAGCTTTTCCACTGAGGGAGGAGGGCTGAGCCTCCTCAATTCAGGGAGCTGTGCACATGTCCCTGTGTGGCTGTGGCTGTCCCACCAGGCTGCTGCTGCTGGCCCTGCAGAGGTGTCCCAGCAGAGAGAGCCGTGCTGCAGTGAGCCTGCAGGGTGTATGGGCTCTGGGGGCTGACATCCCATTTCCTACCAAACACAAAATCCAGATGTAGCCCTTCCACAGACCTGCTTGCCAGGGCAAGCTGTAGATACCTGCTGAACATAGGTTGTTTTCCTCATAACATACTGCACCTATAAATTTTTTAGCTAAGGCTAAAGGAGGGAGGCTTATATTCATTCCTTTGCTGAACTCTTCTGATGGGCAGAAATGCCATTTTCACAGACAGGTCTCACTCTGCTTCTCCTCAACTGGGAAAGACAGACTTGTTAGTGAATAATGTGGTTTATTTTTCTGTAGAGAATGCATTTATGTGAGGGAGTAATGACTGACTACTAATAAGCTTCTTGTCGGAGAGAACAGCCCTGTAATTTTATGGAGGGGTCTGTCTCCACGGACATGTGAAATCAGACCTGCCATCCTAAAACTGCTGTTAGGTGAGTGAGGAGTCCAGCACAGAGCAGGGCCAGGACCATCCTAGCCCTGTTTGACAGCTGCCATCGGGGCTGGTGGGGCTTTTCTTTGCCCTGCCCCTGGGGGTGATCCTCCTGTGACAATGGATTTTAGTGAGAGCCACGTGGGCTCACCCTGTGCTCTGCCACACTGCAGCCAATGTTGAAACATTTAGACACCAGGGATATGACTCAGATGCCTGTGCTAGATAACTGAAAATAAAATAAGAACCAAAAGGAAACCCTCCGGAAGGAGGGGAGGGCCTGCATGCATATTCAGTTGGACAAAAATCTGGCATTTTAAAGTCTTTCTGAGAAAAACAAGCCTAAGCCTTAAGCTAAAATGCTCTACAGCCATTCCCTCCCCTCCAGCTGATATAACAAATGGAACCAGTTTCCACCCCCATCCCTCTTTTATCTCTTCCCTTTCAGTAAAGCCTGAAGAAAGTATTTCCACTCCTCACCCTCCTTATACCAGGAGGCTGCCTGATATCCCCTTGATCCATGGGAAATGGATGAAAACTGCAATGGGATTGTTTGTTCTGTTACAGATGTGCACAGCTCCTTCACCCCCAAGGCACGGGCTGCCAGAAGGTGACAGTTCTGTATGTGCCTGCAGCTGCCTCAAAAAAGGGTCTGAAATACATATGTGTTGTGGGAGAGAAGCATGAGGGTTTTAAGCACACATTTATGAAAATATGAGAGCTTAAGAAGAATTGGGTCACATCTGACTGCTACCATCTGGCCCACTTCACTCCAAGATTACCCAGGAATGTATTTCACATGTGCCTTTGGAACAAGATTGTGAGCTGCCAAAAAGAAAATATTTTACAGCTGAGCATTGCGTTTCACTCGGAGCAGTTCAAATGTAAAATCCCAAGGAGGAGGATTCCACTGGCGGGTATCAGGCAGGGAATTTGGGTTCAGTCCCTTTGTTTTGTCTGGGCAGTTTTGTAATATGGGACTTTGTTGATTGGTGGATTGGTTTAAAAGGCCCCTTGGTTAGAACAGAAGTTTCCTAGTGGAGAGTGGTTTCTTAAACCAGAGTCCTGGGTAGGCAGCTGAGTTTGTGTTAAACTGGAGCCACAGAGGAGGCTGAGCTGTGCAGGTGGCTCCGTGGGGAGAGCTGTGGCTGGGGGGAGGCACCTTGGATGGAGGCTGGAGGTGTCAGAGTGCTGCTCCCAGTGGAGCTCCCATCAGTGGGGAGGCTTTCCCAAAGGGCTTCACCCATGTGTGTTTCCCTGTGGGTAGCATGAGGGCATCTCACCTCTGTAAAACAGGTGTGCTGCCTTGCCAGGCATATATATGTATAGGTAAATGTTATTTGATAAGCCTTAAAACATCTAAAAATAGGTTTTGTGGTGATCTCTGCATGCTTGCAGAGATGTGCACATTCCTCCGTGGCTCACCAGCATGAGGCACAGACTCTTACAGGGTGAGAGAGCCCGTGGCACCTCCTGCACATGGGCTGATGTGGGTTCCTTCCCAGTAAAACAGGGAATGTGGGAACAGCAGCACTTAGCTTTGCCTCAGTCTGGGCACCCTGCAAGAGGAAAGGGAGCTTTTTGTGTGTGTGACCCTAAGGAGGATGGAATTAATCCTCTCTCTGACTCAAGCAAGGTTTGCAGGACCAGAGAGCTGAACCAGCTGTGTAGGTTTCATTTCTTGCAGTGTGCTGGAGATTATGGACTGCTGAGGTTAGTGACAGATATAGGCTCTCTACGGGATGCTGGGATAATCCTGAAAAGCTGGGAGGAGTGCATCTTTGCCTTTTCATATATTTATTTTTAATAATTAGAATCAGCCACAGTTCATTTTTTTACTTAATTATTGGTGTAGGTTTTGAGTGAGAGGAGTTCTGGTTTTTAAGATATAAAAGATGGGGCACTTTCATTTATCCATGGGGTTGGAGATCTGTCCAGTATGAAAGAGTGTGCAAGTGCACAACAATTTTGCTGGCTGGAGCCACCTGTCCTGAGGTTTGTGTGGTGGGAAAGTGTGCGCTGGGACCGGCTCCAAGCTTCAAAATGTGCTTATGAGCAAGTCTTCCCACTGGCCTCAAGGCACCCCACACCCTGCTAATGTGCTGCTAGGCTTGCACCACTTTCTTCCACAGCTTAAAAATGGGCACTGTCTCAGCACAGTGGCACCTCTCATCTTTGGAGGCTTTTGGGTCAGGGCAGCTGGCTTCTGGTTGCCACACAAGGAAAGTAGTTCCCTTTGTTCTACAGTAGTTACACAGCAAAAAAAAGGTTCAAATTGCTACACTGTTGTGTTTCATTCCTGTCAAACTCAACTGCTTTTAACCAAGAAAAGAACAAATCCAAAACCCCTCATGAAATCATGTTCTGCAAAGGTGTATTTTTCGTATTTAGAAATATTTACTAAGAAGTCACGAAGCCTTGATTGTCCTGTAAAACAGAAGGATTGGACAACTTCGCTGCCACCATTTTTACTTGTAAATTTTAACAGGCTCCAAAGGCCAACAGTGACAGTGGTGTTCTGTGACTTTGCTGCAGCTGGAAAGCACTGAACATGATGAGACAAGAACTGGAATAGTAATTCCAAATAATTCATTGAATTATTTCTTGCTCCATTCTGCCATTTTTATTAGCCTAAATATAGGCTGTGCTTTTGGTAATAAATGTCAGTTAATCCAACTCTTTCTCAAACACACCCAAGGAAGAAGACAGAACTGAGCAGGAAATAGATTTTACCTCAGGCTGTGTTTTCATGGGAATATCTGTGCTCCACCCCAGTAGTCTGTCCAAGCCAGTTGTTCGTTACCACATGTAGCACTCACCAGAGAAGGGACTGAAATTTCTGTGCTCTGGGTATTGTTTGCTGAGAAATCTCATTTTACAAAACACCTGTTGTTGGGTGTGTTGTAGATTTAGGAAATTAAAAAAAAAAAAAAAAAAAAAAAAAAAGAACACTTAATTTTTCCTTTGTTGGTCTCAGAAAAGAAAAATCTACAGCATGGGAACATCTTCCGAGCCAGGGAAATGCTTTCTATAGATTAGCAGTAGGAAATGCTTAATCTCTGTTGGAGCTATCAGGGAATTTCTTCCTGCTCCCACACACTGCCAGCCTGATATGTCCCTTTGGAACACCAGTGAATGTATTTAAGCAGTGAAAGTCTTTGTCTCCCACTCTATTCATGTCCTTTACCATTTTCAGAGCCCACAAGCAGAGTTTTCACCTTGTATCTCTTCAGGGAGTTGTGGGACATATAAATATTTTGGCTGATATTTGCTGGGGTCAGTAAATGCCTTTCATCTGTAATATAGAAAATATTCCTGGCTTGTGTGATGTCCTCACTTCAGGCAGGGGGTTTAGGTTTTCTCTTGGTGGGACAAAAAGTAAATCAATCGAGAGCACGTGTAACAGGGAAAATGCACTCACCTAGAACTGCAGAGTGTTGCTAGTGGCAGAGCCTTGCCAACTTTACAAAAAACATTATTAGTACAGACGCTTTTATAATCCATTATAATCTAATAGAGGGTGTCTTACACTGCCAGTACAACTGAAGAATGAATTTCTGGTCGATATTTTTCTCATAGATAAGAGCACGCCTTTTGAAATCAAATCTGCTTAGCACTAGGTGGCACTCTGCTATAATCTAAATTAGTTTGCTTTAGTTTTGAAGTTTGGTAAACATTTTAGCAATGACAACAACAGAAAGAGATTAAATTCATCAGCAAGTTGCCAGGATAGGCACCCATGTTGTGAAACAAGGGGAATTTTAACTAAATTGTAAAGCCTCTCTAATGTCCACTGGAGGAGAGGACAGGATGGAAATGAGATCCATGTACCTCTTCTAACAGTGCCAGTCATTGCACTTGCTATTGAGAAACCAATATGGCATTTTGTGGGTTAATAATATGGTGCCCTCTGAGGAAGTGGTGTGGAGGTGTATAATTCAAGGCCTTGTCAGTAGAGAATAGAGTAGGGATTGTGGAACAGCTCCTAAAAGAAGAGCTGTTCAGCCCCACCTGTTCTTGGTATATTTTGTATCATGGAGGCCAGGAGAGGGAAAGCTCAACTCTCTGAAATTTTCATTGGTTTGCATTGCTATGGTTTTTATTTTTATTTTAACAGACTGAATGCATGGGGTGTGTGAAGATTTAATAGAGAGGCGGTTTCTGGGTCAAATATTGCCTGACTGGATGTAGGACCAGCTCTTGGTCCGAAGGGACGATAGGTTTCTGGAGCTGGGTAACGATGTGGGCAAGTTTGCAGAGTGAATCCTTAGGGGAGGAAATGGAATTGAGGGATGTAGGGCTGGAATCCAGTTTGTAGCTCTAAACAATAACCTGGAAACCTTGGGGTTGCATTGCAGTTCATCCAAGCAGTTTACTGGATGAAAATGTATATCTGTATGTGTAAGTATTGAATTTGTATATGGGATGTATTTGCATACAAATGTATATTTAAATGAATATTTTTCCTCATCCAGAACAAATAGATAGTCTTAGCAAAACTCAGATTGTCAACGCTGTTAGAAAAATATATGGCTTGGAAAACGACTGTCACCCACTGATAGGGCAGGGCTGCTTCTGGGCTGCTTCTGAGGAAGGGTGACCTGTGGCTGGGGACACACCCCAGCCCTGGCACTGCTGCTCTGGCCATCAGAGGCCGACAATCCTATGTGACTGTGAATGCAAAGGATGATTGAGCCAAAGGCTCCTCTGCTACAGCCTCATTCACCCTCCAGCTGGCAGAGCTGGAGACATGAGGCTCTGCAGCTGGTGCGTGATGAGAATTGAGCATCTCTGCTGCTGACCAGAGAAGAGAGAGTGTTGCTGGTAAAGCTGAGGTGTGTGGGCAGTTCTGTGTGCCCAGCAGAGCTTAAAAGCATGTCTGAGGCTGCTGCAGGCACTGTGCCCTTGGGAGCCAGAGACTGAGCACATGCCAGCTGGGAGGCAGCTGAAGGTGTTTTCTGGGAAGGCTGACCTGAACTCCCTGTAGTCCTAGGAAATGAGGCTGGCAGAGGAGGAGAAGGGCATGGGTTTTTCTGAACTAATTTAGGTATTAGACATCTTTATCTGGCATCCTGGGGACCCTGGGCTGTCTTTCTTCCTTGGCATGTGGGGATTCTCTGTTTGCCAGGAGAGAGCTCCAGGGCCCCTGCAGCTCCTGGCTGGGGGAGTTGCAGGGCTTCCCCTCCTGCAGGAGTTCAGGATAGCAAGGTTGAGTGAAAAGGGAGGGAGCCTGGCCCAGCTCCCTGCTTCAGGCATTTGCTTGGGAGGGAGGAGCAGGCTTCAGGTTCCTCTAAATGCCAGGCTTTGTCAAAACATCAGGTGTGTTTCATAGGAGCTCTGCGTGTGCCTCTGTGTGTGTGTTTCTTCTGGTGAATGCTGACTTTTAAATGCTAGCCTGTAACCTTTTGGTTTGGGTTCTGCCCCCAACGTTAAAGGCTCCCTCCCCAAATACCTTTTCTGTGTAGTCCAGTTCCTACCACCCCAAGTGACTGGGGCCATTTTCCTTGGCTATCTTGGCATATTATCTGTTTAACAGTTTTCTTCCAACTGATGGTTTACGGGTTTGTTTCATTTTTCCCTGAATTTTAGCCCAGCCCTTGTTTTGTCCTGTAAGGCAGCTCTGATATTTTGGAATGCCTTTATTATTTGTTCCCCTTCAAATGTTTACAAATAATTAATTTATGTTTTTGTTCCACAGCACATCTTTGGTTGTAATGGCAAAATGGGATATATTTTGTAGATTTCTTCTTTTCTAAGGGATAAGATCAAGGCTTCTGTGTTTCTATCTGGAGGCATGTGTGCAAAGAAAGATAAAGCCAAATGGGAGCAAATGGCTATCCATACACACTTGTGTACAGGCTGGGTTTTTTTCTCTAGTCTTTTTGGGAGTTAATGCTTCCCCTCCTGTGAAGATTACATGACAAAATTTTCCACATAAATTCAAATCCTTCTGAGGTGGTTCATGGTGAAATGTGCCCCACTGAACTGTTTTTTTGTGAAGGAATACAACTGCAAATCAGTCCAACATGTGGTGGAGCCATGGTAAAACACACTAGGCAGCCTGTCTTCCAGTGTATATTTCTGCTGGCAGAGACCCTAGATCTCCTTGGCCAAGCATTCAGTGCTGGGATAAAATCTAGATTCCCAGCAAATTCTCAATTAAGTGCAAGATGTTTCTTGAGCACAGAGCCAGAGATCAAACTGAAATAAGGCTCACTCTGAGAAATATTTTGAAAACTGTTTGAATAACCTAGTGTATACAAATATTTTAGGTCAACTATCATATTCTCTCAAGACTTGTAGGCGTTTCTGTATGGGTGCCAGCAGCACTGCATCTCTAAAGAATGGAACCAAAGCTGAATTCTTGCTTCCACTACTGTGTCAGTGAATCCACCCACGGCTTGATAATGTCAGTGCAATGCGATGGAAAGTTTTAATTATTGTTTGGCCTTTGTGTTGTTTTAGTGATATTTTTATGTCAGCACTGCGAGGAAAAGGAGAGGGTACTAACCAGGGATAGGAAAGCAAACCATCCAACTCTTTGAAGAAAACCTCATCTCTGTTTCCAAAGTCGTGCTGGGAGGTAGCTTTCCATTTTTTTTGCCTTTAAAACCTTGCCTTAAATTAGAGGATAAACAACCCTATACAATTTCTTCTCCTCTGTTTCTGAATCTGAATAGGGCACACGCACTCAATGCCCTCATAGCGCCACAGACACGTTTGGCTGCTCTGTGGATGGCAGCAGTGTGGCTGAGTGTGCCTGGCTCCCCAGGCTGTGCCTCTCACCAGCCCCAGCTCAGCTCTCTGTGCTGCAGGCGGAGCCGGGGCCGGGGTCTCGCTCCATCCCAGAAACCACTCTGCTGACCAGCTCTGCTTAAGTAGTTTGGCAGAATCCTGTTTAGCATTGGAAGGAATGCTTTTAATAGTCTGTATTTCTCCTGGAGGCCTGCATTAGGGATGCAGTTGCCTCCCACACACACACACACACACACACACACACACACACACGAGTCTGATTGGAAAGTGTGATATGGCATGGATGTGCGTTGTGGCCATGGGATGTCAGCAAGGGAGATTTAAAGTACTGCTGGAGGAATGACAGAAGTATTCAGACCTTTCAATACCAGAGGCCAGATTCAGAGGTCTCATATATGAAAGCAGCAGCAACTTTGCTGAAGGCAGTGGTGTTACTGTTCTCTAATGCATGTGAAAAGCTTGTGCATTATTCATTATCTGAACCAAAGCACATCCGTGCTTTTATGCCACTTTGATATTTGGTACATGGAGCTGTGAACCTCCTAAGGAGGCACTTGCCAGCTGCTGTTGGCTCTTACACAGGAGAATTCATCACATCCAGAATTCTTGCAGCAGCTGATGACAAATGCATTGTTGCTTTGCAGTCTGTGGAGTTGGAAAAAGGACGAGGCTTCCATACACCTCCAGTCAGGTTTTTGGGGTTGTTGAAAAGACACCTGATCACCTTCAGAGTTATTTGCAGGTAGAAAGAGCTCTGTGTACAAAGCCTCAGTTGTTTGCAAATACTGTAATGGGGCTGTGTGGGCACGTGGGATGGATGAAAGGGTTGTCAGCCACAAGTACTCACAGCTTAAACATTAGTTTCTTCTCTCCCTGCCTCCCTTCCCCAGCTTAACTACAGTGAAAATTTATTTTCATATTAAATACTTTGGCTATTTTTCTTTTTATTATTATTTTTAATTTTTCTGGCTCACAAAATGAACTTACGCTCTTGGATTGCATAATAACGGCTACTAGAACTCAAAACTTACTTTAAAAGACGAGCAAAAATGTGACCCAGAGATGAAAAAGCTGCTGATTCCTAAAGAGGCTTGATGAAAATATCAACAAAGGTAACACCAATATACAGAGGCTATTGATAGGACTTCAAGAAGATATAAAAAATTAAAGATCTCATGTTTTTGTTTTTTTTTTTTAATTATTGTGTAGAACTTAAGCATGAGCAAAATGAAAACAGTGATAAAGCAAAAACACCTGGAAAAGGGAACGTGTAAACTGTGATCCTGTGCATCAGAATTTTGCTGAGCAGAGGAAGGCATATTCTACTTGGTGTGTAAGCAGTGTATCACTTCATGATAGCTCCTGTTCCTCTGAAGGGTTAGAGAAAGCATGAGTCTGCTTGAGTTAGCTAATGTGGATCCAAGTATACTCTTCAAAAGGGAACATTTATAGCTACTTAATATTGTGTGGCACTTAAATATTTTTCTAACAACTCCATAAAGAATTAAGGAATCATATGCTGGTCAGTGCTGTGGATGTGACTTCTCTTTTTGATAAACAATTTCCTATTAGCTGCTGATTGTGAGTTGTGGTTGTCTTGACAAACCTGAGTGTTTTCACCCTGCTGACAAGCCTTTGTGTTGCCTGTATTGGTTATATGCTTATTTTATTTTGGCAAAATAAAATTGAGCACAAGGAGGTGTGTGAACATGTAGGTAGGTGATTTCACCCTTAGGAGTCTTGGCAGGGAATTCTGCAGTGCACCCATGCCTTTGACAGCAGCTTTATGAGGACATGTGTGAGAAAGGATTTCCTGAGATGGAGTTTGTACACCTCCAGAGACCGACAGAGCCACCTCTTGCAGCAGCAATGCTGGGGCTGGCTGTGGCAACAGCAGATACTGACAGGTGCAAAGGAGGTTTGTTTTGAGAGAAGTGTATTTGTAGCTGGGATGCTGCACATGAAAAAACAGTCAAAAGAAGGTGAATTAGGATGAAAAGGTGTCTGTGAATAGACAACACAATGTAGAATCCATGTTTTCACCTTTCATTTGATTCCTTTTCAGATTGATTTGGATTAGCTAATTCTCCCTCTAACGCTGATGTTAACAAAAAATGCTCTCTGTGTAGAGAGATCTTCGCAGCAAAACATAAGAGTCTGATGTCTGCAGCAAATGCCAAGGGAAATTTACTTTTGAATAGCTCTAATCTGATCCTGTTGCCTTGCTGTCCACCAGCACAATGTGTGCACTCCTGGAGCACACAGGGTTATTCCTGTTGAATTTAACACATAAGGGATTAATTGTGCCCTCTGGGTCAGGGGAACAATCCTGACAAAAATCTCTTGGTTGATCCCACTCACTTAATTTTTGGTTTGTATCCCAGAAACATCTCAAATGAGAACAAGGTCACTCCAGATCACACAAGCTATCCTCTCTCTCCTCTTTTGGGAGAATTGTGCCTCCTCCTGTCTGCCCATGTGCCAGTCTGTCCTGCAGGAGGCTTTGGGAAGCATGGCCAGACACCTCTGCTGTCTGCAGCTTGATTGTACAGAAATGAGCGCTTTCTCCGAGGAGGATTCCATCCCAGGCAATCCAAAGCAGGACCTTCTGGATCTTGTCTGCTCAGTTTTAAGTATCAAATCAGCACAAAGGGAGTCAGAATGGAAGATCAGAATAAATCTGCTCGATGTTTGCTATTTACTGCTCAAGCGTTCCTCTCAAAGCCCAGAGGCTGGAGAGGGAAGGCTCACCTGCTGGCAGCAGGTTAGTCCCTGTATTTTAATGCTGAAAACTCCCATGCAGGATCTTAAAAATCTGCTTTTTCCATATCGTTAAAAAACCCGTGTGTTCACTTCAACACGGCATGGTTCCCTGTATTAGTAAGTCCTAAAACTGCCTTCCCTATTGTCTGAATTTCCATTTTCAGCTTACATTTTTTCTACTCCTGCGGGAGGCTCCCCACTTTCATTCTCATGCAGTGTTGGAACTGGGAATCCCATTAGCATTGTTCACATGACCTGTGGAATGTGAGCAAACGTTTCACAGCCCTCTATCTTCTTGGCTGCTCTCCAGGGCCTGTAATTAACTCCACATATATTCCTCTATCTATCATGGGCCTTTAGATCCCACCTGATAGAAAGAGTGAAAGCTGGAATAGAAAGCAAAGCTTTATCGAAAAAATCAAAGAAAGTGCTTTACTTGCTGATAAGTCTTTAAGTGTTAACTGTGCACGTTCACCTTTTAACAAGATTTCACTCCTAGGAAAGCACTGCAAGCACAGAGCAGCCCTTTGAAAGGATCATGTGTCTTGCAATGTGCAAGGGATGCTTGGGCATTCTTTAATTTTTTAAGCATGATGGTGAGCATGTGACTTGTGTGTGGGTTGAATGAATCTTTATGTGGGTAACAAAACTTTTTAATTTAATAAGTCATTTAACTCTCTTGTCATCCTGGCAAGAACAGTTTTCAAAAGCATCTGCTTTTTAAGTAGTATACTTCTCTTTCTTCCTTTTGCTTCCTATCATATATGCTTCTGAAAAACATTAATTGATTCTGTATTTAATTATCTTACAAATTACGTCATGCTTTTGACAGGACTGGTATTATCATAGACCTGGTGAGGAAAAAAATGATAGCATTCATAAAAGTAAGATACAGATACATAAGATAAAATTTTGCTGGCATATCATTTAATTCACAACCTATACTGAGGTTCAAGTCTTTGCTATGTAAATCTGAAGGAATACCACCACGGAAACAAGTGCACCAGCAGAGCTGGAAGTTGAACTTCGCCTTTTTTTTTTTTTTTTTAGTAAAATAGTAGAATTTCAGATCTTTCATCCATTTAGTTTTCTGTCAGCTCAGTCTATCTTCCATATCTAATTATGTATATTTAAACCTGATTAGCATAACTGTTCAAAAACAAAGGCTCTCATGGCTTTTAGACTCAGGCTATTGAGATGCTCAAGACACTGCTTGTAGAGAAAAGTTAGTGGCTCAACAACTCTTGGTATCATATTCCAATTGATGGCTTTTATGTGTGTCATTCACCTGGAACAGATGTTTTCCCTCCTGCTTTAACTGTTCCCCAAAAATATCTGAAAGGAATTTGAAAATACAATTAATATGCATGTCTATCCAATGAATTTAAATAAATTAGCATTAAAATTGATTCTGGATTTATTTAGATGCTTTCTGCAGCAGACAAAAATAATCTTGATGCAGGGCTGAATTTTGTCAGATGCCTCAGTAAAAAGCAGAGACTTTTGTTCAAAAGAGGAATCTTTATTAAGAGATGGTAATTCAGTCCTAGAGCTCTTCTTTTGGTGACCAGCGTGAGCCCTTGGATTTTGGTCTGCTGCCAAAATGACAGAGGAGAGCAATACCTTGAAAGAGGATCACAGTCAGCTGAATCCGCTGAGGTTTTGGGAGAGGAGCAATGCAGATCCACTGTTGTTTTACAGTACAGGCTACTTTAAAATTCTGCACTGGGCACTAGTTAGTCCAGCAATTCCTAGGCTAGAGGTACTTCTAATAAGCTGGAAATATGCATTGCAGGGTGTTGGAGGCTCAGGTAAGGAGAATTGTCTGTCCAAGCTTAAAGGATTTCATATCCAGGGTGTCCAATTCCAGAGCAGGATGAGGAAAGGGGATGGTATTAAGGCATTTGAGGAGGATGTGCTTTCTTTAAGGAGCACCTTCTCCTGGTAGGAAGTTTAGCTAGGTACAGATATTATTTCCTTGCTTCCCTAGTTTTTGCTTTTTTTATTGCAAGGAGTGAATTAAAAAACATTATTAAAAATTAAATATTAAGTATTAAAAATAAAATCAAATATTATTAAAAATAAAATCTATCTTCTTTAAGGTACCTTTCAGCAGCTGCTCCTTCCATCCCCAGCAAGTTTGTCAGCTCTTTTGGAGACCATGGACCAAGCGAGATGTCAGTGCAGTGACAGGTTTGGAGAGCAGCTCCTGTGAGCTGTGTCAGATGCCAGCTCCAATCTTTTCCAGCCCAAGCTACATAAATATATTTTAAGGATTGGCCATGATCCCGTAATTAAATAGCTAGCTGTGTCGGACTTTCCTGACTGTAGTTGTATTTGAGATGGAACATGAGTTTTCCCTGGCTTTTAGGATTGACGAAGTTGGAAATGTCATGCCGGGGTGGAAACCAAGTAAAATACAGATGTAAGGGCTTTTGTCAGGGATGTTTCAAACTCAGTCACAAGATGACAATGGAGTCTGACCACTAATTTACTGTTTACTCAAAATTAGGAAAGGCTGAAGGGGTTGAGAATAGAATTAGCTATACTTGCTTGCATGGTGCTTTCATCTTCTCCAGATTGCTCCCCGAGGCTGCAGTGTGAGAAGAGGGCTGGCAAAGGCAGGGGCAATGCTGTGCCTTTGGCTCCTGCAGGGCCAGCATGCAGGGAATCCCAGAGTGCAGCAGCTCTGCTGGCAGCTGTGCCACCAAGGAAGGGGGGACTCAAGCTCTCTGCTGGGAGTCCTGTCTCCCTCTGTTGGATTTTCTCTTGTGCATAAAACACCAATCCATGAAACAAGTTGGGTTGGAAGTTCCCTCATAAAATGTTCTAATGAAGCCTGTAAAAATAGCAAATAATAACAGGACATTTTTAAAGAAGGTTCAAAATTATGATCATTTTCCCATGCCTCCCCCAGAATATCAGATGTTAATCTTGTTCCTCCCACAGTCTAATGATACAAGATGCTTCAAACAACAGGTAAAAGATAATCATAAGCTTTTACTAAGTAAAATTAAGACAGATGTGTTTTCTCTTTTGATCTAAAGCCTGAGCTTAGTTAAAATGGCTAACAAGACACTTGTACCTCACGGCAACAAAGTCAACATAAACATACCAAATATTTGTAATTTTTTAAAATTAAATTATGAAATGAAAAGTTCATTTTGCTGCCTTAATAAAGGTGTTGTCAGCATACCAGTGAAAAATATTATTTATATTTTGGTGTGAGCATACCTTTTGAGGGTATTTTATTACACTCTTATGAACAGTGAATTATTGGTAGGCTTTTGGGAGTCTGCAAAACCAAACATATAAATGAGAATGAGTCATGATGTACTTGCTGGTTTACTTTCTTTTCTGAATGATTTAATTTTTTGTGACCTGGCAGTTTATTGCTTTAAGTTACAAACCTTTTGAGCTGGGTAGGTGTGGGATGAGCGTGTGGGATGTCAGTGCTGCTGCTTCCCCCACCCAGAGAGATGCCCTGCTCAGGGTATGATGAGGCAGTGTGTCCTCATTCTGGCAAGGAATCAATATTAATATAATTGATTATGAACTTACTGCAGCAGTCTTGCAAAAACAGACAATGCATGATGGAGGTAGCCATCAAAATTACCTCTTTTTTGATCTGACACAATCTTTCTCTTCTGAGGCTAAAATGTTGTTTGACAAAGGCAGCCCTTTCTCATTGTTTAATAGATGTTGATGAGATGCCTGTGTTCTGTTTGTGAATGTAAAAATAAGAAAAAAGAAACAACAATATTTTTTCCTTTCTTGAAAACATTTGAAAATTAATATTCGAATAGCTCGTTTGAAAACTGGCATTTGGCCAGGATTACAGCTTTCATTGGGAAGGACTTTGGAGAGTTTCAGTGGAAATTGGTTTTGATTTGGCCAACTTTCTGAGCCTTTGAAAAATATTAAAATGGATAATGCCCAGTATGTTTTTTTTCCACTAGGCTTGTATAGATGTATTCATCATGCATTCCAGTGTGGATAACTAGCAGTGTTATGAAATAGGAAATGAAAATCCAGAGAAACCCAGGGCTCTGGGTTTCTGGTAAATAATCTGTTCCAGGAGATGTGTACTACAGATTGCTGTGCTGAGGCACCTGGGACCTGTTGGTGGACAGACTTTGCTGAGCTCTGGAGATGTGCAGGGTCACAGGGAAGGGAAGGTTTTGTGGTGGAGCTTTAAGGGGGCAGCAGGGCATTGTGGTGTTGTTTAGAGGCTTCACTCTCTGTAGTGAATATTGGGCATGCAGTACTTAAAACCTGCCAAACTGGGGGCAGTGACCTTAACTTTGAATGGTTTTAAATACATATGTTACATTCAGCTGCTTGACTGTACCTTTTTATGAAAAATCAAGATGTGGTAGCATGTGACTGTTACAGGCATTCTCTTTTTCTGCTCTGTGCTCAGTCGTGATGTGCTCCATGTCCCAGTGTAAATGCCATTTTAGTAACCTGGCCTGCATTTCTCCACCTGTATTATTAGAATTGTTTCTTTATCTTCAGTTTGCTACGTCTCTGACAAATTTTTGTTTTTACAGAGAGCAAGACACTTAGATCTCTTTTCTTAACAGCCTTCTAAATGGCAACTAATGACAAATGTCATTATTGCCTCTGCCTTGACTTTCATCAGCCAGTCATGCTGTTCTTCTCTTTTCTCATATTTTACCACAATTTGTCTTGTCTCTCTGCAATCAGGTCAGTAGGAAAAACATGTCCAAAAAAGTTTGATAAATAATAGCTGCGTGGGCAGCATTCTCACACACTAAGCGTGAAGGCTGGAATGAATCCACACACCTATTTTTTTCCATTTTTTCTTCAGGTGGTAGAAAATGGCCAGAGCAAGGTAGGTGGAAGACGCATCCTCTGTCTCATTCCCAAGCACAGCAGTGGCTGGTGCAGCATCCAAGATTGCATCAGTGAGCTTGAACGTGGCTGAGCAGCGCAGCGGCGTTTGCCCAGGAGCAGCAAACCAGGGGTTCCCATCCATTGAACACTGAGCCCGGGCCTCCTTGTGCAAAACACAGAGTTTCAGGAGTGCAGATCAAAGCTGGACACCCTGCCATGTGTACCCTCAGCAGCTGGCAAGCAGGGCCACAGCCTCCAGGAATTTATTGGAGTAATCTGCTGGCACACCCAGCTGACACAAAACCTGGGGCTGCAGAGAGGAGCTGGAGTCTGAGTAAAGGAGAGAGTAATTGCTCACCAGTTTTACATCTGGTGTGACGATTCTGGAGTGGTTGCAAGGCCAAAAGTTGATGGGAAGCAGGAGGTAACCTCTTTTTCCCTCCTCACCTGGGAGGAGATTGTGTAGAAGGACGCATGCTAAAGATACACTCCCGATGGGTTGTGGTCTTTACTGGGAACAGCACTAGAATCCCCTGGGAGTCAACATGCTTTTTCAATAAATGCCTCTCCCCTCTTTATGAGGAGATAGAACTTCACAAAATCTTTTTTTTTAAGACTTTCCAGTAAATTATAAATATAAACGTTTTTATTCATATTTTTAAGCGTATCATGAGAAGAATGTTCTTTAAAATATTTGGCAGACTTTCCACACTTCTTTCCATGAAGAAATTCTATTGTTCTCCATTAAACATTCCCAAAAACTTCAGTTGCTCTCACATAACAGTATAGAGCTTTTCACAGGTCAGGGGATAATTTATTTTTTGAATTAATGAATGTAATTTCATTGAGTTTAATATTTTAGCCAGGATTTATTATAGTGAAATCTCTAATTTATGTTCAGCTCGGGTGAATAGTGCCTTACATTTGTCATAATAATGATTGATTGGAGGTCTCATTACAAAGCAGTGGTATGATGGCTCCCATTTTATTCTGAATAGGAGCAATGACAAAAAACACTGCTGTGTGTGACACTTTCTTGTCATTTTTTTCTGCACTCTCAGCTGAGGCAAACTGAATTGCAAGGAGTAATTTTCTTTATTTCTGAGTTGTCTTTCAGGCTCAGTTTGAGGAAAGTGCATCAAATCTGGGACACCTCCAACCAAAACCTGCATTTCTGGTGTCAGCTAGGTACCTGTGGTCTTTGGCTTTTAAACTTTTGATTTTCTTGAGACGAAACCTCACTGCTAGGTAGAGCACTAGCCTTAGAAAATATTGTTATTTTTGTGAATTTGAATAAGTCCTTGCTCCTCTCTGCCATAAAAATTATCAAGGAAATAAAATATATCTTAATTGTATCATTGTCTTTATATCTGTTAAATGGCGGCAATTATCCTTATCTAACTAACTTTTCAAAAGAAGTGCTGAGTAGGTTCTGTAGCTATATTTTCCATCTTTCTCTAGAGATATGGATTTTGGGTTTTAAAGTATTTGTATCAGCTGTAGGAGTTAGAGTAACTACAACTGGGATATTTAGTATTTGCAGTATGAATAATTAACAGTTGTCTGACAAAAGCTGCTTTGTTTAACTGTGTAAAAAGAGAAGAAGAACTCTATTTTGAAGAGAAGGCAGACACCACAGACACAGGAGAGGATTAAAAATTGTCCCACAACAAAAAGACATTGAACAGTGCTCCAGTGCTCACAGCACTCATGCATGCACACCAAGGACTGATTAAACTTTATAAATGTACAGAGCATAAAAGTTAAAACCCAGTATCTCTTCTGGACCTGAAACAATCCCAAAACAGCCACGGCTTCTGCTGGGATCTAAAGCTTTCTGCTGGGGTATTCCAGGAGCATAAGGTGCCTTTAGGCCAAACTAAATCTGAAAATCAAAACTCTCGAGGCTCTTGTTGCTCTTTTGCAATTTATCTTAGATAAAAGCACTGTTACGTAATCAAGGATTAAAGGCATTAAATCATCCTAAAGGAACATAAGGATGTAATTTTATCTGAGTTACCAGATGATAGATCTGAAACATTTTTTAATTGTTTAATTATAACATATTCTTCCTCTGGTTTGGACTGACTAAGTAATTTAAAAAGAAATGGTTAAAATCTGAAGGGTTTTCTTCCTCCTGTGGAGATTTGGCTGCTGAGAATATGTCACAGGCTGACCATCTTTCTGATCTACTTAAGCTTCAATCAGGTTTATGTGCTGGCAGCTCACTAAACTGCATGCCTCACTTATCACATGAGAATTGTAGCTACAGTTTAGCCTAGCCAGTTATAGTCCTAGTGACTAAATTTAAACAGCAGCTTAGATAGTTACTTGTTCCGTATCAGTAAGCTGCCAGTAATTTGCATCATTCTAAACTCCCTTAGAATTAAAAAAAAATACTTTGAAATATTTAAATTTAATATTTAGTGTGTACCTTTAAAATTAAACTCTACATTAAAGCTGTATTTAACAATTATTAGCATTGGTATTAAAAGAAAACAAAAAATACTAGTCCATACTTCCACAAAACAGACCTAATTTTAAACAGCCTACACAATATACCTTAACTGTTAGACTGAAATACAGAATTTATTTGTCTGGAGAGGTTTTGTGGCACTAAGGAGAGGTTTTGTGAACTAAGGTTATCTAAAGTACAGATTTGGCAGAAATTGTCTCAATAAGAGCTGGAAGAGCTAATCATGGTTTGAGAGAGAGGCACACACAGGACATGCTGAGCCAGAGAAGACCTTCTCTTGCTTTCCACAGTGGGAATTAAATCATTGCAGATCATGAACCAAGCTGTCAGAAACAGTGTGTGCTGTAAGGAGGTGCGTGGCACTGGCAGGGAACACAAATCTCTGGTGGCACTCAGGAAAATGTGAAAGAGGGGATTCAGATATTAAATCCAGGGTCAAGTGCTGCACTCAGCCTCCCACAGGTATATGCTGGAAAAGACAGCCCATGTGTTTTATATCCTAATTTCTAGCTGTATTCAAAGCTGGAAGAGTTCCTAGACCCATTTAGAGGCTCACAGAGTTCTAAATTTTAGGGCCTCCCCAGGTTTGTCATTGGCCTTCATTTTCCCCATTGGGCTCACCTCTACTTTCTCCTCTGTGCTTTGTTAAGAACAGGCTGCAGCCAGCACCCCTGGGGTCACCAGCCTTGGACAAGGACCACCAGAGCACGCTGAAGCCTTTTCCTGAGCTGGCCACTCTTGTTTTCAAGTGGCATTCAAAAATGGAATAAAAATTAGACCATTTCTGAAGTGTAATACAAGTGATTGCAGGCAGGCAGTATCTCCCTTGTTCTCTAATTACATTTTATTATCTTGTGGCTGTATTTTCCAGGCTTCTCAATAACAGGGAGTATTTACTTACCCTAATACTCTCAAAACCAATTTGGATGGCTGCTCCCTTGCTTGTGGATGGCTACACCCACAGAGAGAGGAGGTGCTGTCCCTGATGCACAAAGCAAAAAGATCCAAAGTATCAAGACAAAATTTGCTGTTCTCAATAAACACTATGATGTGCACTTGTGTAAACAAAATTGCAAAGTCTTTATTTCCACATATTTTCCAATCTTTGCTCCAGGAGTGCACTTAAACCAAGACCTGACTCCCAGGGACATGGGACTTGTTTCACCAGGAGCTCTGAAGGAATGTAATTATTTTTCTGCAGGTGCTCTGCAAACATTGGTGAAGTCACAGGTCAAAAAGACCTAATTTATAAAGAATTAGCTGTTTATACTTGCCTTCTCAGCATATGACTCAAAGTGCTTTGACTGGGAAAATAAAATTTCCTAGGGAACTGCAGATAATGCAACTGAGTATTGAACTGGTAGCAAATAGAAATTAATTTTGCTAGTTCCTGGCCACCAAATCACATGAGACTTGTAAAGACAACTGCTGGCAAAGGATGAGAAAGATATTTAAATTTTTTTTATCGGGGACTTTCTGAAAGACATTTAATGGGAGGGAGAGTGGAAAACCACCACCAAACCCTCCCCACTGTGCTGTTCCATTTGGGTGCATTACATTGAGAACTGGAGTTTGTGTTCTGCTGGTAAAACCAGTTTCCAACCATGCAGCTTGACCACATCAGTATTTTCCTGTTCCACTTCTCCTGCCTCCATAAAGATCCAGGCTTTCCTGACTTCCTTCCTGCTCCTCACCAGTTTTTTCTTTTAGTCATCACACACTGGTGCTTCTTGGTCAACTCTTGGACAACCTCTTCTTTTCTCGTGTCTTCTCTGATGTGTGGCTTTGTGTCAACTTGCTCTTCATTCACAACTGTTCTGAGTGATCCACCCTCTCCTTTTACTTGCCAGCCATAGAATAAATGCTTTTTTCAAAAAGCATGTATTATATAAATGCTTATGCATAATTTTTGATGTTGAATAATCCTGATATTCTATTTTTTCTCTAGTTTGCCATCTGGTCCTTGAAGTCATGCTGCTGTAGTACTATGCTGATTATGCCTTACAAACTTGACCCTGCAGGTTGAATTTATCTTGTCTAATCTAAGTTGAAAGCATTATCTTCAGGAGTAAGTATTCTGATTTAGAATCCTGAGGTAAATATTCAGTGTGGAAGCATTTTCTAACTTTTTTGTCAGCAGCCCTGGCAATAATCCTGTAAGATAAGAGGTTACTCTGCCTTCAGACCAGCTGTCATCCTTTGCTCTCAACCTTACTGTAAAAATGCTGTTTTCACCATGAAACATGCTAAACAAATATTTAAATTATCTTAGCAATCAAATGTCTTCAAATTCATTGTGATCTATTGAAATACCCTTATGGTTATTAAAGAAACAGAAACCAGCTTGTATTTGTTAAGTGTTTAATTCTGTGAATATCAAGTGCAAGAGAGTGGGTGGCATTAGTCCCATGCTCCAACAAAGAAAGGGAGAGGAAAAACACAGAGACTGATATCATTGTTCAATCTGTGCTTTATGACACATTTGTG
The DNA here is from genome assembly GCA_032173965.1 of Sitta carolinensis. Taxonomy (NCBI): domain Eukaryota; kingdom Metazoa; phylum Chordata; class Aves; order Passeriformes; family Sittidae; genus Sitta; species Sitta carolinensis. The sequence goes on from JAVUNC010000025.1 coordinate 845,923, forward strand.
GTCAAGAGATAAGAAGTGACTTGTCTGAGGTACTCTCAGGGAGCTGATAAGTAAACTACTGAAACAAATGAAAGGAGGATTATGAGACTGGGAGGGAATAAAATTAAGACTGATAACATGGAGTCTTGCAGCTATTTCTCCTGTTTCCTAAAGATTAATTTTTGCTGGTGATATTTTTGAGAGTGATTTAATAATGAACAGAAGGTTGTGGCTTAAAATGCTGGCAAAGGACAGATTTTAGCAAATGACTGCAAAATGGAGATCACAAGAGCTGAGGATTGTAATGGCAAATCTTTTCTAAAGAAATTTTCCTGTAAACTCATGAGTGGTAAAGGTTATTTCTGTCTCAAAATGTAAACAATCAGTAAAAAAGAGGAGATACACATCATGATATGTTTGATTATGGTCAAGCACTTTTACTTATTTTAAAACTGTGGATAGAGGTCCTTGTACTTCTTTCCATGAGATGCTTACAGGAAGGTTTGTGAAGTGTGTGAATCCTGTGTAGCAGGAGATGCTGAACAAAGGAGTCCTTGAATGACAATGATGTTGCTCAGAAGGGCAGATGATGACAGAAACTTTGTAATGTAACCATAAGATACTGACCTGAACTGAGATCAAACAAGCTTCAGACTTGCTCATACGAACCACTTGGGTCAACTTCATTTGTCTACATATTATTCATATGACTTTTGTTATTCTTAAGAGTCACAATATATTGTGTTTATTATGTTTTGTCTTTTTGTGCATGTGGGAGCTATGGAGGGTGGGTGATCTTTGCTTCCAATGACAGACACTCATACTCAGACCATCCCTGATAGGTTGTGGCAGCCTTTGAACTGATGGAAGTGACCAAATCAGTCAGGAGAGTGAAGAGTTTAAAGTGTCAGGGGATGGAAGTGTTGGGAGATCTTGTTAAAGGCTTGCTTGAACATTTTCTTGTACTGTATGGTCTGAACCCCCCTCCTCCCATAATTTAAGCTCCCACTATCTGTAGAATGAAGCTTCTGTGCCAATATCAGCTGAATGAAAGGGCAGAGCATCAAAGGCTGATGTACCCAATTTAATTCTTTTGCTGGATTGACAATGCCAGAATCTGCCAGATTAAGAAATTTATTGTAGTCCTATTCCTCTGTTTGTAAAGCATGCTTATATAAAGCCCCACTCACAGCAGTTAATCAAATGCCTCTGTGGACAGAAAAATAAAGAAGGAGCAACAGGAATATGTTAAAAGCAGTCATTAGCATGTACCTCACATCAAATAAAAAAGTACTGCAATTAATCATAAGGACATAATTTTCCTTAACCCCATTTCAGATTGCTGTTTTAAGTGCAATTTATGCCACACACCCACCCATGTCTATTTTAATCAAACATTTTGTGCTGATGTGTGAATTAAAGTAATACAAGAACAGAGAGCTGAGATATGTGATAGAACAAATAGGCTGTTATGCTCCTTATTCCAGAACCCCAACGTACCAAGTAAAAGAGAAAAAGAAAAAAAAATAAGGCAACTTTTTAATCAAATAGAAAGACTTATGGATGTTCCAAATCTATCTGACAAAAGGTCAGAGTAAGATAATGTCTTTTCCCTTAACTATTTGGTGTCACTAGAGCATCTACAAAACAGTGGAGAATTTTCATGATTCCCATGCAGACAGAAAGGGTTCTGATCACTGCCCATCTCTTGTAAACATTGCAGATAAGGAAGAAGCAATTTTATTTAAATATAAATAGAATTTTTCACTGACAGATTGTTCTAGTATAAACAAGACAGGGTCATTTTTGCCACTTATAAATGGCATGGATCACTTGATGCTCTTGATTCAGATCTACTGTGTTACCTGCCTCTTCACCTTGAACTGATTTTGATTGCAAAGAGGAAATTATCCAGATGAGCCACAGTAAAGTTGCAGAGAGAGTCTTGGCATCAAAAATTCAGCAAGCATTGCTAAGATCTGTTTTGTGTAGTCTGAGGCTCCTGGGCCTGAAGTTTCTGAGTTTCTAGACTCAGTTTCTTTGTGGTGTTTTGGTTCAGGAAGACCTTGTGTTCTCACAGGCTTGACATAAACATCACAAGTGTTATTGTAACAAGAGTGATGTCTTGGATTCCTTTCTGTGGGATGGACTTCTCTCTGTCTTTCAGTTTTGGGCCAATGGGATGAAGAGTTCTGGCACTCTTCTGACCAGTGAGATGGCCTGCTCAAGAAGCTAGATAAAGGGGGTCAGTCTGTGAATAAAGGGGAGTCAGATGAAGTTTTTATAAAGCAAGGACTCATGTCGTTTGTTGATCACCCACAGCAACAGTTTTGTTATGTCACTATCCCTCCCACTGTCCCTTGTGCTTGAATTCCCTCTCAGTGAAACCTCTCCTGTGTGTCCTTCCTGAAACTCCAAACTGTGCATCCACTGAACTTCTGTAAATCAGTGTAAATTATTCTTGGTTTTGCCAAAAGTCTAAAAACCTCTCTGTCTAAATCAACAGGAACCATTCTTAAGTTAGTTCAGCCTATGATATTCCCTCCATGATGGAACATCATTCCAATATCAGCATTGTTGACACTGCAATATGGTGATGTAACTCAGCCCCCCACTCCCCTCTTTTTCCTTTTGGAATATATTTGTAACACTCCACTTCTCTATGATGTTCTTTTCTGTTCTACGTCATTCCATCTCAGATATATGATTTAAGATTGCTGCTTTTAATGTACTGATAAATATATTCAAACTTAGCCTAAAGTAAGAAGACTAAGTTCTACAAGAATCACTCAAAAATGTTCAAAATACTTATTCTAGTGAAAGCATCAGGCTAAGTAATCTCCTGAATGAAAGACAACAGGAAAAAAGTGAGCTTCCACTTGAACATAATTTATGTTTAAAACTGTGCTTCTGAATGACTAATGAATCTGTTTCAGGTTTCCTTCAATTACTCAAACCCTAGAGTAGATGTGTCCTGCAAAGGTCTATCTACTCCTGTAGTCTTTGATGCAAATGGCAACTAATACTTAAAGAAAGTTATAAGAACAAGGGAGGCAGAGAGAGATAAGCATACCAAACCTTTACCCTTAAAAATCTGACTGGTAACCTCCTGAAATTATAGCAAACAAGGATTTCGTGTTAGTGCCCAGCAGATGTACCAAAACTGGTATATTGTGGAATTTGGCTCAATTTTTAATTCTTTTTTTTTTTTTTTTTTTTTTTTTTTTTTTTTTTGTGAGAAACAGCATTTTCAGTACTACCAAAACAAAAGACCAAAGGGTTGGCATATCTATTCCAAACAATTTTGATGTTCAAATGCAGTCAGAATTTGCCTTTATAATGGTGGGAAGCCCCTATAAGATTAATGTCATTATTATTAATAAGGACTGAATCTACTTCGAAACCAAATTCTGTGTAAAACAGAAACCTGAGACTGTGATCCAAATCTACTGAATGTAGAACATCTTCCATCGGTATGCCTGATTTAGTGTGTGAAAATGTTGTTTGATTAGTCTCTTGCTGCTATGTCATTTTGTTCATTAGAAGCATTCTGAAGAGGCAGGAATTACAGCAGTGCAGCTGTTATTTGCTCAGTCTGGAGAGAAATGGTCACAGTGAATAATTCTGCTTTCTAAGCTGTGGGATGAAGTGTGGATATTTGAACGTCCTCTCAAAAACTACCCAGTTTAACTGAACTCAAAGCTTCCAGTGGCACTTGGACTGCTGCCTTCCTTGAGCTGTCTGTGATGGGATGCTGCCCTTATCAATCAGGGCTGGGTGTGGAGAGAGGTCTGATGAGCTGATCTGCTCTGAGTTGCCTGCTCTGTGTGCTGCAGGCACTGAGTTTGAGTTTCACTGGGCTCTGGTGATTCAGGTAATTCAATTTTGCCTGGAAGCTGACTACACCCAGGCTTGATTAGGGAGCAGGTGGCTGCCACTTAGTCCTGAAAGGTTATATCATGCTACTGGGCTGCAGAAAATACTATGTAATTACCAAAGAAAAGATTGATCCCTTGATTGGGTTTAGAGAAATCCATGGTTCCTTAGAACTCGTGTACACAGGCATAGGTACGTCTCTATTGTGTCATTAAAATCCCTCTGGTAAAGTTTCTGCCTGTAAGCCCTGCTAATCAAGTCTTGCCTACTTCAAAAGATATATCCTAGTTCCTAAATCTTCTCTGTTGGCGAGCTCTTTCCCTGATGCATGGCCCTGCCATGAGGTGTGAGAGCAGGGCTCTGGAGGGGAGGTCTCCTCTCCTTCCTGAGCTGCAGGAACCCACAGACTGTATTTGCAAAGAGGCTTGGGACAGTGAAATGAGTGATGGAATAGGTAAAATGACACTGTAATCAAAAGCCATTGGCCAACAATTTGGTGCCTCAAAGGACAAGGAAAACCTGGGGAAAGATAATTGCTAAGAGAAACTGGATGGCCACCAGAAAATTTTACTTGGAAACTCTGCCTTGTTAGGAAAACAAAAAAAAAAAAAAAATGGAGAGATCTCAAAACAGTGCTGCTGGAAGCTCTGCAGTCTCTTCTTTTTCAAACTTTTTAAAAAATGTCAGAACTCTTTTCAGGGCTACAGGAGATTTGTGCTCCTTCCTCAAACCTGTCCTAGAGGACCTGACTTCAGATATGTGCACACACAGAGGGGCATGTTCCCACTCCCTAAAATGAGAATTCAGGCAAAAGTCTTATTTTCCTTGTATCCCTGACAGCCACCCTGTCACTGTGGGCAATGAACAAACAACACAAGACCTCGTTTATAAATACTTCATCTGATTCCATTTTATTGAAACAACTGCCCTCCTTATATTCTTTCTAGAACAGGCCACTCTCACTGGTCAGAAGAGTGCCAGAACTCTTCATCCCATTGGCCCAAACCGAAGGATAGACAAAAGTCCATCCCACAGAAAAGAATTCAAAACATCACTCTTGTTACAACAACACTGGCAATGTTTATATCAAGCCTGTGAGAACCAGGTCTTCCTGAACCAAAACATCATGAAGAAACTGAGTTCAGAAACTCAGAAACCTCAGGCCTAGAAAACCAAACTACAGCCACCCTATCTTTGTATTTCTTACAGAATTTTCTCTTCGATGCTTTTGTTTAAGCTGTAGCAAGTTGCAGTTGCAGAGGTCTTCAGCTATGTTTTTGTAAAACTCCATTGGCCCCTTTATATTAGAGATGTTAGAAAGAATAGAAATGACAACTTGTACCAAATATACCAAGACATCTTGATTAGAAGAACATTTTGTCATGAACAGGCTTATATTTTGCAGCATTTGAAACCCATCTAATTACCCCAGAAGAGCAGAATGAGTTCAGGATGTTGGGAGGATCTGGAAGGCTGTTGTTTTACAGTAGATGGTTTTAATCATCCTGATAACAGAGCTGTGCTTTATGCATAGAAAGTCCTGTTTCCCTTTATCCCCCTTCATCAATGTGTTCCGTATCAGCTTTCTCTCTGAGCTCAAGCCACAGGGGATGTGGACAGACATGTTATATCCCATTTGCTCTGTCTGCTGATTAAACAGGAAAGATTAGGTTAATGTCATGTTGCTCTTTCAAAGATCATTGCTCTTACAAGTATATGTTTTGTGTTTTAAAGACATTTACCCTTTGAAAGAGAGAGGTTACAAGAGCATAAAATCAATGTAAAGAGATGCTAGATTAGTGCATAGCCCACATTTCTGTCTTTAAATCAAAAAATGCCTTCATATTGTATTGTATCTTGCATTTTCACACAGCCATAGCTGGATGCTTTGGAACAGATCAGTTTTCATTCTCTCAGATGTGGATTTGGCAAGGAGCTTCTGTGCTGATCTGAATTCTGGGAAGTCTGAACTCTGCATGGTCTACTTCTGTCAGAAGGAAGAAGTTCACAGATAACCTTAATTGTGATAAACAATTTTCCATAGCTATTGAAAGTCAGTTGGACAGCCACTGAATAATTTTTGCTTATTTAATAGTAATGACTCACAAAAGTCACTCACAAAAATGATGTGAATTTCATAACCTTTCATTTCCTTGGAATCTTGTCACCAGCCCACATTTATGCAAAACCCAAAATACTTTTTCGACAAAGTTATGCCTTCCAGTGGAAAGCACATCTGCCCTGGGCTTTAACCCCCTCAGGCTGATTATCTCATGCACCCCCGTGGGCGAGGGGCTGGGGACCCCGGGGTCTCCACAGGGAGCCAAGCCTCTGCCTTGGCTCAGGTCCTGATGCTCAGCATGTGCTGTGTTCAAGGGAGGCAGAAAATAATGTGAGAGGAAGAATTCCTGCACAAAAAACTCACATGCTAGGCACTGGATAAACTATAACTTCACCCATGTGCTTTCTTCATAGAGAATGCTCCTGTGACACCATTTTCTCTCATTACTTACTCTCTATTTTCATTATCACAGCTGCAACATTTTGAAACACACACAGGTAAGTATGAAGGCAAATCCCAACAGGCAGTCAGAAAGCACAGCCTAACAGATTGCTTTGCCTTCATAATCTACACTGTAAATAAATGTGCATGCTCGAATTGATTAATTGCTTCCTTTTCAGTGTAAGCACAATTAGCCATGTTTCTGTTAGGTAAGTTCCAGGTCATTTTACATCTCACAGCTTTTCCTAATGGAAAAGGGAGATTTACCACTCCTGTGTGTTTAAGAGCAGGCAGGCTGTGGGAGATGGAGGGTGTCAGGAGCAACCCACCTGCAGCTGGGCACCTTTCTGAGAGCCCCAAGGACTCGCTGCTGGGCAGGCAGGCAGAGAGAGCAAGGGCTGCTTCCTCTGCCTTTGTTTGAGCTTTCCTGAGCTGTTTAACAAAAAAGTAGAGAAAAGGTCCTAGCAGTGAATGTCTGGTTAATGTTTCAATATTCAGGTGCTCTTTTTCTTTGTAGATAGATCAAGGTTGAAGTGTATAAGCAGACCTGCCTGGAGAGTACCCAGATGTTCCCACGGACCTCAGCATGTTTTTTCCCAGTTGTCTCCATAGAAGCAAAACAGGCAAGAAATTTGTGGTAGAAATCCATCTGGTTGGACAGCCAAAACTGACACCAAATAGCCTCCATATTTTATTTTCTAATGATGTGTATATGACAAAAAGATGCTCTTTGCAGGTGCTTAATTTGTTGAGGTTTTTTCAGTCATTATTACAAGTGGTGCCATAATTACATCTTTGGATGTTAGAGGGGGAATTTACCATTTAGTCATGAAGTGTGTACCTATGGCCTAAATCTCTCTTGACAAAGGATAATTTTATTGTGCTTGTAAAAGATGTCCAAAAAACACAGCTGTTTGCTTCCAGAAACAAAGGTACAACTATCAGGAAACTCTGCCCAGTGTGAACAAATGTTAAATAATCGTTGTGGTAACTCACTATTGTGTGAAGCTTAGTAGAACTGGATAGGACTTGATAAGGTGCCATGACTAATATCTTCAAATTGTTCTCTTGCAGTGTATTCTATCTTAGGTTATGAATTACTTGCTTTATAAAGAGGTACAGGATGCTACACAGATTTTGTCACATAGGTCTCCCAGAAGGTGTATAGAACATCCTCCAAAGTGTAGGTACTGACCACATAAAGACTTCAAAAATTAGCAATACAGAGGTCTACTAGTAATCTAGTTTACTGTTAGACCTTTTTACAGTTTGTTACTCTTGTTATTTTTATTTTTCCCAAGTATTTAAGAGGGTCTCTGGGCCCCAAAGCCCAAGGACATGGAGACAAGGAAAATGCTTTTGCAGGTTGTACTTCACAATAGATCCTGGGTAGGGAAGCTGGGGCTGTTTCTGAGCCTCTCAGGTGGGGGACATGCTTGGTCCTGCTGGGATTTTGAACACTAAAGAGGCTTCAACTACAGCACCTTTCATGCATCCTATATACATTTAAGGAAAAATAGTGGCGTGAAAATAAAGGGGGAGAATTTCCTCTTGAGATAAATGTCTCTGCAGTCTCCCACCCACATTGCAGCCACAGGCAGCTACAGCCAGCCCTGACTATAGCAGCCTTAAAATGTGTGTCCAAACACAGCTGTGAATAATGGTTCAAGATATGCACAGGAAGACCAGCTATTCTGTGTTGTGTGACTGGAAGACTATGAAAGGTTCTGGGATGCCTGAGTAAATCCAGAAGGAATGGTTTCAGTACTGTGGAACATTAAAAGTTCCCAATATTTTAATTTTTATATAATGCAGTGACAAAAAATCTCTCAGACTAGGCAATCTAAATGGAAATATTTAGTCTTCTATCATGTGGGAAACAGACTGCAGCTCTTAAATTCTCTTCTGCAAATTCAGAGTCAAAGGGTAATGATTCTCCACATGGCCTAAAATTGATATATTATACACAGTTGCTGAGGGTAATGATTAGGAATTAGAAGATCTCACAAGGCTCCTGAACTTTAACATTTTACTATGTCAGTGATATTACTTTAGCAGAGATAATTTAATAAGTAAAACAATACTGTCCCTAAAATGGACATTCTTCATTTTTTCCACTGCTTTGGACTTTCTCTTGCGTTAGACATATCAGCCTAAATTCACCCTTGCCATAAATTCCCTGGTGTGACTGGAGCAGTGGGAAGGATGCACACATGCCAGTTTGCAGCAGAAGCACGTTGTGAAACTCTTGGTAGTGAGCAGAACTGTCTGCATTGAACAGTCTCTGGTGGTTTTCTGTAATCTCATCCTGTTTTAAACTGAAGGCAGACAGTGATGGGCAAGAAACCTCCTGTTTGGATGATTATGATTTTGGGATGCTCGTTGCAAAAAAACTCCCGTCACACAACTATTAGGTTGAATTAGATAGTCTTAAATTATGTGTTAATCAAGTTCATGTCAGATTAACAACAGGTATATGATAACTTCTGTGTTAAATATAAAGATGGGAAGAGATCATGCAAGACTTTAAGAAACTGGAAAAGGTGTTCCTACATGTAAATCTTATCTCTCTCCTACTGCCTAGAACCTGCCTTTGCTGCTCTGTAGCTTAGGTGGGTTTAGTGTGTTCCCTACCTGGGAGCACAGCAGCCCAGTTTTTCTCATAAATCCTCCCTGTATCTAGGAGGAATGCTTCTCTTCAAAACACGTGTACCACTGGCCTTGGGGAGAAGAAATGACCAAAGGACAGAAAATCTGCCCTTTACCCGAGGTGGCAGGGAAACAGGAGCTCCATGGCTGCTAGAAGGGGCCATGGGAGAGGATTGGGTGCAAATGAGACTGGGGATGTCACATCTCCAGGTGGTGACTGTGCCAGCTGAGAGAAGATAATTCAGCAGCCCTGCCCTGCAGTGGGCCCTGGCTTTTCTCACCCTGTTGAGTCACACGAAATAATTCATTACCCAGCACTGCTCAGGGACTGTCATAAACAAGCCATGGGTTGGAGTTCTTTTCATCCTTCTCTCCACCTAGGAGACTATATTTTAAGCTTAATGAAAGTTTTGCATTACACCTTTTTTATTAGGGCAACAGTTCAAGAAATAGAATTTTAACATGAATTTGTCTGTTCATATAGTATCTACTGCATTGAAATGTCAATACCACTTGAGGGAAAATCCATATGTCACTATGCAGAAGAATTTTTTACCTAAGGTTTGATTTGGTCACTGAAAATATTTTAAGTCAAGTTTTGTTTTCTGTTGCTTCACCTAGTTGTCTTTCCAGAGCAAGGATGTGTCAAGACAATGCAGGAGATGCATTTCTCTCTCATTAGAAAAAGAAATGAAAGAAATTTTGTAAGAAACTCCCTAAAAACTGCCTTTTATTGATGGTTAATACCATAGATGAGCATGTGGATATGATGAATATTATTCAAACAGAAAAAAGAGCGTGTACCCTTGCCCACTGACATTTCAAGATATTTGCTGCATTTTCCTGTAATGATAGAGACATCTGGGTCACATACTTTTCAGTGACTGAATTTGGTTTTAAGTCCATTATACTTGGAGGAGCAGTTTTTCCCAGACAAGCCAGGGAGATATCATTCAGTGATCTCCTGTCTCAGTGATGAACTGTTGCAGTGCCACTGTGGTGCCCATAGGAAATATTTCTAAATGTGTAAACTGGGAGCACCTGAGGAAATACTTTAACTATATAGTGGCATTTCATGCATCAGAGACTGTGGGGTTTTTTACCTCTTTCACCCTCCCCTGAATTCCTGAGAGATGTGTATTGGAAAGTATGGAAAACTAAGACAAGAGTACTTGGATTTAACTGTGTGCTGAATTCTCATTCCAAAATACCCCAGTGATTACTGGGAGATAGACAGAAACAATCCCACCTGTTCTTGTGGAGAAGAGCAATATTCTTTGCACTGTGCCAAGGGCAAACTATGTTGTTTCCAAGGGGCTAAGCTACAGCTTTCTAGTGCTGTTCACTAGAAAGAGGGAATTTTCCCTCCCCACTAACTGCAGAATTCTCAGCCTCAAAATTTCCTTGAATCACACTAAAAATGAAAATCCAATGCTTTTTCTCCTAAAATTTAATTTTTGGGTGTGAGAAGAGTTGAGTTCTTGATTTTTCGAAGGGACCTCAGTTTGGCTCTCAAAATGTATTCTTGCTCTTTCATCTGCACACAATTATGTCTGGAAATGCATATAATTTCTTTCACTGGCTGAAGGCTAAGTATGCATTTGTTGGCACAACCAAATAATTATCTATCCAAGTAATATAAAACAATTGTAAAGATATTTGCAGCTCCCTTCACTTTATTCACAATTACCATAAAACTAAGGGAATGTGAGGAATGAGGTCTGGATTTGTCTTTGAACAAAGCAGAGACTTCTAGAAAATAGACTTTAATTACATTCCTCCTCTTGTTGGAAAGGTTATACATCAGGAAAAGTCTTCTGAATCTTTTTTGTGGCAGAAATGTAGCCACCATATAAAACCTGTAATAAGAATTGTCAAATATAACGATCTTATGATGTCTGTTCATCATCTGGGCAATGGAGCTTTCCTTAATGAATGCTTTGATCTGACAGAGGACGGCCAAGGAAGAAGCAGCCCTAAAGCAGTACCATGGCTTCGAGGAAAAACACAGAGGCGAATATCTGAAAGTCAGAGGCACAAAATTTTCCAGTTGTTTTGTCATTGCTCGTGGTGAGAGGCCGAAGGTGGATGTTAAGCATGAATTCAGCCAGGGGATGGGGAACGGCTGGCAGCTCAGCTCCTGCTGCCCAAAGAGATCAAGGAGAGGGTCTGAAGCACTGATTATCAGACACCTTGGAGCATGTGTAAATCGAGTCACATGCGGTTCAAATTTAGGTCCTTGGATTTGTTTTAAAAACAGTGAGATTACAACAGGCTCCTGTAGATTATCTATTTATATCATGCTGAATAAAATGGCAAGGCTTTTGGAAAAGCATCCTCTCTCTTCTCCAAGCTGAAATATAGCTTTAGCCTCAGTGTGAGTAGCTAAGAGAATCTCACAGTCTCAATAAATGATAGACAGCTTGCTTTGTGTTTTTTTTAAAAGCAAACTTTCCAGGGGCTTAGACACTTATTGAAACAGGCAGGACCTGCCTGCTGCATGCTCCCACTGACATCGTGCGAACCTGCCAAAGTTGCTCTCCAGCAGGATCGGATCCTCCGGGCTGTGTCTCCAGCTGTTTACACAGGTGTAAATTAAGCGTGAATCTGTTGTGGCCAGCACAGGCATTAATCCACCCTGTCAGCCTGTGCGAGCTGCCCTGAGCCGTGCGCTGGAGCTGTGCCCGCCCTGTGCCAGTGCCCGAGCAGCCGGGCTGCGCTGGTGCCCAGCTCCCTCCCGGGCGTTGTCCGGGAGCTGCTGCAGCCATCGGCTCCTGCCCTGTGCTTTGGCACTCCGAGCTGCAGCACACTGCTTCTCACTTGTGTGGGGCAGCTCAAAACCTGTCTGCCAAAGCTCTTTGCTAATATTTCCCTTTCCGTCTCCCCGAGAGTTGCTGTTTCAGGTTTGGTAACACCAGCACTTGAGGATCTGTGGTTCAGCTCCGAGCACGAAGCAGCCCCTCCCGGGGACAAGTTAATTCAGCAGCAGTACTGGCCCTGGAATGAAACAGTGCATCTGCTCCCTGGAAAGAAGCCTTATTGCCTGTTGGGAGTCAAGATTTGCATGGTAAAATGGACTACTAGCTACTGCAGTAAAGTATGTGTATGAAAATGGTATGGAGCCACAGGAAGATGGTAGGGGTTGTAAGAAGAATTTATTATTGTGGCAGTGTGGTTCTTTTCTTTTTTTCTGAATTGTAAGGCTGAGTTTCATGAGATAGATTCAGTTAGTTGAACTTGTTCTTATTGACATTAGTAATATGGGTCATAAGATATGGCTGCAAGCTTTTGTTGGTTTTTTTAATTTTCAACAGACAGAGCTGGAAGTTCATACTGAAAAGCTGGCTCTTGATGTTTGTAAACACACACACACAAACATGAAGGGAATTTATTTGCACTTAACTGGATCCTCAGAGAATAGCTGAATTCTATGTGTGTCTTCTTTTTATGCTGGGTCTGCAAGGCTGCCTAAAATAAAGTAGAAGAAATACCTTTATGTAAAAAAAGAGATTTCACTCTTCATAACTGGTGACTCCATGGTTTGGAATGTTCAGGATAAATGGTGCTTTATTATTATGTTTGGTGTTTTTAGGAAAGCAAGCAAGGACAAGGACACAAGCCTTAGGCTTCTCCTGGAGCACACCACGACTTGTTCTCCGTGAGCTGGAGCAGTGTGCAGCTGTGCTGTGGGGAGCAGGAGTGTCTGTGCATGTACCCAAAATTCAGCACCCTGTCAGGTGCCACTGCCAGGTGTGGCCTGAGACCTGCCAGCAGGTCCCAGCCCAGGAACGGGCCAGGGCCGTTGCTGTTTCCCATTTTCACATAAATACTGAAGAAGTTACGGTGAATAAACAAAGCTGTGTATTTTGACCCGTGCTCTCCATAAATATGATGTTTCATAGTTTTAGTAATGGAATACACTCTTTTGGAGAGATTTGATTTCATACTAACAGAACTTTCCCAACTCAGAAGTTCTGGATTAAAGAAAGCATTTGGGAACAGAAAATGAATCACACCAGTGGCACTATGAATAAGATTTTACATTCATAATTTAAGGCTCTTCGCACATCTTCTTTGAAAAGCTCAAGTTTCTATTTTGAGAGCTGAATTTGTATTTTAATGAATCAGAAAGTGTGAAAGCAGTATGAAAATAAGTTGTTCAGTCTTGGGGGGAACTTAAATTCAGAACAGTCTAGCAATAGAAAATTGCTTTCAACAGGCTACATCTTTGTAAAATTTGAAGGGAAAAAGGACAACTGGATTATAATCTACATAAATGTAGATGTTCTCAGTCTGTGGAGTGCCTACCTTTGTCCTTAGAAAAGTGACATGAATGAAGTCTTAGTATTTTCTGTATCTATTTCACAATTAACATAAAAATATAGAATGTACACTTATATATAAGTAATATAAATTTCTTAGTAAAAATGAGGAAAAAAATTAATTTGAGTGGCCAAAAGTCTGCTAAAGGAGGTTGGAATGAAATCCTGACTTTGATTTTTACCTGCCCAGGCAGTGGCCCTTTGGCTGCCCTCGAGGTGCCTGCTGTGCATCCATGCTGCAGCTTGGGATGCCACAGAGTGCACAGGCAATGCAGCACTATCAGCAACTTTGATTTAGGAAGATGTGCTGGGTTTTTACCCTCTGACCTTGGATTACTGGAAGGATCTCTTCATTTTTTATTCTTTTTTTTTTCCATCATGCATGTGTTAAAGGAGGCTAAGCAAGAATCTGTGGTGTGGTGTATCCAAGGGAGCTACATAGAAGAAAGCACAAATTCAATTCATAGATGAAACTACTGTGAGAAATGGTAGCAGATTTAATGTTTTAATTTTTAATGCAGATGAAATTACAGATATTTTTCATCTGATTTTTACAATAACATTCTTTCAGGCCTCAGAATCCAGTGTTAAATACATTTGGTCATTTGGTTACTCTGTGATATCTGAACAATACTGGGTTTATGAGGAATCTGTGGTTTTAAATTAGGTTTGCCAAGTGTTACATAAAATAATCAGATATGCACAAGTCAAAGGAGTTGAAAGCCTGGATTACAGGGGGACAGAGCTCAAGGAGCATTATTGCCAACAAAAAATCTGACCAATTTCTGCCATCAGCATGGAGTTCCTGAGATATCTGGTGGTACGTTTTAGGTAACAGTGTAGACTTAAAATAAAAAAAACCTCTGAATTTTCTGTGACTTGCAATCAGGAAAGACCACAGTATCACCAGCAATTTTTCAAAGGTAGACAGACTGTTTCATGCTAATAATTTTATATGGGTTCATAATTCTGAGGTATAACAGCACTTTGCCTGTTACCAGATTCTAAACAAAATAGAAGTGTCCATTTTTAAAAATCTTTCCTTAATTTAAAAGTTCTACCATTCTCTTATGGTGGAAAAAGAATTATCAATATGTCTTTCTGGAACTCCTGATGCACTTTCCAAATGTTTGCTTTGAATTGCCAACATGCTTTGCTTTTGGGTCCTTCTTTTCTAGGCAGCAAAATGCAATTCAATTTTCAGTTCAATCAGCTCAAATGCAGAGCAGACCAATGTTTCTGGGCTTCCCAGCACAGTTAATATCAAGCAGCAGTCATGTGGTTTTAAAAATGAATTAAATTTGCAGAAATCAGGGGAAATTTGGGCCTTATTTATGGTTACATATTATGCCTTGAGGTGGTAGCTCTTTGTTTTCCTCAGGACTGTGAGAGTTTAGACCAACCTGTGTGTTGGTTTAGACCAACTCAAAACAGATGAATTCCACTGGACAACTCAGGGGAGCTTGGCAAAATAATGCCAGTGAGATCTTGGATCTCTCTGGAAGATAGCAGGAATTTTGCCATTAACATCATCTGGGACAGATTTCTTCCTTTTGCTTCTGATCCCTGGTGGAGTCTGCTTAATCCCCTCTTGGGCCAGTGAGATGGAGCAGTGCTGAAGAAGGCGTGGGGATGTAAAGCAGCAGGAATAATTTATAAAAGGTTGTGTCCAAAAGGCTGGATAAATATTCCTTATCCTATGTCCAACTGCAGAAGGAAGAAGGACAAACACGTGGAGCTCTTTTCAGCACAGACAGAAATACTTCCTAGATTCTTATAATCTCCAAGCAAAGTTTCTCAAAATTCCCCTTTCTGTCGTGGAACGACTTAAAAGTAGAGTAGAGTTTGTTTCTTAAAGAAAGGCCAAAGAAAAGGGGAAAAAAACCCCACAGCTGCTTAACATAAGAAGTCACCTGTTTATCATATAGATCAAATGAAAAATCTTCTATTTATCATATAAATCAAATGAAAAATCTTCTATTTGTTAATTTGCATGAGCCAAGATCTACATATGGCAGAATAAAGTAAATTCAGAATACAGAAAATATTCCAGAACTGAATGTACTACAAATTGCAGTGTCTGACTAAATTGTCCTTCATGGATTTATGTTTCAAAGAGAGTTTCAGCAAACACAAATTTTTCATAACTAATCCTTAACAAAGGTAATATTTTAGGTAGGAGACCTGGCAAACCTGTTTCATTTGCCAATGTCATTTCTGGGTTCATGTTCAGTCAGTATTTCCTACAACTCCACTCGGTCACTCCTTATTTAGGACTGATTTTCAATTTCCTTCTTTTTTCAACTGAGTTGAGCTATATCTGCCAGGGAAGCAAATCTTAAAATTAAATCCGGAATTATTAGCAATCAAATGTTTATAGAAGAAGTCATTTTCTGTCCCTTACAGATCTGTAAATAATAGCTAATGTAAAGACGGGTGTTTTGCTCTAATAAAAGAGCAGCAAATCAGGAGGAGAAAATGGTGTGTGGTAGGATAATGCATTCTGTATTGACTGCAAAGATCTGTCTTCATCCCTAAAAACCCAACAGTTTTGCTAAATTGACAAAGTGAATGTTATAGGCCATCAAAATGTAAAATTTTTAAAATATATTTTACATGAGCATCTAAATATATGTTGCATTTTCATTCCTCAGGTATGCTTAAATATTTGCAGACTGCACTGGGCCTAGTCCACATGTCCCCTCCCACCATCCAGTGTGTCAGCTTCCATCCAGACATTGCTTTTGATGGCTGTGGTTGTTGAGTCTCACCTCGTGTCAGTGATGTTGTCTTCCACACTGCTGTTTTAGGTGTCACTATTGCTGATAATTTTTCCTGATCATGGTGACATTTGGTATGTGATCACTGAAAATACATGCCCCCGAGCACATGATGAACAATAAAGCTAATGTTCCTATATCATCTAGAGTCCTTATACAAACTAAAATTTCTTTTCCTAAAAGAGCATCACTGTCTCCCTCTGTCTCAGACATATTGATTTCAAAGGGTCATAATGTAATTCAATGGAGTCTGAATTAATTACAAAGTGTTTCCCAACTGCATAGTACAGAAATTGGTCACTACTGACTTTCTAATTGGATTCTGTTTGAGTAGATTCATATCCCCAGCCCAGACAGAAATAACTTCCAGATAGTTCATATTTTTGAGATGACACTCTATAAGCTCCGCTTGCATGGTTCCTGTTGCACGGATGACTCCCTGGCAGCTTAGGAGGAGTCATTGCAGACTGGTAACGGGTGGCCTGTGGAGGAAGGACTGGAGTTCAGTTCCTTTTCCAATGAATATGTAACAAAAAACCTAAATAGGTGCTGGAGTGGTGACAGGGAGGCAGGTTCCTACTGAAGGAAAATTTTCTCACTTTTTAATTGTGCTCAAGACCATGCTCTGTCAAGAGGCATATTTAAGTAGTCTGTTGAAGTTGTACTGTTTCCAAAGAGACTAATAAATGTAGTAAAGCAGTTACAGGTGTGGCTCAGCACAGGCATGCTGGGGCTGATATTTGAGGTGATAAATCAGGAGGGAGAAAAAGGAGATGGCAAGGCTAAAGGTACAGAAATGGAGAAGCAAGCAGATGTAGAAGTTGGCAGTGAAGCCAGCCTATAAAAACAGACTACTCTGCTCCTCTTCCTTTCAGGGTCCAAGCCAGCAGATGTGCTTTGAGAATTCCCATCAGATCAGGCTTCACAGAAGAGCCAGAGCAGTAACGAGTTCATCGTTCCCAGCAGGCTTTAAGATCAAGCTTCAAGCGGTGCTGCTCTGGCTTGTCAGCTTGTGGATGCCCAGAAGCAAATCCTGTCCTTTCCCTTTTTCTCCAGAGCTTTGCTCTTCAAGTGCCACAGGAAGAGGAACATGGGGCTTAAGGAATGAAATTTTTCTCTTTGATTCTTGGCTCAGCAGTTAGCCTAATTTTTATTGTAAATGTGACAGGCAAGTTGTCTTTCTAATATGTTCCTTCTCTTTTTAACTATCCATATAGGTTGTGAAAAAATTTCTATACTGCTCTAAGATGCCAAAGTTCAGTTTTAAAATTAAAAAGCCCGGAATCCAGAAAGATCTTGCTGTGCTGTCAAGTATAACCTCACCTCCTAAGCATTTGAAAGCCTGAAGGGCTTGGAGACGAGATGAAGTAGGGTATCTAACTTTCATGGAAACATGGTTTTTTTTTCCCTGATCTCTTTATTTATTTTGGTAAGAAGTATACAGAAAAAAGGATAACTACGTTGAAATTAATCATGTGGAACTGATTTCTGCAGGAGAGGCCATGAAATAGTTGGGAAACTCAAGAAAATTCCAGGTCCTGCTGCTGTGATGTGCTGATGTACAGGAACCTGCATGACAAAAAATGAGCTGGGCTGTGATATGTACAGGATGGAGCTGCTGTTGTTACACTGGGCAGATTAAACACTAACTGGAAGACAAAAGTAAGACCTAATGCAGTGAATAAAACAAGTAGAAAGGTGAATGCAGCTGTAAGGTGATGTTCCAGAACCACAAAGAAATATGAGTGGTGCATGTGACCCCTTGTGGAAAAACACTTAGCAGCTTCTGGGTGAGGAGATTGCTAATATTTAAACCTGTGTACTGTATTTTTGTGCTGTGGTCATGACCAGAGAGAGAAGTTCCAAGAAAATTAGTGTTTGGTAGGTATAGGATATATAGGCAAATATAGTGTGTACAGGAAAAATATGAGGACTGTGCTTTCAGCAAGTCAAGCACTGAATCTTTGGGAAGATTTGCCCCCAGACTTAAGAGACCGTTGTGGAAATACACAGCAATATAATCCATGGTACATAAGATTGAACTTTGAGAGTGAGATCTTCCAGAATAAATCATTACCAGTAAGGTCTGTGCAATTCTGGAACATTTAGCTGTTAAGTACTGTCATTTATTTCTCCATAGGGGTATAATTTGCATTTTGATTTACCTAGCCAAATATTTTGCCAAACAAAAGAATTTCTTAGCAAACATAATTATGCTTTTAGTCTAGATGACCTTTTTCTTGATTAAAAAAATCCTGATTACCTTTTTTATTAATAAAAATTTGATTAATGTACTTGGTGAATTATTAAAGAAGAGATAACTGAATTAATCATACTTAATGTAACAGCAGATTACTGGGAGTTTATAGATTAGCATCAGAATCTTCCCTCCTGTTATATGCTAATATAAATAGATTTAATTCAAAGGAACCATGTCCTTTTTTTCTCTGGCCTTAGTCATGAATTAACACTGCTCTTGTAAAACTGGCATATAACAGACAGGGTAGTGCTTTGACTCAGATAAAGTGTTTTTCAGTTGGTCCGTGTTTTTTACTTGTTTCTTTTTAACAGAACCTGGAAATCTGTTCTGTTTGAAACTATAGATTTTAATTGTCATGCTCTAAAAAGAGGTCTTGTATTTATTCAAGGCAGATTTAGAAATATTCAGGCCTTGTGGCCGGTAAATCAGTTTTGAGCTGCTCCTCAGCTACTCTGTTGCTTTATTAATAACTGTCCTGTTGGTGTGTTGTTTCTTGAGCTCTGAGACAGATCATGCAGCAGCTGGCTGATGCACATTCTCATGTTTGTATTGGACAGAAAAGATAGTAAATTCTGTTCTCCCTTTTCTTTTCTAGACCTTGCTATCATTAGCTGGGACACATGCAGAGGATGAACAAAGCAAGCAGGTGACAATGTTTTTCCACTCTCTGGGAGTGTCTGATTCTTCTTGAGGAAGAGAATGTCTGAATCCATTGGATTCCTGCACAGCTCAGCCAATGATAGATACAAAGTGCAATCACAGCCCTTGAAATGTAATGAGCCCCTCGTGTACAGTGAAACAATTCCAGACACGGGACATGGGAAGGACCAGGTGCCAAAAAAATTTCTCTTTTGCCATAAAGGGTAAAAATATTCCTTCTAAGAAGTAAAATACAATATGCTTTATATATATGTTTATATATGTTTTAATTCAGTCATACTTCTGTTCAGAATCTTCAGAAAAAGGGTATGGGGTTTTTTTTAAGAACCTCCTTCTCTATTAAAAGGCTGCTAAAAAACCCAAAATGTAATTTTTATGCATGTGGATGTAGCAGCATGTATGTAAATCCAGAGTTGTAACGGACCTTTCACATGACCCAGCTAAGCAGATGGTGACAGAAAGTTCTGTCCAGCTTGTCTGGGACACATTGGTGGCTCCCAGTTCCTCATGAGCTTGTGGCTGAGATGAGAGGGAAGATAAGGCACCACTCACCAAGCAGAGTCTGAGTTGGGATGGTACTGCACAGAGAGGGCAGGAGCACAAAGGAGTGGCTGATGTTCAAAAGAAGTTTTGCAATGAGCAGTCCAGGAGGTAAACTCAATTTTAACGGCTGGTTTGGTTGAATAGGGCTATGTCCCTTCCAAGAGACTCTATGGGGCTCTCTTTCTGTCTTCTTTTATGTTCTTGTCCCCTGAGAACATCTAAGGCAATGAAATATCTCCCACTGGGGTGATAAAACAGTTGAGCTGCTGGAGGCAGCGTGAGGGTTTGCAGGGGGAGCCTGCAGGAGGGATGGCCAGGCTGGCTCAGGCCAGGAATTTGTCTGGGTTAACATCTCACTTGGCATCAGAGGTGACTTTGAGCACGTGAGGAAGGTGCAACACATGCAGCAGAAAACTGAAGGAGGGCAATGAATTCTCGTGGTTGTAATGGACCCCATCACTGCAGACAGCCTCTATTTAGCCCCTCATCATCATTTATCATGCCTTTCATATTATATGAAATATACATGATATTTAATGTAATTCATAATGTCGTTTTATCATTATAACCCTTGATATTTTTCTTATCAGTTTAGTGTTCAATTCTATTTAAATTTACCTAGAAATTCTGAGACAATGAGGTCTATAATTTAACCATGTGCAAAGTGTGTATGCTTTAATGGGGAAGGATGGGAGGTGCCCCTTTTTCTGGTTTTTGAATTTATAAATTCTCATTTTGATGGAATTTAGAATTTGTATTAGATCTGAATCTGTGCCTGGTCCTCTCCTTTCTTTAATTTCCATCTAATGGTTACAAATGGAAAGAGCAAATGCAGAGTAAACAAATGAAGGAACACCCTCTGTTTGTGACATTATCATTTAAAACATTCCTGAGGGATGTGTTTATTTATCAGACATTTTGGAAACCACATTTGAAGAGTTAAAAGAAAAAAATCCCTATTTTTGTCTCCCAAAACCTTCTTTAGGCCCAGAAGAGTCTAATATTTTCTGTCTGTAGAAATAACAAAGTTCACATTTCCAAACCTGAATGGTTCTAAAAAGACCATGACACATTTTCATTTTTTAAAAAAATGTAGTTAATCTCAAGCTTAAAATTGCTTACAATCTGTTGAACAGCTTTCCAGACTGATATATAAGCATAACAAAGGACAGTCTCTAGGGAGCTAATCTTGCAGCAAGTAAGCACAAATAGGATTGGAGACCAGGTTTTCTATCAAGAGTGATTAAATTGACTATATAAAGCTCAGGTTAGGAATTAAAAAAAATGTGCACATGAAAAGGCTTTAGCAGAAATATAAAATCTCACAAAAGCAGTACTACTCATTTCAATGGAAGAATCCTCTCCTCTCCTCTCCTCTCCTCTCCTCTCCTCTCCTCTCCTCTCCTCTCCTCTCCTCTCCTCTCCTCTCCTCTCCTCTCCTCTCCTCTCCTCTCCTCTCCTCCTCTCCTCTCCTCTCCTCTCCTCTCCTCTCCTCTCCTCTCCTCTCCTCTCCTCTCCTCTCCTCTCCTCTCCTCTCCTCTCCTCTCCTCTCCTCTCCTCTCCTCTCCTCTCCTCTCCTCTCCTCTCCTCTCCATCACAATTTCCATCTGATGGATTCATTACACCCAGTCCATGCCAGCACAGTCACCTGGATCAGGCACTGGGCTGCATCTTCTTTTTTTCACACTCAATCCCGAACATAAAAGTGAATCAAAAATGGCCATATATTGTTTAGGAATACCGTGAAAGAGTAAAAACTGTTAGGCAGGAGTGAAAGAGAATTATAATGTACTTTTAAATCTTGAGCAAACCCAGACTGGGACATTAATGACCCATTGGAAAATTCAGCAGATTTCTCACTTAAGTCAAGTGGAGCAGCTTGCAATCTAACTAACCTCTTTATGATAGAGAGTGGAAGAACTATCATGAGAGCAGGGAAAAAAGACCAAAAAAGTTAAGATAAAACCCTGTGGCAAGTCTAATTTTGGGAAAGTTCTAAATCAGAACTAAAAAGGTAAAGTAATTAAATGAATATTCATCCTCATAGTCTTTATATATTTTGTGAATAGTAATTAGTGTGGAATTGTATTGTATAAAACAGTACTCCATTCATGATAAAGCAGTACTTTCCTGCCTCACTCTGAATTGTTAAATCCTTTGCCAAAAATGGAGGTATTCTAATTTTTACAGTTTCACCCTATTGTTAATTAAAAAAAAGAAGAAACTATCATAAATGTGATCATAACTCCCAGAACAGTATAAAATCTCTTTAATAAACTCAATAAAACAAAGCCCTTTCATTCTCCTTATAATATCACATATCAACCAAAACAACTTTATAGACTCCACTTTTAAAATAAATGTAATCAATAAGGTTGGAACGAAATATGTGAGGAAGATTAAGTGATATAGTGTATCCCAACCAGCTTCAATGTAGAAGCCATCTTTGTTTTCTACCCTATGTATTTCTAAAGCCTAGTAAAAAATTGTAAAATCAATCAGTATTTCTGTTCAGCGTTCCTTCCCATGGTGATTTTGTCATTGCTTTTACATTAAGCAAGAAAATGTTTAACTGTGTAGATGTATTAGTGGGAGCTGGGACAGAAGTGGAAATGCCAGTTCTGATGTCAGGATGGTGAGGCTGCCTTGGTCTAACAGAGTCAGAGAGGCCCCCAGGGAGCAAAAATCAGAGGAGGAGCAAACTCGGGCTCAGTTCAGGATGGAGGATGTTTGAGGGGCATGTGGGCAGTGTAAGGATGGGGGATACCCTAGAAAGGTAATCCCAGACCAAGAAAGAGCCGAGCTGGAAGCTGTTATGTATTTCAGGGTGCTAGATAATGACACTGGAGGAATCCATGTGTGCGAAGCCAAAATACCTCCTTATTTTAAAGTCAAATGCTTACATACTACAGACTTGTCCCATTATTCCTAGATGTTTCCAGTGCACAGACTGCTCACATTTCCTCTAATCTCATCACACAGCAATGCAAGGCTGCTTCTCAAAATTTCAAAAAGATGGCAAATAATGGAACAAGTCTGGCTGAGCTGAGCAGAGAGCAAGCCCAAATTTTTCAGGTGCTGCAGCCTTGCACATAACACAATATCTTCTCCAACAGGGATTTTTGATTTATTGAGGTGTCTCTAAGACTAAGTTTTGGCTTACTTTAATATATTTTTTAATCAGAGACCTCCAGATGCTACTGTGTTCTCCTCATTCAAAAACATCAACAACCATATGCTACAGAACCAAAGGCTTAATTGCAAAGATGTATCTGGAATTCAGTGGAGTCAGGGAGAGGAAAGGGAATTTCATTAGTAATCAGGCAAACAAACACAGGCATGATGGATAAGTAACAAAGAAAAATGCTCAGCATTCTCTCTATTGATCAAGTTTTCAAATACTTCCAGGTCCTACAAAAGGGGAGTGGTATTGATCTCTAACGTACATGTATGCATTCACCCCTTTTTTCTTTAAATACGAACTGGGAATTCTTACAGGAGAGGTGAAATTAGGGAAGAAAATAAAATGTGAAGAAAACACATATCACTACAGTTGGGTGATGTCTCAACACTGATTTTGTGAGGAACCAACATCTGTCCAAGCATGGAATTGCAATGGAGCCAGGAGGCATCTGTGGATGGAAAAAACTGATGCAGAAAGATGAAAATGTATGAGGTTGTTGCAAGAATTTGTGGTTATTTATAATGATCAGGTGGTTTTGATCAACACAGAGAAAGCAGCAGGGTCTGTTCCCTGTTACAGAACATTGTTTGCCAGGGTGTGTGTTGTTGGTGCATTTCAAGTTTAAATCAAACTCAAAACCTGGTTTCTGATCTTCAGCAGCTTTTCTCCTGCTATTCTAGTAATGTATTTGGGCACATATTAAGAGGAAAAGTCACATGTATCCAGACTTGGGTTTTATTTTATACAGGCAAACATATAATACTAATAAAATAAATTCTTAGCATCCCCAAAATCCCACAATCATAATGCTATCCAATGGCAATTAAAAAAAAAAAATTCCAATATTTGCCTTATTTCCACTAGAGGTCAGTCAATAGATAGCAAATTTTCATGTAGATATGTATATTAACAGCTTTACCCACATAACTGCTGCAAACCTGCTGAAAAAGAGAATTATTGTTTACAAAAAAATTATGCAAGAATAACGTTCTTAAATATTGAACAAATTTATCATCCATGGAAATAATTAAAAGATGTGTAATTGTGGCACTTAAGGACATGGTTTAGTGGTGGACTTGGTGGTGCTGGGATAACTCCTGGGCTTGATGAAGTTAAATGTTTTTTCTGACCTGAATGATCCTATGACTCTACAAGTGCAATCAAAGAGAAAACATGCATGAAGAATTGCTTTTCCACAGTTGCAGCACAATCTGGAGAGAGAGACTGTGTTATTGTGGAGTGTTTTGTAAATTACAGAAACTGTCTGGAAATCTCTGTAAGCCTTTTACAAAGCTGAAAATGCAGTAAACCTGCTGTCCTTTGGGGGTTTTTAAAGCCAATCTGTCTTAACATAAAACTCGAAAGTCTCAAATGGCTTTAGCATGCCTCTCTGGTGTTAAAGCTATTTGTCATTTCAAAAAAAAGTTTGCCCCAGCTCTATTTACCACTGTCCTTATTTGCTACCTCCAAATATGGGGTGTTCTCCATGTTGATTATTGAAGAAATATGGCTGTTAAATTGCTTTATTTATAGTGATTTTATTTATTATTTTTTGTGCAAGCAGCATATTCACTCCTTGTAATTTTTTTCTGGATATTGAATCACTTTATTTTTAATATAATAGCACCATTTATTGATTTATCTTGTCTCAGTACCTGAATAATTAGGTCCTTGACCTCAGATGCTCTTTTTTGGCTCTGGCATACAGGGAGTGGGTTTTCAATCTAGAAAGCAGTTTTATTGCACGAACTCTTAGAAACTATTAAGCTGGACAACATCTATGCTAATTGCTATGTTTAGTTCTCAGTGAGTATTTACCTAATGTTCGAACTTAAATGCTTCCAGTACACTTGCAAAGATCGCCCATCTTCCACCAATTGTCACCAATTATTATGTTTTTATTCACACTCAAATGTTCCCTTTTTTTGCCACACCTCTGCTGCACCTGCATCAAGGCTGAGAAAAGGAGCTTTGCCTAAGAATTCAGCACAGCACTGTTCGTGTGTGGACCAAGAACATCAAAAAGGGAGTGAGGAATCAATCTCTGAAGGCATTACATATGTATCTATATGCCTTCATAGCTTTGCCTGTCACTCGAATAGAGATAGAATAGAGATATAATGCCCTCCCTGGCATTACTCAGTTATAACACTAAAATACTTTAACATCCAGCTTCAGGAAAAACGAAGTGCTAAGATTATAATTCAGGAATCATTATCTGCCCACTGCTTCAAATCATGTAATGCATGACTACAAAAAATTCTTACATTCTTAGAGTACTTTAAAACAGTTTTATAAAATAAAATTTATATGCAGTTCCTGCTAGCCCCAAATTGCAGGTCACTGACTTCTTAACCAAGATTTGTGGAGTAGGAGTACCATTAGTACTGAAATTGTTCCATTGTAATTGAACTTGACAGCTAAGTACAGGACAAAAACGCTCATTTCCCTGAAGCCCCTGGAGGAGCATTTTCAAAACCTCCTATTATTCCAAACACTACCTGTTTTATGGGGCCTCTCAGTATTAAGCTGAAATGTCACAGTTTTGAGCACAGGTCAGAGGGTTTTTGAATTCAGCAGCAGCATTTTCAAAACAAGTTACATCTTTTGCCCTGTTAACTACACTTCTTCTGACACATGGCATTTGAAAATTAATTTCTGGCTGTTTAAGCAAGGGAAGGATGATCTAGTAAAGCCCTTTAAAATATATTTATTTTAATTTCTTGCTGCCAGGATGTTATAAAAGAAATGTGCTTTGAGAGAAACCAGTTAAGCTGGGATCTGATATCTCAAAATGATTTGGTTTATTTGTTCTCAGAGTTTCAGTCTTAAATTTTTCTACTTTAATCTGAATCAAGATGACATCTTGATGGCATCTTGATGAAAATGACAAAGTAAATATATCCATATTCTTGTTCATTTACAGTACTTAAAGATTTGACAGTCATATTTGTTCCTTTTTATATGTCCTGCAGCAGACGACTCCGTTCATGAACCTGGGAAATCGTGGCTTTGCCACGTCCCTTTTGTGCTTGCACTGTGACAGATAGCTTTCCGTGAGAGGGAGCATGAGGGCTGGTGGGAGGACAGCAGAGCTGCACAAAGTGATGAACACACACACAGAGCTGGTAAAAGAAACCCGTTCTGCTTGCGTGTCAGAAGAGGTGGGATGTGCCCTAGGGAAGCAGATTTTTGGATGAAAGTTGCTGAACTTTTCCTCTGATGTGCAGAAGTGAGCACTTTGCACTATGGCTACTCTGGGAAATTTACCCTGGGGCTCTTCAGACAGCTGCTGACTACAACGAATGGAGAGGGATTTTTTTTCCCCTTGCCATGTGACAGTGAGTTTTCACTAAATCAGGCTTTTCTGAAGACGCCCAACACGCTTTGCTTGTCTCTTGGATGGATTTACTGAGGAGGAATGGCTCCTGGCCTCTCACATCCCTGCTTGGAGCACTCACAGGCCCCTTGCAGGGGCAGGGAATCGCAGCTGCCTTGGGACTGCTGAGAGCCCAGTGCCACAGCCCAGGGGGTTGGCTCATTATCCCAGCCCACATTAATACCTGGCATGTGCCCTCCTCCTCAAGGAAATACCCTGGGTTCTTCCAGACTGCACAGGCAAAGTGAGCTCCTGCAAAGACCTTGTGTCTTTGTTCACTGTAAGTTTCCTGGCAGCTGGCTAAGGTGCCTTTCTACAGGCACCAGTAACCCTGGGGCAGTGATTCAGAGCCACACTGGGCACACAGCTCCAGTGGTCTCAGCAGGGCTCTGCCCATTTAACCAGTCTGTCTGGTCTCCATGCAAATCCTGTGAGCAGGTAAGCTCCAGAAGGGGTAAATGTTTCTAGGAATAGCACCTTGCTGTGAATCTTGAATGAGCAAGCCCACTTTGGGTTCATAACTCCTTAGAAGTTATGACTCTCTCAGCATGAATAACCCTTGAAGGCTCTGATGAAAAAAGTGTTGTGGAGACTTCAGACTTAAACTCACATAGCTCCTGACATAAGAGCAATTTTATCATTTTATACCAGGCCTGCTCCAGTCTTCACCATCTGTAGTTCTGGTACAGCAACTACTAATAAAGAAAATGCTATCAGTACCCTTGTTCATTTATGACTGGTGTTTAGACCCAAACTGGCCATTTATGTGCTTTAATTTGAGGACATATTAAAAATCACCTTGGGCATATAGAGAACTGATAGATGTATGCACATATGTATGTGTCCATGTATGAAGATACTATGGCCTTATCTGCTTAGTTACAGAACTTTTGGATTGGATTAAATAGATAGATTTTTACAGAAGGGTAAAAAATAATCGAAATGAGAACTGAGGATTCATAAGGAAAACCAATGAAATTATTTTGGAATGGATTTTAAGACTGGGAAGTGCATGCTTTTTGCATGGTAGTTTTGCTCTTTAGTTCAGCATTCTCTACTGAGCCCCAAAGGATGGTTGTAGATAACATTGAGTAAGTCCAGCTTTCAGAGTGCCAGGTAAAGCAAGGCTCTGGATACCATTTGTCATTGTATATCTCAGAACAAATTGGTATCAAGAAAATACTTTGACGACAGTACGGATAAGGGTGCAATACAAATAACAGAATACTTTAGAAGCTGATACAAAAAGACAGCTGCAAAATGCCATATGAAAAATCCACAGAGAAACTGAGAGATGAAATAGACAGGACATATGATACCTTGTTCTGGACTGGGAATTCAAACCTCATCTGCTCAGCCATAATCAACATCAGCTTTTTCCTACCTGATCTTGGCTCCCCATGCACCCATAAGAGAGAAATTAAGAAGTGCTGAGACTCTGGATAACTAGAGCTGCTCGGATGTATTTGAAGGGAAAAGATACAAGAGATAATATGATGTTGTGAAATATTTATTTTATGACCAGTGTACCATATTTCCTCCTGCCAAATATTGACAATGTTGGGATGCTAAAAAACCCACAAAACTCAAACTCAGGTCCAAGGGCTTTGCCTCCCTTAGTCCTCCTGGGTAACCAGGGGGCTGAAGGATATTGCATAATTAACAGCTCACTCTCACAGTGAAGTTAACTCAGCAAATAAAATAGTCAATATGTGTCAGCTGAGCTGTAGCAATTGTTCTCTCATGTGCTTGACGTGTAAAATACCAAGTAATGTTATCTAACTCTTTCATTATACCAAATTACTCCCAGTGTGCAGTGGGTAAGCAGTCACATTGAGAGGGTTCAAATGCTGTTCTAAGTTTAGATCTCTGTCAGAAAGGTCTGTGTCTGAGCTGGTTGTCTAAGTTCATACTGAAGTCAGTGGAAAGAAACAGGTGCATCTGGAGTGCCCTTGCTCTTCTCTTGGGGTAGCTGTTCCAAACTGTGTGTGAGTCCTGCTGCACTGAGACTAAACAGCATCCCTGTGATTAACTCAGGTGTTACTCTCTGAGGTTAAGTGACACTAGTGTTTGGAGAGCTACCACATCTCAGTTCATGGGTGATCATCAATTTGAGCAGGAATATGCACTCACTCATCTGGTATAATCTTTCACTGATCATAGCAAAGAGAAATTCAGATATTTTCAGAATATCAGTAAGAAAAATCTCAATCTAGCTATTTTCAGACTTAAGGTGGGTTTTTTCTGGTTTCTTAAAATCTCTAACTATACAGGCAGGTCACAGAGAAACTGGTCAAAGCTCACCTGCCATATTAACTAGAGCTCTTTGCTTTTAGGTACATAGCAATTCCTCCCTTCTAATCTCATTACTTCTAATCCTGCACATACTGGATGTTTTTTCATTTTGCAGTACAAATGCACTGCCACAGCAATCCAGTGAGAATTGGAACTCAAGGAGCACTAAAGGAAAAGTACAGCTCCTCAACCAGTATGATGACTCAATATTTCCAACAATTTACTGTCAGGGAAACATTTACTATGGTTTTACTTCAGTCTTCCTGAGAGCATGTAAGCCTTCATGTGGTTTGTTAATTTTGTTCTTGCAGTATACATGAAAAATGACAGGAGATTTGAGTTTAATGTCCTATCCTAATCACTTTTGCCCAAGAATGATTCCTATAGGATATGAAGAACCCTCCTCCAACACCCATCTCTGCTTTGAGGTGGGGAACTTTGGAAAAAAAGAGCTTCCCTGAGCTCTCTTTCATGGGTATTTAAAAAGGTATCTGAGCATATTGACCATAAAATCTAGGAGCAACCTGTGGGTTCCTCTGGGTTCTATGTGATGAGCTAAGTGCTCATAAAGGGACCAACTAAATCTGCCTTCAGTAAAGTCATTCCACTCCCCTAATCTAGCTCAGTCTCTACTCATTGCCTTTTGGTGATTCACATCAGTATCAGAAATAACTTCTGCTGCAATGTGGGTTGAGCAGCTGCCCCTTTGTTCCTGTCCCATCAAGCTTTCCAGCGCAGTCAGAGATCCTACCTTGTGCTGGGAAGAGATGGAGTAATAATAAAAAAAATCCATAATATGCTCAAGGAATCCTTTCCCACGTGAATCTGTCTTGCAGTGAGCTGCTGAAGCACTTGCTCCAATTCAGCAGAAAAGAAGGAAGAGGGGGATACAGCTGCTGAACACTTGGGTACAGACTCACGAGAAAGATGACAAAATTGTCTTTTATTCCCCTCTACCTATCAACAAACACTGGTGGGGGGAGAACAAGTCATCCTTATTCCTAATAAAAATGGAGTTTAAATTCAGGATTGTGTTGCTGACAAATTACAGTAGGTTTAATGAAAAGAGACTGTATGAAACACAATATTTCGCTTTCTTTCTAAAACTCTGCTTTTTCTCTCAGTGCAATGCTTTTAGGGCTTGTCTTTTACAACCTTTGCACTACTGCCTTCATTTATGGTATCTATTAGCTGATTAATCATAAGAAAGCTAAACCTAAGGTCAGTCCCATTTGGACTCAGATTCAATCAAAGAAACCCTGGTGACTGGCTTGCAGCACACTTTCCTCAGATACCTGTCATGCCTCTAGAGTGGGTGGTTGCACTCTGGCCTTAGAGCAGAACCAGGAATGATCCCAGTTTAATTTCCTCCTCTCAGGACGTGATATGGCTTTTCTAGCAGCCTCCTGTTGTGTACAGCCAGACAAAAGGAAGCCTGTTCTGAAGGGTATAAGATTGCAGTCTTGGACTTCAGCAGTGTCAAAACCTGGTTCCAGATTAGGCAGTTTTGTGAAATGATGTGATACATCCCCTGTAACCCAACTGTAAATTATGAGTAAATGTAGTTCAGGTCTTTGGGAAGGGTTCATCAAATTCCAAAATATTAGTAGTACTCTATTTACTTGTGGAGTTCACAGGGAATACACTGGGGTGTGTTCAGAAGCATTGACACTCAAGATTTCACTGCCTGCTTCTGTAGGCACAGGGAAAAAACCCAGCAATGTCACTGGATTTTAGAGGGAGTTGCTCAGGGCTTAGTCTGCATTCCTTCATCCTCCCTCTATGTCTGCAGTGAGGTCAGGCAAACATGCTGGCATTTGCAATTCTGTTTCTTATTTCCTTCTTCTCTTTCAGAGACATTTCCCCTCTCCTCTGTGCTATGGCAGACAGTGGGATGATGGTCTGATCCTTGGTGGGTACTGATTGCTTTGCAAGTATTGATGTGTCCTGTCATGATTAGCACTGGCTTGTTCAAATGTCAGTCTTGTTTTATGCATTCCATTATGTTGCTTTTCAATGCAAAAGAGTACACCACCTTTTGTGGAATACAGAATAAAATATGCAGAGTTTGAGACCCAGGCTGACTTTTTCCTCTGAACTGAGGGTTTGAGAAGTAAACAGCTTATGACAGCTTTGAAGCTCTTCCTTATTCTGAGAGATGGGTGTTTTCTGCTTTTCCACTTGGAGTAAAAAGAAATAATAATTTCTTAATTAGTTTCATCATTTAACATGAGATGTTCACTGATTATAAATGTAAAAGAGCTTGTTTGCATTTTGAGTCACATAGTAGAAATCTAGTGTTATGGAGTATTTACCAGCCATGTTGGTTTTTTACAGTTTCATTACAGAAACATGAGGTACATTTGTGGTTGAACAAATGGAGAGCAAGGAGAAGGCATTCAGTTTGAGGTTGCTTCCTGTGTTTTCAGTTGTTGCTTTTCTACACAAATAATTCTTCCAGTATTGGGCTCTAACCTAAATTGATTTTTAGAGAGATTTGTTAGCATTACACTTTGGCTCTGCAGATAAGACTTTTGGAAAGTGTAGGTTGTGGGTGTAAGAAATGTCTAAAGTGGCTGTGGTAAGCCTGTTTCCATGCTGTCTGAGAGGGTGCTATGTGAGACACTGGCCTCAAATATTTGTGCTTGCACAAATGATTGACTTAAAACCCCAGCACCTGTGATCTGTGCAGTGTTCAATCTATTTGTGCAGCTGTTTCTGTGAGACAGTTACATGCAGTAATTGATTAGTTCAGCGGTCCTGCTATGGCACTCTGGGGTTAGGAAAGCTGGTGAATTAAATAAGATTTCAGCAGCATACTTCCGCTCATTCTGCATGACACTCAGGTACCAGTATTTTGCTGTAGGAGCCCTACTTTTCCGAAATGGTTACAACACCTAAAAATACTGATTTTAAGAGGTAAAAGCATCTGTTTTCATCACTTCCTTTACTGATGTCAAACACTCTTTCTATTTCATTTGATGAAGAACTGATGAAGATAATTTTCTTAAACAGAGGATCGGGAGGCAGAGAGAATGGAGTAAATTGGGAGCAGAACAAGCAACCAAGATACCTTGTCTGTATTCCTTGTCTGAAGGGAAAACCTAATGTTTGAAATTAAAAAGAGGGTGATGACAGAATTTTGCCATACTCACAGAATTTATTATTATATTATTATTTCTGAAGTACTGCTATAGTTCAAAGAAAAAGGTCTTAATTAATCTTTTCCCATGTTGCATAACTGTAAGAGAACAGACCTTAAATTCACCCACATGTAGAATAAGATTAATCTCTCCTACAATACCAGGTTTAAAACAACACTGACACATAGTCTGTTGAGACTAAAAGGGAAAATAATGCAGTCCATGCCCATTCCCATTCTGCTGTGCACAAGTTTATTTTTCAAACTAATATTTTTCTAGAAGTATCTCAGCAAGTGACAATCAAGCTGTGTTAAAAGCACCACATGAATTACAGATTTTATGTATATAAAGAATTGTATTTACTTCCATGAACCTAACACACACTGCGAGGTGGGCTTTACTTTGGAGCCTTCTTGAGAGTTCAAGTTCTCCAGAGTTGATTTAGGTCTAAAACACTTTTACATCTGGCAAGTCCCATGGGTTCTGGCAGGGAACAGTTTATAAATACAAGCAGAAATGAGCCTTCTTCATTCAAAATAAGGGTAGTTTCTACCCATCTACTTTTGAGGGTTTTATTACTTGCTTGGGGTTTTCTTTGGTGGGACAGTTAATTGTTGGTACAAATCTCGTAATTTATGTAACTCATTGGGTCACAGTCCTGTAAAACACTAAATTTTAGGTGTGCAGTGCAGAGGATGGATACGAACCCAAATGTTTTGTTAGATCAGTTATTTATAAAGTTAGAGTATTCATAATTTGTATTTATATAAGGATATGTGCCTGGATAAGGGATTAGCCAAATGATGTTTAGGAGAATCTTGATTTAGATGGATAAAATTTCTTGTGTAGGTGTAGACATGAAACAAGGTCAGTGGAGTGAGAGACTGAGGTTGTCTTGTAAATCTGAGTTGAGATACTGAAAGACTGAAAATCAAGGGCTCACAATTTAAATGGGAAAAAAGGAGAAAACATGAGCACATACCACTGTGAAATAATAATTAAAAACTGGTATAATAGAAAGAAAAGCTGGAATTACTTTAGATTTTTTTAGGCTTTTTCACTTTACTGAAAGGAGAAAAGACATATATGTTGCTAAAATCTTGCATGTAGTAATCTAACTGTGGCAGCAGTGTGATGACAGCATTCTCCTGTCATGGGTGAGATAGGAAACAAAGCCTGCCAAGGTGTGAGGAAACATCTCAAGCTTACCCAGGCTCTGTCATAATCATGGATCACAGTCTTTTTCCAGTCATGCTGTTGTAAACCAACACAATGTATTCTGGTATGATTTACAGCTATTCTGGGTTTATAAACGAGAGTAATGTGTTAAAAATATGAATGCTTCTTCTAGGAGTAGGCTGGTGTTAAGCTACATGCTCTTATGTAGGTCTCTTCAAAGTGTCAAAGGGTAGTTCAGGAAGGCATGGAGAAGGAGGCCTAATTAAAAGGTTTTGCATTAATTCTTGTCTTCCAGTAAAACAAAAGTAGCTCATCAGGAGCTTAAGTCTTGAGTTGCATGGTTAAGAAATTGTTGTTAGTTTGTTACCTGTATTCTTGCTGATGTAAACCATGCAAAATTCCTTAATGCAAAATAAGAACAGGATGTTTTAAAACCCAACAAAGAGAAGTAAATTTCCACAACAGTTTTAATTTAAGTTGCTTTTGATACTAGAAGAAAATATCTATTGTTGTTTGTCTCATGACCAGTCCTGAACTTTTAAAGATAATTCATTAAGCTTTTGAATATCAGTGTTACAAAAAAGCAATTCTTACTCTCTTATTTCTGAGTCAGATTACACTTTGGTCCCATGGCAAAGGTTTTCTCTATTTTTGCAAGAATTATAAAGTTATAAAGCGGAACTGTATGCCTCCCTTATTTATTTAAGTGAAAAGTAGTATGCTCATAAAATCGTAACGATGATGAGCTTAGGTCTTCAAGTCATTGAATACATTGAAGGTCCTCAAAAAGTTCTGAGCTGGCAGGAGTTATGATAGATATCTGGGACTGCCTTTGAAAACAATATGTGAAAATCTATAATACAGATGTATTGAAAACTGTGAGGAAAAAGCCCTCAAAACATGAAACACAGAGTTTGACAAATGGAGAGCTGGAATATGTCTTTTTGAGGTTTTGCCTTCTTGCTCTGAGGTCACATTGAAAATTGTTTAACAAATATTTACCTGACATATTGTTGAAAACCTCCAGCTTAATTTCCATAAACTTTGTAGGCGTTCTTGTAGAACTTTGCTGCCCTTGTGACTAAGTAGGAAGTTGCTTTAAACTCCAGTCTAGCCTCTAACCTTTCCCTGCTGTGAAACAGACCAACTACTCTTTGTTTCACTCTTTACAACCTTGGAGAATTGTTAGCCTCTATACCCCTTTTGAACAACTTTGGGATGCACGAGAACTGCTGTGTCTACTCACCACCCTTTAAGTACGTACAAATTGATCATTTAACATTTGCTCAGGCGTCCTCCAGGATGTGAAGAAAAGCTGATATATGATTCCCTGGACTCCTTCTATGCTAAGGAAAGCAGAGTGCTTGCCTTTCACCAGCTCACTGTGGCTTCTCAAGGATAAGGATTCAGAAATTTCTTTGGCTTTAGGGTACATTTTAGCATGCCCCAATGACTTTAATAGAGTCAAATTATCCATTTTCTGCTGTGGCCTTTAACTGCTCTGCCCTGTTCTGTCCCTGCCTGCTAATATTAATTGTGTTGAGTGCCCTACCCTCTTGCAGGAACCCGACAGTTCAGCCTTGCCTTTGTCATCCCTCGATGTGCTCACTCCCTGCTCCTCAGGCTGCTGAAGGCAATTCCCTCTCTGCTGAAGGAATTCCCTCTCTGCAGCATTCCGGGGCTTCTGCTCTCCTGCCCCACTCCTCTGCCACCCCCTCCAATCCTCACCCCCAGCATTCCCTGCCCTGGCACTGAGTGCTGCTGCTCACAGGGTTCCATCCAAAGTGAAGCATCCTGTCTTGAGGATCTC
Source organism: Sitta carolinensis (assembly GCA_032173965.1). NCBI lineage: Eukaryota > Metazoa > Chordata > Aves > Passeriformes > Sittidae > Sitta > Sitta carolinensis. Next base: position 880,485 of record JAVUNC010000025.1, read on the forward strand.
AGGCATTTCCTGCCCATCTGTCAGCACTGAATGAAAAGTAGCTGCCCACCTAATTGTTTCTTCTAATTTCAGATACATTAATAAAGTAGTAAATCTGGGGACCTGAGGACATCTGTGTCCTGCTGAATAACATTTCCTGCGGCTCTCAAGTCAGCTATAGCCTTTATGACCAAGTTTGTTAAGGAAACCTGCCCTTGATTGTTTCGTTGCCTGTTAGAAAAGTCACAGCAAATTTTGAAAAGCTAAAATTAGATTTATGTCCTCTCAGGTTCAACATTTTGAATAGGCTGTCTTGAAGTCAATATAAAGGCTAATGTAGGATTATTCTCCTAGAAGAGAAATTAAATTCTTAAAAATGTTGTCTTCAAAAGGCAGAGCTTTCAGAAAGATATTACAAAACCTGGATGGCGTGGTCATTACAGAAATCACCACCCCACTAAGATAATATAAGTTAATTCCCTGATTTCAGGCTAATAAAGCAAAAGCAACCACCTTATTTGAGTAGTGGTCATAATAATTCTTCAGATACTGTAAGAAAATGTTTGGTGTTTTTCCCACTTCCATGGAGAAGCAATAAAATGTAATTTATTTAAATTCTGAAGCTGCTATTTTGAAAGAAACCTCTTAAAGAAGTGATGTTCAGTCAGAGTCAATACTGCATTTAATAATATATTCTAGTGCTGCTCAGGATAGATTTCAGTCACTGTTTTCTGAACCTTGGAGAGATTTTCATGTGCCTTTGACAGCAGGTTGTTTTTTTTTTCCTGTCAGACACAGCCCAAGTCCACATGTAATACTATTGGTTTAGCTTCAGATCAAATGCAGAAATTCTCTAAGACACAGTAGCTTCTTGTTCACTTTCAGTTATATTTATGTCAGGTCTTTTTTAGACTGGTGTGTGTTAGAGAGATCAACGGAGGAAAAGAGCAGACATGCTGTGGAGATACCAAATCACACATCAAGTATTTAGAACGATGGAGGGCAAACAGAACATAAAAAACCTCAAACCATAGACTTCTGTGCAGGTACTTGGCAAATTAATATGTTATTACCTTTTTTGACTGCTGAACTGTGATTGTGTGGCAGACAGGAATATAGTAAAAGAATGGAAGAGAAGATAGGAAAAGCCTGCCATTCATCTCCTCCAGAGCTTTCAGGGTGTGGTGAACCCCTGTGCACTTCACAGGTGCTCCTCGTGGTGGGTTCCCTTCCCTCTTGCACTTCATCAAATCCTGTACCTTAGCAGTTGTGATCTGTAGGCTTTTCATGTGCATAGCAATTGCTCATCTTGTATCTCCTTCCGATTGCCTCATTTATCTGTCTGTCATGCACTCAAGTAAATTAATCTAACTTAAAATTAATATCTTTCTCAAAGAAAATATTTTATAAATACTCATAGCCTTTGTGGGACTTCTCTGAAGGATTAGTCTAAATGACATTTTATTACCTTTTCATAATATTTTACTGCTTGTGAAATAAAAATCAGTTTAAATGTAGTTTAGCATCATCTGCCCAGTGATAATGAATATCTCTGAAATAAATCCAAACACATTAGCAACCTGTTCAATCAACTTCATACTCCCATCTAGAAATCTTATTAATTTCCATGTGTTGGAAATTTCACATTCTCCTTTGTACATTATGCAGATAGAAGTGTCAGCACTATGATACCTCTCAAGGGAATGCAAGAGATGCTGGTTAAGCCATGGTGTGTAGATTTTACCAATAATTAATGGATATTTCTTCAGCATACATTTTCCTTATTTGAAGCAAAATTTAAAAGCATGACAATCCACAGCCATGCAGAAAGGCTTTTTTTTTTTTTTTTTCTTTTCTCTTTACACAGCTTCAAATTGTTTATAAACCAAAATAGTTTATAACACAGGTACCTTGACATGAAAAGCTTATACATGTGTATTTTACATTTTAAAAATGGCGCATAAACAGGTACACCAGAAATGAAAACAATTAACCACTTGGCCGAATAGAAGGAACAAAACTTCACATGTTATTCTGGTCAGCCTGTGATCAACAGCAACTCAGAGCAGGTTAGGAAACCACCAAGATGCTTCCATCCAGGGCAAAGAGCTCCCCACGCTGACAGTGCCCAGCAGGCTCCCAGGTAGGAATGGGGATGTATTGGCCCAAGTGCCATTTTACTGCTCCAGGGTGCTTCCAGCTCTGTGGTAACTGTGAAAAAGGATGCCATACACCTTCTGAGGGTGCTTTTATGGCAGTAAAGGAAGAGAAGTACTGATGTACTGCTGATGACAATGTCCTGAGGATGTTCTTCCACACTTCTTGCAGAATACTTCAATAAAAACTGTAGGATAGAAACCTCTGCATCTGACCTTCCTTTCTCCAGAATTCAAGCAGCCTTTCACATTCCAGGAAGACTGAAATAGCTGCCATTGTCTCTGAAAGCTCCTCTTCTTCAAGTCCAAGCCATGTAGTTGACCAGCACTCAGGAGTACTTGATTTTACTTATTTACAACTCAAAAGCATGAAGAGAGAGATGTTTTTTCTGTAGTAGGATGGAAAAGCCTTCATTAACCATGCTTCTCCTCCTAAAATAGCATTTGCTTTTTGAACGGGGGAGGACAAAGGGATGCCAAGTAGTCCCAAAATGCCATCCATTCCTAGAAATGTTCCCGTGCAGATGGTGCTGTGAAAACTGAACTATTCCAGAGATTCTAAGTGGCAGATGGAAGTTCCCAAGCCTGTGTGAGCAGACAGCTACCTCCTCTCTATTCTGGCTGGGCACAAAGCACACTGCCCAAGTGAGTACAAAAGGGAAGTTGTGCCCAGTCACCAGATCCTTGGGTTCAATACATCCTGCTGTGTCACCTTATCTGCATAAATTAAAGGAACTCCATTAAAAAGGTGTTATGGCAGCTTTGAGTTGGTAACTGGCTATGTGAAGAAGGAGGCACAGGAATTACCTCTGGATCTTACTGAACAAGATAAATATATTTCTCTACTGTATTTACATTACTCATACTACAGCAGTCAAAGGTGCCATCAGCTTTCTCAAGTCAGTAAGAAAGGGACTGCAGACCAATCTATCTTTTTATTTTAAGTGCATTCTGATGTCATTTCTTGGTCAGCAATTTTTGTGCCCTCTCAGATCCTGCAGAGATAAACTCTTAAATCTTTAACAGAGTCCTCAGAATTGTGCTGACACTCTATGCATTCCTCTTGCATTATGTAGTGGGACTTTTAACACATGGGATATTCAGTCTTCAGGTAGAAGTGTCATCAGCTTTTTATAAATTAGGTTCAAAACCAGTTTGGATACAGTGTGGGAGCTGACTCTCTACCACAATCAGTTTAGAGATAGCTGTTTCTCTTTGCTAATAGATTAAAAAAATATAACTCCTAATAAAGAGAGAAAAAATTTCTACTTTTCAAAACTGTCCCAGTGGTCCATATGCAAGAAATTTGCTATTGCATTCATAGGTAAAGGAGGGCAGACACTGAAGATCTCATCTCTAATACACTGAAAAATAGAAAATATTTTTAAATAAAATAAACTTGCAGGAAACACTGAAGTGCAAGCAGAAGATAAAGATTTAGTTCTAAGGTATGGAGGCAAACACAGGAGAGGCCCTAGAGGCAACAGCACGCAGTCCTCTGGCTCTTTCTCAAGGAAAGCATTCCTAAATATTTATGTCTGTTTATGTTTTCTTCACTGACTTGTGAGATTGTGGACGACATACTTTGTCTTCTCTTGCTCTGCAGCTTGGAGATAGCACTTGTGTCCCTTTATCAAGGGCTGACAATTCCAAGAGAGAAGAGGCTGTAGCTAAATCACTTCTTTATGTCCTCTGCGCCATGCTTGTCACGTAACTTACATCCAAGTTTTATGAAGATCTTCTCTTTTTGTTCTTGAAGGGTTCTAGGGAAGGTTATCAAGCAATAAAAATGCTTGCCTCAACTATTATTTGTTCTGCAGGAAGCATTTTCAGTCGAAAACAGCGTCCAGGGAAAAAAGGGCACTGTCTTGAATGGAAAGAACACCACAAATGGATCTGTACCAGGTCCTGTTAGATTTCTATGTCCTGCAGTCTACTGCCCTTCCAAGGCACTAAAAGTCAAGCAAGTTTTGTACTTCCTACAAAAACAAACAAAAAGGAAACAAAATCCAAAACCACACTACGTTTGTTGTAGGAGTCACACATTTAGAAATTATTTCATAGTTTCTGTCACTTAATAACATCAAAAGGAGAGTATATTTGTCATGTTTTTAGAGCCTGTAATTCCACTGGTTTGAGAAAGGCACTGTAAGGCTTGAGGTGGCTCTACAAATATTTAAATTTTGTGGAGTTCAGAGGAAGCAATCACATACAGAAAAGAAATACCTGACTGAAGGAAGAGACCATGCTTGCAGGGAACACATGAGGAAACAGGAGGGGTTGTGATGAATCCCATGCACAGCTGGAAGGAAGCTGTAAAAGGAAGGCAGGTTATCTTGGAGAATGCTTTTTCCTATAGAAGTAAAATTTCTGTCTCATTATAGTAAGGGCCAGCACTTTTTAACTTTCAGAAATTAAACCAGGAACAAGCTCTGAGCAGACTATCTGCCTCAAGCTCTTTAAAAGAATGTTTTTCAGCTCTCCTGTACAAATCACGTTACATGTAATGGGCATAGTTATGATCATGGTAGACAGAAAGGGAAGAATCAAGACTTTTTCTGACAGGGATAATTTCACAGGGTCTGATACAAAGGTGAAGCCACAGCAGGGCACAGAAAGAAGACACAGAAGAAAACATCAAGCTGGCAGTAGAATTAAACAAGGGAGGCCCCCCCCAGTACAGTGTTGGGAAATCTGATGGGATCTGTTCCTGTTTCTAGCAGCACTCAGGTTCCTGGCTCTGGTGGGCAACACCTGAGACCTACAGCAAGCACACCCAGGGTGTTTTTATAGACTCAGACTCTGTTAGCAGAACTCATAGGAAAATGGTTGCTAGAAATGTTAAAATAGTTTAATCCCTGTATCAAAACAAATGAAAATTGCACCAAGTTAGAGTTCCTGAGGCCTTTCCTTTCCATAATCCCTGTTTGGGTAACAACAATGGACAAGAGTGGTAATTACTTTCTTTGGTCTTCCTGTAGGTGGGTGGGAACACTACTTAGGTAACTTCTCTGCTGTTTGTGACACTCTGGTGATCCACAAAGCAAGAGAAGCTGAGTTTCTATGGCTGTCTCTGTGGGGGTTGGTCTCCATGACCTTAATGTATTCTCTTTCTGGGGACCAACATGGTCCAACATGGAAAAAACCCCATGGTGTGCCAATATTTAGGCAGTATATCTGGATGCTTAGTCTATGTTTTACAGTTGCTGTTTTTCCTAAAATATCTCTCTTGATATAAAGTAAGCTAGCCAGAGCATGGTCATCTATAACCATATGAAGGATTTAAATGAAGAAAATGTGTAACAGCAGTAAAATTTCTTTTAAACATAGATATTTTCTAATTCAGTGTCTGATAAATAATGCTAAGGAAGACAGAAAAAAAATCCTCAGAATTTTTACTGCAATATTCCTTTTCAGATGAGATTAACTGTAAGATGCTACTGAAGGTTAATAGTTTGAAACTGTGAGGACACATAATAATCAATCAATTAATCTCAGTATCCAGCAGCTGTCATGTGCAAAACAGTTGCTACAGATAACAAAACAACAGATTCATTGGCTTTTTAAACATTAATGCAAAGAATTAGCTTAATGGCATCCTATCATCCATGGTTTGCCTGCAGGGCTTACTTCATCATTTTTTTCAGAGATTAAGATGAAAAGAACACAGTTGTTATTCAAACAGAACTGATCCCTTCCTGAGCTGCTTGCTATTTCTCACAGCATCCCAGCAAATTATTTGTGTGAGTCCAGTGTATTCAGTGGAACTGACAGACTCGTGTTCAGTGGTGCTCGTTCCCTCTCGTGGCCCGGCGACGTGGCTCTGGTGTTGCACATTCAGCCTCTGAAGTGCTCTGGGGTCTTGCCCACATTAGTACAGAGCTCTGTACACAGAGCCCACCTGCTTCCCTCCACCCCCAAACATACAGGGGCAATCAAACCCAGGGAGGTCCCCCTGGTGAGTCACACATGAGGGTTGTGTGCAGCTCTGGGCTCCTCACTCCAGCACACGTGGAGCAGGTCAGCATCAGCCCAGGAGGAAAGGCTGGGGCAGCTGGGCTGCTCAGCCTCCAGCAGTGCCAACGGAGAGGCAGCCTCACCAATGGCAGGTCTGAAGGGAAGGGCTTCAGAGAGGGTGGTAACAAGCAATAGGACAAGAGCAACAGGTGGAAACTGATGTACAGGAAATTCCACCTGAACGTGAGGAAGAATTTCTTTACTGTGCAGATGACAAAACATTGAGCAGATTGTGCAGAGAGGTTGTGGAGTTTCCCTCGTGGGAGACACTCAAGCACCATCTGGACACAATCCTGTGCCATGGTGCTGGGATGGCCCTGCTCGAGCAGGAAGGTTGGACCAAATGGCACACTGTGGTCCCTTCCAGCCTCACCCATCTTGTGATTCTGTGGGAGTGGAAAAGACAGGCAGTACAGGCCTGTTCCATAGGTTCATTGTACAATACAAAATTGTACAATACAGGTTCATTGTACAAAGTCAACAAGCCTTGCTCCAAAACAGAAAAAAAAATGACTGCACAAACTGGCCCACAAGAAAGAACTGGTGGATTCTGTTTGAGATGTTATTACTTTCTCACTGTATTCCTTCTGATTATTCCACAAAACCAGAAAGAACGATCTGGTTTAGTCATCAGCAATCACCATGCTGCTTTTAAACCCTCCATGAACAGAAAGGGTCTTCTACAAAACTATTATTCTCTGTTTATTTAGTTAAAAGAAACAAAATTATTTAGTTATTTGCTTTGCATGCAGTTTTTTGTGTCATGGTCTATTCTACTTCCTTCACAGTTTGCTAACTTTTAGCAAGAGTTGCATTCATTTGAAATCTCCATATCCTACTGTGAGTACTACACGAGTTTTCCAACACGGAGAACATCATGGGAAGAGTCTTTGCATTTTTACACAGAAGTTTACATTGGTAGAAAGAAGCAAAGTTAGTTTGTAAATGACCAGAGGAATATAATTTAATTTTTGTGGATGAATCTTTGGTCTCAACACTCCTCAGAGGATTGAGAGACCTTTATTCTGAAATCAAAAGCAAGCTGAGACTTTAGGACCTAGCATTAGGAGGCAATGGCAGCTATTATCTGTGTGAACAATTCATTTATGCACCAAAAGACAAAACCAAAAAATTCAAAAGGGAAAAGCACACCTATGCAATCTGAGCACCCACAGAAAGAGCTTTCTGTATCTTTCAAGCTCTCAACTCCAAAATTTCCTAGCGATGGCTATGGTGCCTTATATCTAGAACCTGGTTTGGTGTGTATAGTACTTTTACAACTCATCTTGCTATAAAATTCAGCACCAACAGGACAAATAAGATACTTTAGATAATTGACCTTTTGTTCTTTAAAGAAGAGGAGTTGTCTTTGAGTGTTAGGTTTCTTTAATATGTTTTTAATTTGTCTCTATTTTAAAGAATGGCTGGTATGCCACTGCTGTTTTCTTGTTCTAGTGAGTAATGAAGCTTAGCTAGAAGAAAGAAAACACAGTTCTGGTGAATAGAATCTGTTTACAGTGAAATTAAGCCTGGTCTGCTTTTCTTCATGGTAGTTAAACAAAAAATCGTTTGCTTTCTTAGCACTGATTCAAAGTTTGAAACTCCTTGGTCTCTGGTGTAGGAAGGAGAGGATTTTCTGCCACTTTAGTGCTGGAAATAAACAACTGCCAGGCCCAAAGCACCAGCAGTCTCTTCTTCTTAACATTTACACACGATGCAACAGAGATGGCACCTTACCATTGTGTTTTTGGTATTTCATAGCTAGACAGTTCCTTGAAGAAAAAGTAAGTTTCTTCAGATAAATACGTTTATCTTCAGATAAACATGGAACCTATTTCCTAAGAGGTATTGTAAACACATCCTTGTTTACAGTGGAACAATTCTGAGCACAGACTTGTGTTTGAGACTGGGGAAAACACACTCAAGCATCTAGTCAACAGCTATAAATTAATCAGGAAATGTTTGGAAGTCTCTATTTCTAACCAAGTTGATTTCAGTGTTTGTGTTAGAAGAGCTGACTTTGTCTGAAGTGCTTTTGGTGTCCTTACAAAACCTTGTTTTAGTAATCCACCCATGCCCATGCCTCTGCCCTTTATGTTCAGAACCATTTCTGTTCCTAGGTTATGTGCCAAGAAAACTAAACAGACTATTGGAAATCTTGATGGCATCAGTGCATGGGGTGTCTGCTTTCATGATTTGTTTATTATACGCTGTAATTTAGTTATGTAATTTAGTAATATTATCCATTTTTGAATGTTAATGAAACAAATAGTCAAACTTTGGTTGTTTGGGGTTTTTTCCCATTAATTTTTAGCCAGCTTTTCTCAGATCTATGAGAGTTGGAGCCTTAACCTTGCAATTCAGCTTCTTCAATAATTCATAGTACAGTAGCCATGCAAGGTCTAAAACAATGGGATTCCCCAGCTTGTGGAAAACAGATCTTCCAGCTATATTTATATTTAAACACTCTCAAGCTATTAGTTGTTGGAACTGGGAAACCGTGGGAGATCACTATTCAGACATGCTGATCAATAAAATATAAGAAATAATTTATACTCATTGGTCGTTCCCAGTTGCTCTTTTTTGAAGCTGTAAATTGACTCAATCTTCAGGAGGAAGTAGATGCCAGCAGAGCTGTTTCACATCATTCTTGCATTTGACAAAACAGGATAACTCCTTATTTATCTGCTTTAAAATTCATTATAGAAAGGCTTTAAGTAGAAAAGGTCTCACTGGAATGATTGGCTTTTTGAAGAAGGTTCATGGTGCAATTTTAAAAGCAAAACATGGTCTGTATATCACAAAATACTTAGGGTAGCAATTGCTGCTGCCAAAAGCACTCCTCCTAATGGATTCCAAAGCCATGAGGCTCTGAGTGTGTGTGCAATGTCTTTATCCTCATTTTCAGCTTCTGTTCTACATGTGAGAACCATATTTGCGCATGTATTATAGCCCTTGTTGTTAATCTTGCCATCTTTTGAGATGTCAGAGGCTGTAGGTAATATTTATGGAATTGCTAATTATGATTACAGTGTCAAAAGAAAAAAGAAATTCCTAACAGTGGACAAAATGTAAGCAACCGTGTAATACCCAAATATATTGTTATCTTCTGGCTTGGATGACGTCTGCCTAATGCCTTATCCAAGTCTAATACGAAGAAGATAAGGATGTTAAAAAGAGCAAAGTAAGTAACATAATAATTACTAAAGGGAAGGGCAAGGAAAGACTGAACAAAACAGACATTCTGCAGGAGTAAAAAGGATTAACAGAGTCAGAGATTCAGAAAGCTTCTTGGGTTTGATTTGCTTTGGATTTGTTTGTTTGGTTGTTTTTGTCCTGATCTGAAAGAAATAGCACAGAGACTGCTTCTGCTGGCTCAGGAGCAGTTGTCCATTTGTTCCCTGGCCTCTCACAGGGTACCTGTGTGCCATGTCATCTCTTTGGCATGGCCAAAGTCTTGGAGACAGATTGCCACTGAAATCTGTGTAATGAGGCAGAGCATCCAGGCCATAATATGCTCTGAAAGTGTTGACTCTGTGCTTAAATTAATATGATATTTGCAGTCTGTAGTGGAATCGGTGCAGGGAGAGTGAGGAGAGCAGTTTTCAATATCCTTCAAGACTGAAAAAAGCCAAGCTGAGATATATGGGTCAATGATAGTATACAAAAGTTCTGAAACTAAGAATTAATTGAGTTTTCTTGTCCAGATAAGGTAAAATAGAATTACAGACCTTTCTTTCTTTTGTACATTATGAAATGGCTTTTAGTCAGTCTCTAAGTTATAACACTTCACATTTAAATCATAAAAACATGGATTTTGCAGACTGACTCCCCAAAAGCCTCCTAGAATAATTGGAGGTCCTAAATAACAGGACATCCATCAAATCCTTGTACCTGTCTCTGAATATTGTTTTCTACGCAGTGGTAGTAGTGGACTTGGTTTTTGTTTTGTAATAAGTGGTGATAGAAAGGAACCCCTGTGCTGCCATAGCTAGCAGGTGGCCTATCAAACCACGTCTGGTGGAGATAAAGGTTCATTTTTCAGCACCAGACCTGCCTGAGTATTTAATCCTTTCTTCATTGCTTCCACAGAGGGAGAAACATGGGAATGGACAAAGCAAAGAGAGTGCATTTAGGACATACTTACTGTCTGACAATTTTTAATTTAACAAGTGACTGGCAACACCTAGTGATGGTGAAAACAAGTTTTGTCTTTACATCCTGCCAGGGGAGGGATTGTATGGCCAGAAGAGTAGAGCTTTATTGAAGTAGAAGTGAATATCTGAGCAGCAGGGGAGGCCAGCTTTAATTCTCTCCTTGTTGGGCTATAAATCCTAGTTCTCCTTCCACATGGCTTGAATAGTGTTACAGAAATAGCTTTTTCAGACAGGTGTGGGTTTTTCTTTGGGCATGAAAGCTGTAAAAGTCAGAGCACAAAGGAAAACTATTTGAACTCATCTAGCAAGTGTATTAATAAAGTCTGTGTTACTGCAAAATGCTGTTAACTCTCCTCATTTCTAAATCAGCAGGGTGAGCTGAAATAACTGTCCATAAAATGAAATCATTGCAAGAAAGTAAAAAGAACTCTTGCCAGAAATTTTGCAATACTTTTTGACACTGTTTGCCAATAGTCAAGCAACACTTTCTCATATGCAGCAAACTATACAGGTGCTATAAACCTCAAGATTCTCAGAATACACATTAACCCAAAACTGGGTTGCATGGCAAATACTGGTATCGTCATGCAAGAGAGAAACTAAGAAGGAAGGCCTTGGAAAACATGATGATAATATACTGTAAGATAAGAATAAAGGCATCTTTCCATATCATACATCAGGATCAGGATATCAGGATCAAGAAAACATGACATGTATTATCCCCAGCATTTTCTGAAATACATAAAGACCAACTGAGGGAGCCTTTTCTTTCAGCAGAATCTGCTGTGGCTGATAGCCAGTGTCAAAGATGACTTTGACACTCACTCACAAGTATTGGGACTTCTGATGTCATCAACTATTGCTAGTATTGTTACATGGAGTTCTGCCAGTAGATGAAAGGGAACAAAGGCAGGAACATCAAAGACGTTATAATGTTCAGAAAATTCTGAACTAGTCAATTAACAAGAGGAAAACAAGCTATATAATCCTAGATCAAAAGTAACAAATTGAGACCTCTAGATATAATTAGCCAAGTTGTGTTGGGATTTCTTTAACAACTGCCATGGCATCTTTTTATATCATCAGAAAGCTGCCCACTTTTGACTCCTTTGAATATGCTCTCTCTTCTCTAAGCTTGTTAATTAGCAGCAAAACTGCAAAGGAAGTGGGAGACTTCTGCATTCAGTAAGAGAAAAGTAAGTAAACTTGTCATGTCTGCATTCAGCGACATAGATAAAGTTCTGGTTTAAATCCTCATTTAACTTCTGGATGAGGCCTTGTTGTCTCTCCTTTGGATGTGAAATTATAGCAACAAAACATGTTTTCCTTTCTCATCATCCAAGACCTACTGACTAGATGCCTATGTAGATTTCAAGGTGATCATGGGCATTGTATAACTTCTGCCCTTTCATGACATTCCAACTAAAGAAAACATGTCTTTAGTTGAAGAAAAAAACCCTTACACCAGTTTAAGGATACGCATATGCTTACCTGTCACCTTCCACTGCAGGTGATCTCCAGGTGTGGAGCAGTACCCACGGCTGAAACCACCTCATGTGGCTCTCAGAGGGGTGTTTTTGGGGGGTTAATAAATTCTTCTTTATACAGTAGGGATCAGTGGACAGATGAGACATGTCAGGCTTCTTGGCTCTGAACTACCCTGAGTAACACCACAATAATCCTTTATACGTTACCAGATAGAAGAGAAAGACTTTGCTTTAGCATTTTCCTGATTGGAGACCAAATGCCATATCTCTTGCCTCAGGAAAAGCTGGAAAGGGTCTATCTGCTACCTAATTTCTACCACCTCCTGGAAGTGTCAAGCACACCAGTTTACTACCTAAATCAGAAGGCTAGGATGCTACCTTAGATGCTTCCCTCATGCTGATAGGGCCTCTGAGGTGGGTCCAGAGCAGCTTTTCCTACAACAAGGATTATAGTCATGATATTGAAATAGAGTACTTGGTTTTTCAAGAGCATCCAGCAGTATTCAAAATGTTCCAAATCAGCAAAACCAGAAATAATCTTCTGAAATCACAAATACATCTTCCTTATATAGATACCTTTTATTAGTCTGTATGAATGATTTAGAAAAGAAGATATAATTCCACCTCAACTATGTCTCCTTCAACTGATCTCTATGGGGCCAAGAATTTAGGCTACTAAACTGTAGTACTGTGGTTTGGTTTGTATACCTCATGCTCCAAATGTGTTTTTCTGAATTATATTCTTTTTAATTCTGAAAAAAATTAAACCCTCTTTCATTCTGTAGCAACAATACTGAGCAGTTTCCATGGAAATATCATTTGTGGGAGAAGGAAGTGCTCATTTTACAATTAAATTATAGGAAGTAGTTAAATTTTTGATCAAACACATATTAGAGCATGGAGAATTCCCAGCCAAGTGCTTCACACTGTTAAAAATAGGAGAAGCACTTCAGTATCCATGCAGTGCTGTATGGAGTAATCTGTGGAGACAGGGGGGAAATGCAGAAAGTAAAGAGTGTCTGCAATTTCCACTGGTGAAAGACTTCAGTTTTTGTTCCCATATGGCAAGGATTGAGCAGTGGCTGGGTCTGGCTCACACTTGCAGGCTGACCTCAGCTGCACCCCTTGGCCAAGAGAACCAGTGTAGGAGGGGATGGCTGCAGTGTTTTACAACTATCTGATTAGTGGGCAGTGAAATTGTAATTAAGTCCTGCAGGTCTGCCTGCACTGTGGTTACTGCTCTGCCACCTTTACTTCCCATGGCCCATGTGGAATTTGGAGCACTGTTTACAGTGAGCTGGCCCCAGTCTTTGGTGTAGCATGGCCACACGGCACTGCCCAGGATGATATGTTGCCTGGAAAGTTAGTTAATATAGGCAATTATCCTATGTGGAGGACTCTGTATTGCTGCAAGTAGGGTGCTAGGGATACTACAGTTATTTTAAGCTGAAATCAGGCTTATATGTCTCAAAAGAGTATATACATGCCCTAGTAAATTTTTTGGGGAGAAAGTGTTGAAAAGCTCTAAGAAGCTGGGTTGAAGGGAAGAGGCTCAGCAGTGGGAAAAAAACCAGTAAGTAGAAAGCTGCTGTGGGTGTGCTGCTATAAAGGAGAATGTATAAAAACTCTTGAAATAATATAGAAAAGGTCCAGAGAACAGCAGAGGGAAGGGGTGAGGTTCCCTGGGGCGGGGAAGAAGCAAGTACAGGATGATCCCTCAGGGGTAGAGATTCTGGCCCAAGTAGTGGGAAGGACTAGTGGAGGTGGTGGCAGCCTTCTGAACATATATAAACCTAAGGCAGGATCTTGGAGCACAAAGTGCAAGATCTGATGACAGATTTACAGAGATATTATCAGCAGTATGTGTGTGTGTGCCCACAGAAGGTGTCAAGAAACCTTCTGGTACTTACCTTTCAAGAGGAGCCTGCCTTCTGCTTAGTGTTTGGATCAATGTGTCCTGGAAACTTTGTCTTTTCCTGATCTAGTATTCCTTTAAAAATTTAAATCACTGCACAAGCCAGTGCTAAGTAGTTTGTGTGTTCTTCTTTTTTAAAAGAAACAAAAGAACTGTAGAATTATTTATTAGGTTTGGAACCCAGGTGCTGTAGGAACTCTTTGCTTATCTGAAAGTTTTAATGGTCTTCTTCGTGACATACTGCAATGGATGAGTTGCTGCTCTTCAGAAATCATAACCCTGGCTTGTCATCTTCAGAATCATAAAACTGCAAAAAAGAAGAAGGGATAGTTTTTCTTAAAAGGCTCTTTCCTTAGCCATTATGCTATTTATATAAGAACTATAATTTCTATTCCTTTAAAATAAAATTTGAGAAATTTAGATATATTGGATCTTTAAAGAATGCACTATCATAAGACCATGATAGTAACATAAGTTTAGCGTGCAAAAGTTAAAATCTACAACATCAAATAACTAGGAATCTACATTTTTTTTAGTACAGTCTTAGTCAGCTTAAAGTCAACTTGATTCTGCAGTGGTGAAAATTCTTTGTATGTGTTTGTGTGTCTACAATATGCTGGTCTGAAAGGCAATTGGATTGAGTCCCCTTTCATGCATATTTCTACATATCAGTGAGCCCATTACCTGGGTATGCCAAGGAAAAATCCACTTAGTTTTGGCATTTAAGCAAGACTGTGATTATGTTGAGTCTGGCTACTCGGAATGCCAGAAATAAGCAATAATTTTGTCTTCAGAGACTGTAAAACAGCTTTAGTATCTGTTCCCCTTTCCCACTGTAAATTATAGCACTATAATTTTAGTACCATTTTCAACAGTTTGCCTCGGCAGTGTGGCAAGGTGTCACTAAGTGTTTTGTGAAATGACCTCCCTGTGTGAGATAAAAATCCCATGAAAAATGTGAATGGTCATTAGGATTAGCAGAAACCCATTTTTCTAATGGGTTCTTCATTATTTCCTGCTGGACATCAAGTGCGGAGGTGTTAATTCCACATTTAGCTGCAAGTAGAAAATCAAAATTGCTTATGAAATTCTAACTTCTAACTTTTAGACTAAGTACCCTCTGCCATTGAAACACCTCTGGAAAACAAACTCTTCTGAAGATGCACAGATGGAATCTTCAGTCACAGGTATTTTGAATACATGGAGCCTTCCACACGAGTTTGCACTCGCACAAAGAGATTTCCATGCTCAGTGCAGACATGACTGTGAGGACTGGCTCTGGAAAAGTTCCCTGTCAGACTTAACAAGGAACCACACTTCTCAGGAGGTGAGGAAGACCATCATGCTAGTCCTTCTTTTCCTGTTCCTAGTGCTGCTTCAGAACTTTAGGTTAAAATATGATTACTTCAGGACCTTCTAAGACATTGCTTTCCATATGGATTTTCTTTTGTTTTTCTTCTCTTAATTTTTGGACTTATGAATGAAATGGGAGCGGAGTGGATTTTGAGCCTTCCTTGGTCTTTTGCAGTGGTACAGACAATATTCTGAGAGGAAATGACCTTGTAAATAAGAGTACTTCAGGAAAATGTCATTTTTCTTAAAAGCAGGGCATCGTGATTCCCCCAAGAATATGTATTATTACTGCTGGTAGCTGTTAGAGACACAGAGAAAACATTACCACATTATAATAAGGCTTGACTTATGGTCAACAAAAACTAAATTTCTCTCATTAAAAGAAAGAAATTATTCAAAAATTAATTAAGTCTGGCTTAAGCCATGTGCCATATTGCTATTATACTGGCCAGAAGCCACAAGGAGAACATGAAGAGGAGTGAAAAACACAGGGCAAAGGCAAAGAATCAGTTTTACCGTTTTCCTTCTTCTTTCTGAAAATAAGATGAAGAAGAAAAAGAATTTTCTAGATATGTAAGAGTAAATGAGCACCTAGATTTCCTGACTGAAGAAGGTAACACACAGTTCTTTTACTTTGCAAAGGGGTGCCTGTGTTACACTTCTCAGGCTGAGGCTGGGAATGAGGAGCCCCAGTTCTGTGAGGTTTCCCTGGAGCAGGCACTTCCAGAAGTCGTGCAGAAGGACTTCAGATGAACTTACAGGCTGTCAGGAAAGAGTCTTTCTACTTTCCTTGCAATTTTTTAGGTGTATAAATGGTTGTGCAAAGTAACTAAATACAACTGAGCTTCTCCAGGTGTGTTTCCAGTTTCCAAGAGATGTCTGACTTCTACCACAGCTTGCATATTTGATTGACAAAATCAGATCACTGTTGGATACTCATAAATCATTTGGTTTGGTGTTGCGCAATGTATGACAGGGACAGTGTTTCAGCAATCTTTTGCTGCAAGGGAAAGCTGGTGATTGAAACCAGAACAGAAAACTATCCAAGGCACACATTTTTTGGGTGAACATGAAGCATAAATATCTTCCACAAAGACCTGAAGCTGAAACAGACCTATTCCTGCAGAGTATGGAGTTATATTTCTTTTTAAATATTTAATTACTCATAGATACCTCTTGCTGGGTTTGAACTTCCAATTGAATTCTATAAATTGTTTCTAAAACCCTATTGCTAATTCTGTATAAGTTAGGAGAATAAAAGCATGAAATGGATAGAGTTTTTAAATTATTATTATTTGCCTAGAGTGAAAGCACAAATATTTCCTAAAGCCTGTTAACACCGTAAACAGTATAATAACTTGTGAAAATTTATAGATGTTTAAAAATTTGTTTTCTGCAGGAATTTTCATCTTCCATGATAGTGAATATGAATAATAATAATTTTGTAAAATAGTCAGAGTTTTATTATTTAATCTATAGCAATAAATATTTTATTTAGCTAAGAGGAGGAAAACTGCTGAAGGGAACATATGCTGCTTTAAGTGCAGATATCCTTTAAAAATCCTTCTACATATAAGCAGATATTTTTGTAATAGATCTTACCTGGAGGTCTCCTTAGGAAAAAGATCTAGTTCTCAAAAGCAAAGGTTGATGCCAAGTACTTCCATGGAAGGGCTACTCCCCTTCACGGCTCCCCAATGGGAAAGCACAGGATAACCTAAAAGTTATCCTAATAGAACAGACTAGAATAGTCATGGTTAAGTAAGATGAGACTCTGGAGGTTACAAGAAAATTAGTTTGAAGAAATTTGTGGCCTCCTACAAGGGACAATTGTCTGTGATGGACTTCTTTAAAAGTCCTCTTTTCTTAGAAATTAAACAAATTACTTCTCTTGTGACAGTTTACTACTGAATGGGTAGAGCAAGACTCACAGTGAAAATTTTATTGAATACCAAAACCACCCCCAAGAGTAATCTAATAATTCATAGTCATTATAACATCTGCCTAGATAAAACATTATTTTTCTTCTGTTTGCTTTTTTATACTCTCTCTACACCTATACCAGATGTCACTTAGAAATTGCTGACAACCTCCACCTCCAGAAAGAGACTGTAGAGGCTGTTTAAATTTCCCTTCTTTTGGTGGGGAACATACATAATGCTCCTATAGCTAATTTATACCTTTCTCCTGTTAATTGGAAATCCAGCAGTGAATAATCTGGATCAGTCTTGCTGAGTTGCAAGACAGAGTCATCACACAGAGTGAGATTATAAAATCTTAGGCTTGTTCAGACAGGGAGAGGACGTGTCTGTGTGCATGGGGTTACCCACCTGCCTGGCAGGTCCTGCCCCAGAGAAAAGGGAAAGGAGGAATGTGAGGGCGAGAACCTTCTTGCCATGGCACTTTGGTATTACTTGCTGATAAAGATGTCAGCTGCTCAACTGAACTGAGACAGGTAGACAAAAAAGGGAACTTATGAATGAATTATTTGTGGTCTTTCAGCTGAGGTGGCACTGGAATTTGCATGCTCATCCATTAAGCTGACCAGATCCTCTGCTACTGTTCTTATGAGTCAAGTGGTCCTCTCAAAGTGTCAAGGTCTGCAGGACAACCTTGAAAAACAGCCTTTCTGAAACAGAAATATTTCCTTTCTCTAACTTTTCCTGCATAAAAGTTAAACCTGTCTCCTAGAAAATAAACAAATGTCCACAGGTAAAATGTACCAAAACCCTTTCCCATCATGAAATACGTGAAGGTAACGAAGGTCAGAGGATGACAAAGAAGAGAGGGGAGAAAAAAACAAAGGTAAAGAACAGGACAGAAATTGAAAACGAAAGAAGAGTTTGAAGAGGAGGGCTGAGATCCAGGAGGCCACAAGAAGAACCTCAGAACAGAGTTTCTCTGAGTCTTGAGTAATAAAATTCAAATGGGAAAATAACAAGGAATTCAGGGAAAGGAAAAGAGATGCATGGGAAAATGAAAGGAAAGGGGTTAGATGACAATTGAAACAAAACCTGCAGAGAGTAATCTAACAAGGAAACCAGCCTGGAAATAGGAAAAAGGGTCAAGCATATGGGAGCTCAGTGGACAGGGAGCTGGAAAAGGCACATGGATGTGGCTTTGCCAGGACAACACATGCACATTTATGAGGAGATGTCTGTCTCCTCATAAGTGAATTGAAGGTCTTCATAAGACTTCTCTGGGATTTGAAAATCATAGTTTTTGCTGAAGTTGACAGATGTCTCCAAGAAATATTAATGATATACTAGTCTTTTTGAAGTCCTATTTCCCTGGAGTTTGGTTCCAAAAATGTAATTGGACATTTTTTGCTATTGCCTTTGTGTCTTAAAGTCTGCACTTCACATAAGGGCTTTATTATATTAACAACCTGATGACAGCTCATTATACATTATTAGACAAAGATTTTATAGTTGTGGGTGAGGAATATTCACATTATTCATAGGTATCAAGGGCATAGTTGTGTTGGGCAAATAATTTTAAGTAAGTGTTGATAAAGTGACATGTCCTTGTGTGTTTTGCTATGCCATATTTCAGAGAAATTTGTGCAACCTCAGGGAGTTCAAGTTCTACCATTAATGTGACATGTAATTTCTCTTTTCTATCCTAGCAAAGCATTATTGCATTATTTAGTCCTGGTATTTCTTTATACAGAGAGTTGAAGACATGTTTGGAAAATCTTTTATGAATTTGAGGTCAAATAGTTAAACCATTGTGCAGCACCATACATCTCTGAGCACTCATAGTCTAAAGGCATCAGACAGACATTTTTTTGACCCAGGAAAGAGTAGGATGACTTCATACTGAATCCAAAACTATGCTTTTATTAGCTTGTCTTTAAAACAAATTTTGTTAAAAAAAGAATGAACCTTGGCAAAAAGAATAAATCTGTGTGATAATTTCTACTACTAATAAAACTTCAATCCCCAACCCCCCCAAACAAGTAAAAAAATAAGCAATCAAGCAAAAAAGTACCAAGATACAACTAACTGTTCTACATGCACAGTATTTCTTCCTAAAATAGCCTTTAGAAGCATGCTTAACACATGAATGTTGGCTCTGATTTTGATCTCAGCATGGGAATTGGCTGGTGCGGTGCAACAATCATTCTAGGGTCTTTGTAAGTCATTAGACTCTTTTTTTTTTGTTTTTTTTTTTCTTTTTGTTTACATCATAAACATCCAATCTATTGCAGAAATTACTTCATTGTCTCTTGGTTTTCAGTGGTGAATGACGACAAAGTCAGCACTTATTTAAATCATGGGTAGTAAAAACTGATCTCTGTAGCACGGTGCAGACTGCTTCTCTTAGCCAGCAAAGCATTATCTTCAGCATCCCTTTATGACAGCTCCAGGGAGCAGGAGCCAGCCTCAGGGCATGGCTCACATTTTATGGGGTGAAGATATTAGCTCATATTCAGTTACTAAGGAAGAAATGGAAGACGAAGAAATGGAAGTTCTTAAATAAGGGATGTTTTAAGATTAAATGCTCTAAACGTACACAACTGAAATAGCACCTTTTTTGAGATCAGTCAGCTGTAGTGATTCCCACCATCAACCTTGTAACCCATCTAGTTATTAGGTTAAAAGTCTCAGCCAAACCATGGTATTCAAGAATCTGAGATGTGAATCAAATAATCTAGATCCAGTTTAGATAATAATAAAAAATATGACCCAGTTGTCTAAAATACAAGAAGGTGGGATTAACTAAATATTCATGATCAAAAAAGCTGTAAGAATATTCTGTGATTTTTGCATATGTATATAAAGGTTTGGTGTGTGCTCCAAGTTCTAGGTGCAAATTCAGATCAACACAACAGATAATCAACATTAGACCAAATTCTTGTGTGCTTTTACAGGTGAGCACTATTAAGGAAAAGCTGGTTTAATGTACTTAATGTTGGAGTAAAAATACTATAAAGGATTCTTTATAAGAGGCTTTATAAAGGGTTAATAAACAGCTTAAACCATGTATTGTCCTTCAGAGTTCTGTTCAGTTGTCCTTTTTCTCCAAGATAATAGCTGTGATTGGCAAAGAACTACTATTACTCTACTCATTATAGCTCCCACATATTTCAGATTGCATTATTTTTCTTATCAAAGTGGATGTGTCCTTGAAAAGGTAAAAATGAAATGACTGCATGCTACAGTGTGGAAAGTCACTTCAAGCTTCATCTTGTTCTGTGCAAAGGCAAATGATGCAAAAATCTTCATCTCTGGGGGGAAAAATATGTCCCTGTGTGCCAGGACACTTAGGGATCAAAGGTATCACTCAAGTGTCTCTGTGTTTACTGAGATTCGTGGCCTCATAAAATGAGATAACACAATGGGGTATTTTTCTAGTCATTTTTATGGGTTCCCAAGGAAGAAAAGCTGCTTCCTACTTCTTTTCTCCTTGATGTTAGTCATCTGCAGGAAATATTTTACCAATGACTGTCTAAACTATGAGAACCAATCCCTGAGGGTTCTTCTGCCAGCTTCTGGATGGAGAATGTCCACTGGCACAGCACAAGAGAGTGCTGCTGGCTTTCCCCTGGCAGGCTGATACAGTGAGGTGGGGTTTGGTGGGAACTGCTCTGCCATGAGGTGGGGGTGCTTGGCCGGGCACGGGGGGTCTGGGCAGCAGGGATGAAGTGGCTGCCCTTGGCATGAAGCTGCTCCTCACCCTGTGCAGGCTGGCCAGCAGATGTGAGGAGTGGTGCAACATTCTGCCTGAGCTATGCAGTTTATTAGCTCCTTACTTTCACAAGGACTCAGTTACAGCAGGGATTGTTTTCAAATAATTAGCAGCAAATTTCCTCCTTGAAACAACAAAAATTTAATCTAAGCAAGAGCCAGAAGCCCCACTTCCTCTGTCCCTGAAAGACATGGCCAGACTCACATCAGACACCCTGCTCCTCAGACACTCACTGAAACCAGAGACTGAAAGCAGAACTGCTGTGTTCCCTAAACAACACTGAACTTGCCTCCTCCACAGAGGCTTTTGTCTCACCAAACTCAATGGGAAGGCTACAGGTTTCCTCTTTTTTCGGCACATGTATAAAGCTCATGGAAGCAGCTGATGAGTGTAGGGCTGTTTCTTTCAATCCACTCCCTTGAAAGTCACAGGATTCTAAGAAATACTGTGGCTAGGCACTGGCTTCTGCTCAGCCTCAGGATCTTGTGGGGCTGAAAATGGGATGCACAAGTTTTAGGTGCAATGAAAGGTCTTGGCTCACATTTGGAGAATGTTCTTGACTGAATCACTTGTAATTCTTTGCACTAGTTCTTTTTCCTCTATTTCCTATACACTGTACTGCAGATTTTCAGCTTTTCACTAATCAGAAATGGGTCATCTGGTCTTAGGGGAGTCAAGATGAAAAAGCAGAAGGTAAGATGAAAAAAGTCCCTTGACACCATGACAGGCAGCGATGCCTGCCAGTATCTGCAGATGAGTTAGAAGTCAGGCTGCCAAAATATCTGCTGTCATAAAGGGGAGGCCAAACTCTCCCTTGCTATTTCCTGAGAGGACCTGCAGAGATCAGCTCCTTAGCTTGTCCTTGCTGCCTGAAATTGTGGAGGCTGAAGGACAGACAGGCTGAGCACACCTTAGGGGTGGCTCTCAGTCTAGCAGTGTTCACCTAAGAAAAAGTCATCTGTATTTTCAATCTGTCTTTATTCTCACAGTAAGGATTTTTCCTAAATATATCTTTATGACATTTTAGTCTTTAAAGACTAGGAGACCCTCTCTTTCTTTTTGTGTTAACTAAAGGAGGAAGGAGAAGGTGATTTTCTTTGGCCTGCACTCTTCTTCATCCTTTTTTTTCCCTGTTTTATTATTATGATGTGTTCATACTATTTCAAGATTAAAATTAGTCCAACTCAGCTTTTCCAGCGAGCTTAATTATGGGTTTAATCAGTGTTTGCAATACATGCAGACATGATTCTTATTTATATGCATAGAAGCCATTCTGATTCATTACCAAGGCAGACTTTAGGTCATCATCTATTGTTGTCAGGCTTAAACTTTTGACACAGGCTATTATTTTACTAAACATTTAAATTATTAAATGAAAGAATAATACGACAACACGACAAATAAAGTCCCTGGAAAATTGCTTTTTTTCTACTTAATACAATTTTAAATAAGCAAATAACTCCTAATCAAATCTTTCATCACAAAATTCTAAGTTCAGCACCTCATAAGCGGAGAAGTTCACACCACCTGCGGCACATATAACAGAATTTATGGCGTGTCTAACAGATGCTCTTTCTTCTCCAGGTAGGTAAGGATTAAAGGCTCTTAGGTTCTGGGTACCAGAATGGGTAATCAGATGTGAAGATAAATCATGCCTCTGCATACTTCACTGTCTCCCGGGGATTGAGTGGGCCCTTCAGTTTGTTTGCAGAGGACACAGAGCTGGGCAGGAATGTCAATCTCTGGAGAGCAGGAACAATCTATGGACAGATCCAGACAGGCTGGACTGATGGGCCAAGGCCAATTGCTTGAGGTCAGCGAGGCCAAGTGTCAGGTCCTGCCCGTGGGTAACTGTCATAGCTCAGTCCTGGGGTTACAGTTAGGCTAGCTCGGAACCAAAGAAGTAAGCTTGACAAGGATAAAAGTAAAAGAGGCACTTTGTATCTTCTGGGACCATGACCCCGTAGTTTTAATGCAGGAATCAATTCCAGGGAAGACAAAGGGTCACCCCAAACAAGGCAGCACGGCTGGCTTGAGGGACAGTGGCTTGAAGCTGCACCTGGGATCTGGGAGAGTTGGTGACAGTGGCTGAACATGACCCAGAGTGTGTCCAGGTGCCAAGAAGGCCAGTGGCACCCTGGCTAGTACCAGCACAGTGTGGCCAGCAGGAGCAGGGCTGGGATTGTCCCCGGCACTCAACACTGCCGAGGCCACCCCTCGAGGGCCGGGTGCAGCTTGGGGCCCCTCACTGCAGGACGGGCATTGAGGGCTGGAGGGAGCGCAGGGAGGGCGGGAGCAGGGCAAGGGCAGGAGCAGCGGTCCTGTGGGGGCAGCTGAGGGAGCACAGCCTGCTTCCCTCTGCAAGTGCCTGGAGCAGTGGCAGCTGTGAAGAGGGTCGGTCACCTCTCCTGAGTGACAAGGGAAGGGATGAGAGGAAACGGCCTCAAATTGTGCTAAGGCAGGTTTAGATTCGATTTTGGGAAAAGCCTCTCCACGAAAGGGGCTGTCAAGGTTGAACAGGCTGTGCAGAGGAACGGGGAATCATCATCCCTGGAGGTATTTCAAAGCTGGTTAGATGTGGCACTTAGGGATGTGGCTTGGCAGTGGCCATGGCAGTATGAATGAACTGGCTGGATTAGATGACATTAAATGTCTTTTCCATCCTTGACAATGCTCTGGTTCTGGGCTTCTGTGATCCCTGCTGCTGAGTACTGGCTCAGTAGTCAGCTAAGCAGGGGTTCTTAGGGGTATGGGTCAGTATTGCATCCTGCTGAAAGCACGTCTTTCTGACGGGGAACTTTTCCAAGATGTTTTTACTGTAAAAATTAAAAGCTAATAGAGGCTGTTTGTAAACAATTGCAGTAAAGAGAGCAGGCTTAAGGGAATCACCTCATGGCTTATTTTTTTAAAGAAGCTGGAATCATTAAGCAGTTTTTTCTGGTTTTAGTTCTGAGTAGAGATACCATTAAACAGATGGGTGTTTCCATGTTTTATGGCAGTCTAGTAAATTAATTTTGATATCTTGAATGTAAACAGCCATACATAAGCAAAAGTGCCTCGAGGTTAGCAAATGTTTAAGAGCTTGTGTCAGTTCAGATAGTTTTGTATTGGGCCTTCAGAGCAAGCAGTTAATTCTAAGAGCCTGTATCAGCTACCAAGAATTGAAAAAAAAGAGAATTATTTGGTCTGCCAGTATTCCTTGTCAGAAAGTCTGTGGTTTAGCAATGCAAATAATACCATGAAAAGAAAACTGCACAGCAAAAGAAAGCAAACTCACTGACAAGGAAGAGTATTTACTGTTCAGTTAAAAAAAAAAAAAAAAAAATCTGCTAATTGTCTAAGCCTGGAATGAAGCTGACACTGTTATGTATAAAAGCAACAATGAAACATATTTAGCTATTTCTCAATCCTCTAGGCTCCACTAGAGTTTTAAATCATAGAGTATTATGATTAATAACCTGATATAGATTTTCTGGCTTTAGCTTCTCCTGTGACAAGTGGAGTTGGTCTGTTGAAAAAAAATTTAAATAATTTTTTTAAATTGTCGAAGTCCATATATTCTCCCATCAAGGCAGAGGAGATACAGACGACAGCTAATCCCTTGTTGATACACTGCAAAATCAATGTCATGTTACCACTAATGGGCCAAAGAAGCTTATTTAAATAATTTCAGTAAAGCTTTCTCATAACAACCATCCCTCCTTGCCACTACTCATTAAATTCAAGGCAAATTTAAATCCTGTGGGGGAGGACTTTTTTTTTTTTCTATTTGTATTTTTTGTGCTTTGGGAGAAAACTATACCACATCAACATAATAGAGCTGAAAGGTGACTGAAAGCCTTAAAGTATAGTCAGTAGAGAAATATATAAACAAGAAAATAAGGATTGTAAAATGGCCTGGGAATATCTATGGCAGTTGATAAGTGTTGTACAGAGCACTCAGTAAGGAGTGCAATGATCTATCATCTGAACTATAAAATCAGTTTATAGTTTCAGTTAAATTAATTTATAACTGCTATCAATCCTGTTAATTGGTCAGCATGGAATACAAGGAACAGCGACACCCTGCACTTGAGAGTTAACATGTTAGAGAGGATTTACTTTTAGTGTGACAGTGACTATAAAATTATCCACTGACTGTGAAGACAAATTTATAACACCATTGGGTTCCTTAGTCAAATAGACATCCAAAGTGTGTAACAATTCATCATTTTGATTGTACAGACAATGAAGCATGCAGCAATCTCATGTAATTGCAGCATAAACTTAGATTTGTTCTTGTCCAACTCATAGGCTTTTCTTGGGACTAATATTACAATCATTTGTCTGAGCATGTAATTTTATACCCTCATGGTACTTCTATTGCTTTATGCAGAATCAATGTACTTGAACTAAAAGGATTGAATCACTTTAACTTTGTATGATACAAAGTCTGCTGAGCTTTCAGTTGAAATAATCTGAGGTACACCAATATTTAGGAACCTTTTATTTTAAGAGATACTCACATGACAGAAACAGAATGAGATGCAGAGGTCAGAATGGCTGTAACATCTCTTCCAGCTGAACATTTGCCTGCTACTGACAGAAATTTAAAATCAATAAATGGCTGTGAACATTGCCCATTGTCACCCAGCTGCCACCAGGACTAAAGACTTTCCAGTGTCCTGCTGGCATCCCAAAATGGCTGTGGGCAGAGGGGATTCTCTGGTCCTCTGAGACCTTTCTGGTATGCCACCATGGTAAGCCTATGGCCTTCAGAAAAGTCTGGTGTCTTGCAAATTTTGTTGTGCCTGTGGCAGGAAAAAGGTGCACAGAAGTCACATGTTTGGTTTTACAGTTTTATTGCCACAAAGGGGAACATACAGAAAATTACTGTGGACTGTAAAACACAATTTTAACAAAGGAAGTTTCACATTATTTGAAGGTCAGGTACATGCTGCTAATGGGAAACTTAAAAATTCTATATTCTTTCATCTAGACTGAATGTCAAGTTACAGTCATAGAACAGTAAAAAAATACCCCAAAAACCAATCAACACCCCCCCAAAAAAAAGTAAAATCTCCTACAAAACCTCCCATGAACTCTGGGGATTTGGCTTTGTGAGTGAATGATGCTGACAGTTCCAGTTCTGCACTCTGAGCATTTGCGTCAGTTTGCAGTTGACAAGAAAAGGATTAGATTAAAAAGCAAAGAATTAAAACCAAGATGCATTAACAGTTGATTACTTTCACTATGAAAACCAGCTTGGCTTTATTCAGTAATGTTTTTTACTTTCTTTTACCATTGCTTTCACATTAATTTTGTTGTATTTTGTTGCTTCCTAGAAAGTAATTATCCTGCCTATATATTTTCTTGATTCAATGACTAGATAAAAGTCAAAATTGCTAAGAATAAATTTAGACATCTGACAGAACAAAATGCTCAGTATTGGTTTTGTGTAAGAGTTTCTAAAGATTGAAGCCTTAATTTGTAACCAAGTAATCTGCAATTGCTTGACAGGTCTCGTGAAGAGATTCTTGTTTAAGCCACAAACCATAATTTTGAATAAAGCGCAATTATCCCAAAGGCTGCTGTCTCTATCATGCTTCCACAGCTATAGGTGTATACAGCTGTGGAGTATATTCAGAATATTCTGAATAAAAACCTTAATAAAAATCCCTGGCATAAAGGAAGCTCCTTTTGCTAGAGGAGCATGGAAGGGGGAGATGACGTGGATGGTGTAGGCTGGGGAGAGCTGTCACTGACTGCAGTTCTGCCTCTCTTCTGACATGTGGCAATTCATAAATTTTAGCTTCAGCTTGGTATAACAAAAAATTATTTCAATGTCTCTAAGTTATGTGCATATTTCCCAGCTTTGCTTTAGTTTGTCTCTAAGACATGCACAGAAGAATAAATCTTGCCTTCTCCGACTGCTGTGAAACACAAAGTGTTTCCTCAGTATGAGATGAACCCTGTACCTTACCCAGTAAGGAAAGTGAATGGATGTGGCATCTTGTGATCCTGTGACACAGCAAAGCATTGAATTCACCCAGTGCTGGTGGGAAAACACACCTTTCACCTATTGCATGTAGTTAATGTTAGGTATGATGAGCACATGCCCCTGAGCCATGGGAGGCCCTGTGAGTGTGAGTGTGAGTGTGAGGTGAGTGTACCAGCAGCACAGTGCTCACCCTGGGAGGGGCGCAGGGAGGGGTTCTTATGAGTCAGGGTTCCAAAGTATGAGAAAAATTACGGCATTAAGATGTAGAAGGGCAGCTGGTGGACAGATAGGGGAAGGGCAAAAAGCCCAAATGGGAGAATTTGACCATTGTCTTTAATGACAAAGAGCAGCAAGACTTCTGTTGTAGCCTAAGGATGGTGGGGGGGGGGTGTTTCATGATAGCCTGGGGATTCTGCTGGTCCCTCTATTGATTATGTCTTACAGGGGATGAAGGTTTGACTTACAGACTTTCAGAAAGTTCATTAGAAACTACCTCATGTAGTTTATAAGGAAAAATTGGCAAAAATTTATAAGAACTATTTATAAGAACATCCTTGAAGTGCTGTTTTATCTCACAATTTTTTAAGGGTCATCTTAAAAATTCTCTAAAATAAGCATGCAAGACCTTCAAGTTCTCACTGTGAAATTTGCACTATATACCACACATGAGTAACTTTTCTGTTTTTCCTTTAGTTTCTTATCTTTTCAGAGAAAAACACAAATGCAGCAGGTGGAGGACATAATCTTCACTATCAGCCTCTCACCAGTTTTGCTCCTCCCTTGAATGAAATTACAAATAGGAGTGACCCAGCCAGTAGGCTGGGAATGTAGTTGTCTTGGAAGTGAGTTGTGTGCCATGTGCTTGGAAATGGTGGATTACTGCCTGCTGACCAGACCTTGTCAAAATCAGCCACTGGACATCCGCAAAAAGTGAGTTAAAGTACAGCAGCACAGCATCAGCAGAAATCCAGGCATCAGCTGGGAAGGGCTGTTCCAAGGGTTGTTCTTGAAAAGTGATTGCTCACTGAATGATGGCTAAAATAATTTTAATTACTCTCAGAGTATGTTTTGCTGCCCTGGAAATGGTAATTTTTGCTGCATCCAAGGTAGATTGCAAGTACCAAGTCAGTTAAAAGTTAAGTGTAGCTATTCACAATTCATAATGTTCTGTAATAAATAATGCAGCACAAAGTATAGAAACACAAACAGAATTATAAATAATGTTATGGAAATTTCTGAGGGAGAGAGATTCAAACTAATTAAAAATAAAATCACAACCTGAAATGCTGTAACTTGGGACTTCTAGGCTTTGGTCTGCCAAACTGAAAGAGTTTATTTGGG
This sequence comes from Sitta carolinensis, assembly GCA_032173965.1. Lineage (NCBI taxonomy): Eukaryota > Metazoa > Chordata > Aves > Passeriformes > Sittidae > Sitta > Sitta carolinensis. The sequence continues at coordinate 908,564 of JAVUNC010000025.1, forward strand.
GCTTTAAAGCATTTTTCCATGGGGTTTGTGCATTGTTAAGACTTCCTCACTCTTTCCCTATACTATGCTCAGTGGGAGTAGATGTTTACTCATTTTGGTTTACTTCCTGGCACTATTACACTTTTGCATAAATCATTTTGCAAAGAAAGGCGTTGTGGGCTCCTTCTGCCTGTGCTTGCACATTGGCATGCTCTGTCTGATCAAAGATTGAGTCTGCCTCACCCTGGGATGAACATATTCTCATCCCTGCTACACCAAGGAGAACATTCTGGTTTAAAAATCCATCTTGAAAGCAGGAGATGCATGCACATTGCTGTACCTGTCAAAAGTTTTAAGAAGTTCATTACAAGTGTTGGCAATGCTATGGCTTTTTCCAGATGCTTCACTCCAATACAAATATCTTAGATCTATCTTGCACCCATGAATTAGCTCCCTAAATATGTAAATACTAGCTAGTATCCTAGAGCAAACAGAAATAAAACTGAAATGGAGGCTATAAAAATCAAAGTACTAAATATTATATTGATAAATTTGGTTACTGTGAGCTAAAGGTTTTCTGTCTCACAATTGAAACAGAGATTAATTATACAAATTATTTTTAAAAGATTTGTTAGGATGGTCTTCTAGCATTCAGTAAAGATGCTTTAACCTTGAATTCTAGTTGTTCCCAATGCCTGGGGCTATACTTCCAGTAGCACTCTGCTTTTAACACCTCTGCAATGTCTCGGTCTCCTTTTGTGAAAGTTACAGTTTAAAAATAGCAAAACCCTCAAATATGTCCCAAAGTTGTTTCTGGATTACACTTCCTACTGGACACCTGCACTTCATGCAGCCATTTTAACTGGGAATAAGGGGTAGCAGGGAATAATCTGGGATTTTACTTTCAAGAACATTATTGACTTCTTCATTGCAGTGTGAAAATTATTGTTGGTTTTGGATATAATTGACAACCAGAGAGGGTTTTCCTCCTAGACTTGTGCTGGGCTCTGCAGGAGTGCTCTGCTGAAGTTTGGCTGTGAAGAGTTTGTGCTCTCCTGTCTCTGGGATGCTGACTGGGTGAGGATTTGCTGCTCTCCTGCCCTTTGCTCTGGCAGACCCTGTTTGTCTCCTGATGGGAGTGGGCAGGAGCAGGGGCTGGAGCAAGCATGGCCTAGATCCTGGGGGCTGCACTTCCACCCCACTTTCTTCCAAAGTGCCTTTGGATACTGGGATTGATGGATGTTGTATTTACATTTAGATTATGACTAGAGTAATACACATCACTGATTCTATTCTTGGCCTCTGCTTTCCACTAAGATGGTTCAGTTGTACGGATTTCTGAATTGGGCCTCCACTGAAAGGGATAAAAGAAAATATTTAAAATTAGATTTGAATTAATTTGGAGTTTTAAAAAGTGCCTTTAACAAAAAGCCATTTGGTCATGACAACTTTTTTTGACCAGTTCAGATGATAAGCAATAAAAATTTATCCATTTATACCAGTGTTAAACTTGATTCTTTGCTTGAGAGAAACTCACTTATTTTCAAAGAGCTCTTTTGACTATGTGGATTTAACTTCTTCACGAGTAATTAAATGCAAACATGTAGCATTTCAACCATAACAAGTTCTTGTGTCTCCAACCTCAAACCAAAATTGATATTTTAGGACACTGTTTTGCTGAAGGTTTTCAAAAATTTTGAATTTAAACTTTTGAATATATTTTTGAATGAAGAAATGTAATTTATTGCATACAAATAGTTGATCAGTATTTCCATAAGCAATTATACATCATCACTATTTGAGTACTAAAAATAATCAAAAATTACCTTAGTCACTGCTCAATAAAGTCAGAAGCTGACATATAATAGACACATACATGTTTTAAATAGTTATTTCCTTGGAATAATTTATACTGGAAATCACCAGGCAACCCAGTGATCAATTATCACATAGTTTACTATTTCTAGATGCTATGATCCTATTTAGAAGAGTTATCTCAGGATAACTGACCTTTGATTTCATGGTACAGTAATTCTCATAGACATCTTGCTATGTTGCACAAAAATGTCTTGTGGGTTTTGGGGAATTTGAAGTCAGAGGAGTCTGGTGACCCAAATGCCCTTCCCAGGGCCTGTTCTCTGAATCTGAATTTTTGCCAGTCTTCATTTAGTCTCATGAATGTTTGTGATTTTTTTAAAATCTTGAGAACAGTCCTTTCCCTTCTATAATCTTCACTATTTCTCTTATCAAAAGGTGGGAATAATTTACTATTCATGGCAGGTTTTTATAATGTACCCCATTTTGAGGTTTTTATCTAGGTTTTTAATAAGCTATTTAAAACACTAACTTTGTTCACTAGATCTGCTGAGGGTTAAACTTTTTATATCACATTTATATTTGATGATATATATATACAGTACTAAAGTAATTTAAACCACTTTACCATTTTTGTGATTACATGACAGACGTCAAAATATCTATCTTTGCATATTTAATTTGATTTCCCTAAATAAATGAGTATTTAAAAAAAATTCAGTAGAGGCATTTACTCTGTCTCTGAATTGATTTCTACTGGTAATTGTTAGTCTAGGAAAGTATTTGCATATTGCAAAAATATTTTATTAATGCAGTATTTCTATGTACTATCCCAGGGATATTGTCCTCCTTTTATAATGCAAGATTTCCACAGTGTTCTAAAACTGAGCATTAGAACTGCAGTTCTAAGGCTGCTGCTCATTTCTATTGTGTTTTGCTTCGTACTGTTGCATGTCAGTATTCAGTTCCCTTTAATAATTTAATTAATGTCAGTAACCCAAATCTGATCTACAGCACTCTTCCTTATAAAAATTTTAATTCCGTTCACCGGAAGAAACATTTGGGTTGTACAAGGGCAAAAGAGAAACCAGTGCTTTCTTGTATTCTCTAGTCTGTTATTAGGACAGTAACAACTTGGATACTGTCAAATGTAGTGTAAAATGAATAGCTCTTAGCCTCTGGAATACAAGGATACAACTGGGTTATCTTACAGGTTGCCCTCTCTAGGAATGCACCTCTTACAGTCTAATGACAGGAAATCTTGACGTGGTAGTGAAATGATTCATGAGTTTCAGATATGTTTCCCTGAGCTGATGGCCCCGGTGGATTTTAGCCCCTGGGAGGCATTTCCCATCTGAGCCCAGCCAGTGCCTGTGGCAGGTGAGCTCCTGTCCTGCCAGCACACACATCCCAGGGGAGATGCTGAGTGCAAGCTGATGGGGAGGGTCCTGCAGCAGGCATGAGGGCATGCTTTCAGAAGCTCCTGCTTGTATGTGCATGCAACATGAAACTTACAGTCTCCCACCTAAATTAGAGTTCTTCTCTATTGCTTTGTAGAGAAAAGTACAGCTGTGATAACATCACCGTGGAGAAGCTGTAGGATTATGAATGATGTGGACTGGTGAAGAAATTTCCTCTGATCATGTGCTTTTCTTTATTTGAGCTCTCAAGATAAGTGTCTGCCATTGATTTGTGGTGTCTTCTGTCTCTGTTAGGAGGAATATTGCTGTTTTTCTGACAGTGCATCACATATCAGGGCAGTGTGTTAGAGAGCTCATCACTGTTCAAGCTGGGCTGCTTTGGCTCTAAGAGTAGAATCTCATCTAAAAGCTCCTCTGAAAAGGAAACTAGGCCTGAGGGTCACAACAGTATTTTTGCTCCTAGTGAAAACCCTACCCTTCAGGTGACTTTGTCATCCTCTAACATCAGCTGTCGAACCTCAGAAATGCTCAAATTCCCCAGGCACATCACTCCTGCAAAAGCTGACCTTGCCTGAAGCAGAGGCTCAAAGTCATGCTGAAGTCCTTGTGGCACTTCAGTGGATTCAAACTGGATACCCCTCCTTTTCTTGCTGGTATTGCCAAGTCATTCATCTGAGCAGTGACTGCATCTGCCTCTACTGCTCCTGCATTAGTCTGTCCCTTTAGGAACCCCTGTGAGGCAGTCCTGTTAGGAGTTTTTAGAATTACACAACTAGTAAGGAAAAATAAAGGCCAGAGGTAAGCAAATCTGAGGCCAAACTGCAATTACTGCTGATACCTTATCTGACAGGCAGGGAGATTTGACCACAAAGAGGTAAAGGGTTAAGCCTTTCAGATGGAATTCAAATAAAATATTTTGAGGGGTTCAGAAAAGACCCCCACTAACTTCTAGAGGAATTGATGGCCACTGTAGGTCAAAAAAATTATGATCTCTTTATAGTAACAACAGCCTGGAAAAAATGTAAAATTTTTTAGTACAGGCATAGAGCTTTTGGGTTATTTGCTAGTAAGTTATAGTAGTGAGATTGCAAACATTTTAAAGCACAAAAGGGATGAATGCTTAAATGAACAGCAAATATGTCCACAAACCCTGTTCTTGTGTTTCAAACCACATAATAATACAAAGAACCAGGCCAGGGTGGAGTGTTGATGTTGGTAGGTTTGTGGGTTTTTAAAATTCTATCCCATTTACTATCTGTTTTTGGACCTGGGCATTTTTAAACAAGATATTATACACTGCACTTTTTATTTAAGTTATTTCCTGCTCCAGTTCCTTCTTAAATCCTGGATAAATATCCTCTGCTCATGATGAACCTGTTTGTAAACTTTTTCTGAACTTCAGTTGAACACAGGACTATTGAGATACCATTTATTTTTAAAAAGTGTATGCTTGTGTGGTGGGGAGAAAGCACATTTCTGATGAGAAGATTTTCTGAACTCCTCTACATTCGCTGTGTATAAAAATTCATTTAATTTATCTGCTCTGGTCTTATTTTCTGAATGCCTCTTTTTGTGCCTTTACCATTTATTGTTGTATAGCCTTTCTACAGAGTCTTGATGGCTTTGAAAAAGGTTTTGTTATTACTTTATCTTTTGTAATTTTGGTCTTTAAACTCTTTGGCCTGCCTTGTGTTTTTAACCTGCCAGAGCTCATTCTCCTTTATTTTCCTCCTTTGAACACGACGTCAGCTTTTCAAAGGTCACCTTCTCCCTTCTGGCACTGGGTCTGGAGCACGTGTAACTGATCAAAGCAGCGATGCAGGAGTTAAAGGTGAAGCCAGTGCTGGGCAGTGAAAGCTGCAGTGTTAATGAGATATGCAGACAGGAGGGGAGAGCTGGGGGGTGGTCAGTAATTGAGCTCCAGAGGACTCAGAAAGAAGTTCAAAACCTCTTTTTTGCATCTCTGTGGCAGCTCCTGCCTAGAAATATGAACAAGCTTCTGATGCTTTTTGTTGTCCTAAATACAGTAGAGAAAGAAATGACAATTTAATTGCATCAAAGAGTCTTTATTCAGTTTTTCCTCCTGATGCACCAAGACCCTCAAAACTGGGATATCCATTTGGGTCAAAAAAGAAAATATTTAGACCGTTGAGTGACATTAATGTCAAACTTAGAGAGCTGCCATACATTGCAACTGGGACAAAACAGAGTGAAGGAATACTTCAAAACAGAGTGAAGGAATACTGATTTTGCTGTGCAATAATCTTGTGTCAAGGAGCGAATGTAAATAAAACAGTATTATGTTGTACTATCACTAATTATGTTAAGACCTGTTGCTCAATAAGCCGAAAAGCTTGAAAGTAGAGCAAGCACATTAAAAATTAACACAAAGAATTTCAACTGAGACAAATATAGAAAACAATTCCTTTTTGGTTTTAATTCCAAAACTCTAGGAAGAGTGCTTTAAAATAAAGTGTGATTTGTTTCAAGGAACAAAGTTCAATGAATCTGCATAAAAGAAAACAAGCACCTTGATGTGAAATGGAATCTATACCTGCAGCATTTGCTCGATTTTGACCTGCCTTAGGAACACATAAAATGACATCTAGACTTCATTTTCAAATATTTTGAAAAACTGGAAATACATACTTGCACATGCTTGGTGCAGACAGGGCTTCACTTTAAACAACCAAAATAGAGCAACCAGCAATACCTCTCACACGAGCAGGGTTTAAGAGCTTGGTCTGTTAAAGCTAAGAATTTCAGCCAATTATTTCTCTGTGAATACAAATTGGAATAAAAGTGTTCTATAACTGTGCTGCATACAGGGGTTTTATTTCCCACTTTTAATTCCTTTCCCTATCACAGCTTCAGGCTGGCCTGTAAAATTTACTTCTATATATTTTTATGTGTGATGGGATTTGCATAGATTTGAAAATCCCCTTACAATAGCACCTGGGTGATAATTAAGTTTTGTGACTCTTTGCCAGTTGCCTTTATTACTTGAGAAATAGCAGACTTTTTTGGCTCACAACTGAAAGTAGATAAAACTTTGGCATTGCAGCAGTGGCGTAAGATGGTGGCTCTACTGTCATATAAAACACTACACTCATATTAACTGTGGTCTTTTCCAACAATGTGAAGCCTTTGCTTTTATAGTTCTGCTCCTTATGGCTCCTTGTAGTTTGAAAGGCATGGCAGTCTGAGTCCATTGCTTTTAACAAAATCACTACTGACTGGTGGTGAGAGGAACAAAACAATGACAAAATGCCATTGCACAGCTGATGCAAAAGTGTTATTTGCTCTTACTACTGATGCTGTCAGGAACTAGTTCTTCATTAAATATGTGGTGCCAAGTTCCCCATCAGTCATCAAGGAGCTGCAGGCACTTAATGATGCCTTCAAGATCTAGATATAAAACAACACACTTTGCAGACAATGTTAATATAGGAAGAAATATAAAAGCTGGTCTTTAATTGGACACCTCTAGGGACAGGCATAGAAAAATGCCCAGCCCATGTAGGGCAAATACAATTTTATAAGTTTAGCAAATTAGCATAATTGACAAAAAATTCCCAATTAGAAGCACAAGTAATGAAATAATTCCCCCCCTCGTTTCCACCTCTTCTGGCACCCTGCTTTCTTGCTTCTAGCTGTACTTTGTTTATGAGAAAGTGTCTTGAGTAGCTCATCCTGCCTTCCCAGAGGAAGAAGCAAGATAGCATTGGGGCTCCTGAAATGTGGGGGGTTTTGGTTTTTTATCAGTAATGGAGTTATCTAGGAAACGTATAGCTATACAATAATAGTCTACAGAGATACAAATATATACGAAGAAAATAAAAAAGGAAATATTAGTTTGGCATCATTACAACCTGTGGTGGGACCTCTGCTCTGCAAATACCATGGTGTATAGCAGCGATGTGATTAATGTTGTAGGGAATTAGCACAAAAATATTCATTGTGAGACACTATGGAAGGAGAATGTGATAGCTACACTATACACTATCTATCTATCTATCTATCTATCTATCTATCTATCTATCTATCTATACTATAATAAAACCAATCTCGCTCCCTTGCACTCTGATTTCATCCTTTGCCAAGACATACACCCGTGTGGCTTGGCCTGGACAAGGAGTGCTGACTATTGCCTCCTCATCTCTCTTGTTTCTTTTGTGACTAGCAGCAATCAACCATATTTTGAATGTTTATGCCCCAGATGTGTGGATGATGTCTGGATTTCTTTCAGTTCATTATTTTGCTTCAGACCTTTTAAGCCTTGGGCAAAATTTTTGTGTTTCCTCATTTTTTTTGCCTAACCTTTTCTTCAGTATCTTGTCCTCTAACCATTAGGGTGCCTTATTATTTTTATCTAGTCATTCAAATGAAATCACACAGATAGTGCTCTGTAGCAATTAATGTGGATGACTTCCACACTCATTTCCACTTTTGTGCTTGTTCCAGTTGTAGTTCTGTTAGGAATTCCCACTGTCTAGCTCTAGGCATCAACTATTTCTCAGGGAATAGCAGAGCTGTAGAAACGTGGCACCCCTCCTAGGCCTTTCCAAAGAAGGGATGCAGAGGAGCTAGGGATCAAAAATCCCCCAAATGACAAGTTGAGGATTTCTATACATTCAGGCAGGAATTACCTGAAGGGATACCACTCTGAAACTGTCCTGTCAGTCTCAGTACCAGTGTGGTTTAGCTTTAACTTTTCTGTCAGAAACACACCCATGTTTCTACCTGCTTTTTTTTCCCTATTTTTATAATAATTCTGATCAGGGCTGGAATAATTTTCCTGACACATGCCTTAGTTCTACTTCTCCCCCATGACTTCTCTACCTCTTTAGCCTCTTGTAAAAATGCTGTCTCTTCCAAAGTGCTGCTGTTAAAAGTACAGTCCTTTAAAGTCTGGGTTCCTACCTCTCTTATGAGATTCTCCTGTCTAGACCCTTGTCTCTCCTAACACAATTTGTAAAATAACACTTTCTAGAAGCACAAGGAAGTGTATTTTTTAATACAATTAAATGGCCCTTTTAAGCATATTTTAAACTATGTAGAGCCAAAACCTTCACCAGAACTAAACTTCAGAGCTTACTGGCTCCAGCTCAGTTTACTTTTACTTCACAGCTCTTGCAATTTCAGTAGCTGTCAGCTTGAAGTCCCAGTTTGAGCCCTCTACTGAGTTTTCTGGCCAAGTTCCCCTAAGGGTGATGGTAAGTGATGGAACAATTAATCAAAAATTTGCAAAGAAACAAAAATCGAGCAATTCAGAATGAAATGAACACAACTCTGTATAAAATGTTCCAGTGTAGTTCCTAGGGAATCTAGAAGCATTCAGATCCTGTAATAAGATATTTAATCATCAAGTGACTTTTAAATATTTTTAAAAATGAAATATTTTCATCATGTAATCTTCCTTAGCTAAGCAATTCTTGTTTTGGGAAAGCAATTGCAAAAGGCTGAAATCAGTTTTTGTATACATTCCCAAAGCAGGAAGCTGAAAACATAGAAGTTACATAGGGCTATTTCTTCTCAGATCCAATTAATGAAATTGATTCTTTTAAAGGATAAAGTGGAGACCATCAAGTGTGTAACCACACACATGATTTTGATGTGTTCTAACCAGAAAGCAACCATGTAAATAACATCTTGGACATGAGAATTTTAACCTGGAATCTTCTATCTCTAAACCTGAGATTTTTTTAAAGTGTTTCTTTCTACCTTTGTGAAAAGAGACCACACTTGGAACAGAAGGCTCCTGGTATTTCATTTACTTTATTATACATTGGGCTTATTTAAAGACTGATTTACACTTTTATCACTCCTCTTTAAACCTCAACCACAGTAGAGCTCATCCTTAAGTTTCATGCAATTCTTTAATTAATATTTTTCACTCTATTGCCAAACAGTCAAGGATGGTATGAATTATCTTGATTAATGCAATTGTGTTAATGGAATATAGACATAGTTCATTTTTATTTCCATAGCTCAGCTGAGGCACTAATATATGTAACTTTATAAAATCAAACAACCACAGTGTCACCAGAGCCTTTTAAGGTGGAAAGTTTAGCACTGCATGGTTACAGCAGTTTAAGAAAGGTACTCCTTTCAGTGATCTACTGTCTTTGTACTGCCTTCTGCCCTGGTTGTTGGCCATGTGCAGTCAGATTTTTTTCTTGGCACAGGTATTATGTGTTGACTTGACCACAGGAAATATTTTGGCAGACTTAGGCTGCATAAGAGATCTCAGAAAAGCCATGTGGGGCCAACACTCTGGGCAAAGCTTCCTAAGCCTTTCCATTGCTAGGATGTCAAAACTTTTTGAAAGTCACATATCAAGTCAGCATAGTCTGCAGGCATATCTGAAGAATTCCTGTACTCCAAAAGCTGCTAGGTTATATTGTTTTGGGGCTACAAAATTGAAAAATCTGACAAAAGTTTGTGTAGCAGCCTAAGGATTAGCTCTGCTCCTGTCCCTGGCTATGGATTACCAGAAAATGTTTTTCTATTGACTTTCTTTTGCAGCAGATATCCTGTTAGTCACATGATTCTTCTCCTAAACCAAAATAAAAGCAAGTCAATGAACCCCAGTCATTTTTCAACTGGTTCAGCTACCTGAGCCAGCTTAGCAGATAGTCCACAAAAGCCATCCTGGCAGAAAGAAGAGCAGGGATAAGCACTTGAGGATTTAGTATGGGGAGACAGCTCTTTCACTAAGATAAAAACGCTAATTTTGGAAAGAAGCAAAGCTTTTGAAATAGTGGTTTTCATGCTTGAGTGTGGCAGTTCTCTTTCTGTATCGTTTGCTCTTTTGTACATTTTTTCTGAATAACTTCAAAACCAAACATCTGTATGAATTATCACTGACAAACATGCAGATGATATAACTGTTATGATAACATTTCAGTCAGTTTTATGGGCCACCTGTTAGTGAGGGCTTAGGGCCTCAGCTTAAAAAACACAGGCAGAGGTCTGCAATTTTTGGTCTGGTAGGATTTCACATGATTCCCTTGTGCTGCAGAGAGAATCAGCTGCAGCTCAGGAACAACTTTTACACTAAGCCCTAGGAAACAGAATGCAAACGAATCAGTGCCAACAATTGTTTCATTGATGCTCTGAGCCGTAAGAAGGCAAAATTTACCAAATTACTACAGACTCAGCTGTAATGCCTGCAGTAAGAAACTAGCAACTAGGAAATTAGATATGTGTTAGAGAGTCTCATCAAACTCCACCTGAAAAAAAACATTTAAGCTTCAAGTAGGGAAGAGAGATGCTTGTGACCAGGGTGATAATATCTCTTCTTGCTCCTGCTTTCTGCTATTCCTTCATTCATGATGTGTCTCTGTATTTGATCCTTGCTTGCCTTCCCATGCAAAGCAGTGAACAAAATAAGTGGAAAATAAACTCTCTGACTTACAACAACATCCTCTGCAACACAGCAATCATGGTGACACAAAACAACAAGGACTGTAAAAAATGTGCTACAGAACTCTATCTAAATTTTGTTTAATACATTCAAAATGCCAATATATGCAATGGAGATTATACAATAAGGTAAACCTATGCTTTATTTCATTAGAAGAAAAGTTGTATCTTAGCTCTTCTTGGTTATGAGAAGTGTGGGAGCCTTTGGGTTAAATCTGATGCGAAGCTGCTTTTCTGACAGAGTTCAGCAAGAATATTTTCTGCTTCCAGAATACCCAATATTCTCAGGAAAAATTGGAATCAGAAGGTCATATTTTCCCCAGCTATAAAGAAGCATCCAAACCCTTCTTAGTAACTTGCTTTTTAAAACAAGAGTTTACATTTCTTTAAAATCTGGAAAGCTAAGATGTTTAGTTTGTCCTTAGTGCTAACAGACCTTAGTGGCACTGAATATTTTTGGCTTATTCCACCAGATGAGAAGCAGTAGCTGGAAAGTGTTCTGCTTTTGCTTCCCATTGGCAATCCAGTAGGCTCCAAAAGGGGAAGGTTGAGCCATGAGCCTTGTGATTGCTATTTCTTTCAGCCTTCTCCTCAGCATGGAATTCTTCAGGGAAACTCTTAGTTAATCATCTTGAGATCTTTTTTTTTGCAAGCCAAGAATCCTCGTAGTGGAAACCTGTACCTGGCTGTTCACTTCAGTGCTGGGGGAAGCAAAATTCATTTGCTCACTATGTTGTTCTCCATCCTGGACACATCCTCCTCTTATGATATATTTGCTCTGACAACTGTGACCATCAAAAAGCTAATTTGACTAAGCTGACTTATCTTCATCCCAGAGTTATCAATCCACAATTAAAGCTGACATAAAAGCCAGACCTTTTTCCCTCCTCTCTAGGTCTGGCCTCTTACTCTGCCCTTCCAAGGCTATAATACAGAACATTTTTATCTATTTCCATAGTTTTATTCATCTTCATTAAAGATTTTCCTTTCCTGATCCTTGCTGGATTTGCTGTCTGTAACTGAAAAATCTCTTCAGCTAGAAAAGCCACAACAACTTCACTCCTAGTGGACATGAATAAGATATCTAAATATTATATAACAAATATTTTAACTGATATTTTAAAAAAATACTGTGATAACTCACACTTGTGAAATATTGGTCCAGATAGTCTATAACTCAGTGACTAAATGTTGTGACCATATCTCACCTGGTTTCTCAGAAGTTCTCCTGAACACCTATCTAATGTTCTCATATCAAAATAACTTGGCTGCTGCAAAACAGTGGCTGCATGGCCTCATTCCCTCAGGGTGCTCACAGAAATGCTGACCAGATGAGATAATGAGCATTGACTCTGACCTGTTCTCATGATTTTCTGAAAGAATGGCTTTTACAATGCTGGATCATCTTATCTATTACTCCTAGCTCAAGTTTGGGATGTTTTGCTCTGTCCTGGAATGCTGATGCTCAAAGTAAAGGTCGAGACAGCATAAATGAAGGTGTGATATTGCAGTGCTGGAATGCTGTGTTTGTGCCTTGAGGAAATTACCCCTAGTGCTGCATGCATTTGTTAGCCTTGAAACACAGCCCTGAGATGGGAGCCATTTTTTTTCCCCTGTGAAAAAAACAAAAGTAAAAGCTGGTTTTCTCTAGGTGATTTCTCTGCTCTGTACAGAGGGAAGAAATTTCCCTGATTTATTTAAAGAAAATCACCTGGCATGCCCATGTGCTCAGGTTTCCATCTCACTGAGGAGGTAAATTGCCAGTCATCAATCCAAGTGACTGATGGAAAAGAGTTTTCTTATGCTTGTGTGAGCCACTGCAGTTCCAAGTCCCAGAGCAGTTTGTCTGCCCAGTAGATATGTGATTGATTTAGAGGCACTACTCCAAGGGTAAGAGGGAGTTAGGTTTCCTCAGAGCAGGGTTCTGAACCGTGATTTGTATTGCTGAAAACATCCTCCTTAAAAAAGCCAGTGAAATGGCTTGAGCCCCTCTGGGTAGGGGAGGAAAGTGACTTATAGCCAATAACTAACAACTGTGATTCCTCTGCTTCTCAGTGCTTCCATTATCCAAATTTACTTGCCAAATAACTGATACAAATAATGTTTGGTCTGTAGATTTTTCCAATCATTTCCAGTAATAAAATCACTCAAATTTTAGCTCTTATTAAATACAGAGGTTGCATGGCATTCACATTTTCTCTCCAGTTACACATAACTTTTAGAAATAGGCCGCCATTTCTAAGGTTTCTGACTACAAAACCTATTGCGCCCATCTATTCTGCTTGAAAGTAAATGTGTAACATTTGCTCCCTCTCTAGTTGTAGTCAGGAACATTCCCAATCTGCCACTGCCATTGTGGGATCTCTAAGGAGGACCAACATTGCTGAGCAGAGAGCTTTGAACATTCTGAAAGTTTATTCTTAAAATGTGTTTAACTGCATTTGATCATCTGGCTTCAAATGAAGGATACCATCAGATATAAACTGGCAGTTAACTGAGCAAGGGGAAAAGAACACTGAAGTGATAATTAGCTGCTCCACTTGGAAGAGAAAAACAAAATGAACATATGCTAAGCAAAATTAGAAAATTTCTGATTCCTGCTGGACCAGCATATTGATGTAAACACCTTTGCTCCTGCCCTTTGACTGTATTTCCAAGTTGCTCCTGGATCTCCAAGCCTTCCTCCAGGATGGCAGCAGCTGCTGAAGTGGGAGCTGAAGGTGCTGCCCTGTCTGGCAGCTGCTGCTGTGCAGGGGCTGCAGCCCCAGCCCAGCCCTCATCCCTCTGCCTGAGCTGCTCCCAGGTGCCTCACCTCTCAGCAGCTGCCTTTTCTTCAAGACTTTTAGCAAAAGGACTTCACCTGATATAATGCTGCAGGATATTCAAGTAATTTAAATGACTTTATGCCACTTGAGGCTTAAAAACCACTAAATGTTAAAAAAATATTTCAAGCACACAGTCATAACAACCTAAACCATCAGATGCACACCAAACAGAGAGCAGGTTTTGTCGAAAGTCTGCATTTTTAAAATCAAATCAAATCAGGTCTGTTTCTATATGGCTGAACTTCTATGTGATAGAATTTTTTTCAGTGTACAGTAAACTCTCCAGTCTGTGTACACTAGTGATTAATATATCTACAGTATGATGAAATGTGATCTCATATCCTACTTGAGTGGCCAAGTTAAATTAGAGACAATTTGGACTAATTTGGCTTCTTCCTGAAACCATAAATGTGCAGATGAAAGCTCTGATTAGAGGACAGGGAGTGTAGCTTAATTTGATTTTTAGCTTTGAATGGCTAAAGTGTTCTTACCTTTGAAGAACTAAATTACTGAAATAACAGCAAAGCAATAAAAACATCAAAGTTAAATTGATTTTTAAAGATGAAATGGTTGAATTAAAGTGAAGAGGTATAGATTTTGTAAGCAACTGGAAAAACCTATTGGTGTTTCAAAATATCTGAATATTAAACCTTTTTTAATTATGCTTGGTGGCAAAGAATGAGTGAAACAGAAAATTCCTGAAGTTTCAGGTCTTGCTCTTACAACCTGAGGCAGTGAAATAACTTTGTTTTAAACTGAGATCCTTATAAATAAATGAAAAATTCCCTCTATTCCTAGGTCCCTGAGATTAATTGTATTTTACATTGAAGAAAAATTTCAGTCTAACTTTTTCAATGCTAGACTTCACTGCTCTAAATTCTCAAGCATTTGTTCTTCAAACAAAATACAGACATTCCTTTAAGTCTCATTTTGAATATAGGTTTATACTCAGGGATAGCTTATTAAAATAATTGTTTCTATTCTTCAAAGGCAAGTTATTCACATGTTCCCAAATGAACAATATGTGTGTGTGTATGCTTGTATACATGAGACTATGCCTGAGTCCTGCAGCCAGAACACAATGAGATTTTATACATGCCATCTAACCAGAGACCAGAAAAATAATGTTATATTTATAAATAAATCTGGCTCTTCACTGTGGAAAAAAACTATGAAATAACCCCCCCCAAACCCCAAACAAAACACTTTATATAGAATGTCATGGTGCAGTCTCTGAGTTAAATGGCAAGTTTCTGTCTTTTGAGCAGGTTAGCTGTTTAAGGTGAAAGCATTTCTTTATATATTTTTTTCCAAAACCTCATTAATTGAAGTGGCCCGGCCCTTAGGTCTCCAGGCATTCAAATGAACTGCTGGTCTTTCTCAAAGGATTTTGGCTTGTGTCTTACTTATCACCTCTGCCCAAGTGAATGGAAGAAGAGAAATAAAACAAAAAATTGCGAAGATAGTCTGACTTCAAATGCCTTTGACATCTAGCAAAAGAATATGTCTTTGTTACACAAATTAAGAAGCAAATATAATTTATTTTTCAAAAAGAAAAATCGTTCAGTATTTCAAGCACTAATTTAACAGGCAGGCCATGGAGCACAAGCCACAACTTCAGAAGGCACCAATTTGGGCCATATCTTTCTTTATTAATACAAGGCCGAACATGGTCAGACTGGTGCCAGGTCTTTTAGGGAGGTTACTGCCTCAGTCTAAATAGGTTCAAAACACTTATTAAACTTTCTACTTTTTATCATCTTATCTGAGTTAAGAAAAGTCTTCATTTATGGTATTAAATTCAGGTCATTGTAAAGGAAAGAATGTAAGATTAGGACTGAAAGATGGGTACCTAAGGCAGTTAGTAAATAGTAATAGGTGAATAGTAAAATCCGGTGTTGTTAAACATAATTTGTCTATTGCCTTTAGAAGGCAATCGTAGTGTCTGTAACATTTCCTTGTGACTTTGGGGACAGTCTCATCTTCTGAAAACTCAGACTATGTTTTCATATGACCTTATCATCCCAGTTTGGTCAAAGTCTCATGATGGTTTATCTGACTTGGTTCAGACAGCTTCTGCACATGGAGCAGAAACTCCAACTGGATCCATTATTTCAGGATTTGCTTGTTCTGCTTCAGAGTAACTGTAAGTCAGACACACATACCCAGTGGGTTGTGTTCCTAGGTTGTTATTGCTTGCTAACACGTTGTGCCTCCATCAGAAGTTTCCTGAACTATTGAGCCTTCATTCATAAACTTTTCTGCATTATTATTAGACTGGCCAGCTGTATTGCTGACTGGTATTTTGGCAAGTTGTTTTTCTCAAGTGTAACATGTTTATGTTATGCAAAAAAGAATTCAGGCACAGAAAAAGGGAAGTGTAGCAACCAAATGAGAAAATATTTATTTTCTGCCCTAATCTTTCTCAGGATTCAGAACCCTCCACCTCCTGGGCCAGCAGCATCTACCCTGCATTTACTGAAGCTGGTTTGGAAAGGAATAATGTGGAAGAGAACAAAATAAACATTGCATAGATATGGAGGAAGAAGAGATGGATAAAATATGTATCTTTCTAAAAGAACAGAACAGAGGTGCCTTTGAGAGGCTTGAGGACTTTTTTGTTTGAGGTGTGATTTAATCTGTGTCATGTTACCTGAGTAGTAATGAGTGCTTCCTAAGGGTTAAGTGCAGGGTCAAAAAACATGTGAGAGATTCATATAATGTTTAGATTAAATTATCCCTGAATTGGATATAAGAGTGCTCAGTTAATTTCCCCCCTCTTTTTTTTTTTTATTTCCAACTTATCCATTTGATGCCAAAATATGTAAGGCATGAGTAATTTTTTTTCCTTAAAAATGGACTCTGAATGATCTGATTGTCTTATGTTCACAGCCCCTTTGAACAGCTCATACAGAAACTAGGGGTTACTTGAGATGCTTGTTGCATCATTTATCTGGAAGGAGGGCCCTAGTGCAAAAATAATGTGAGCACTCACACTGTTTTGTCATCTGTTGTCTTCTGGGAGTGTAAGCTGCACTGTGTGTGTATGTATAGCAGATTCATAGCCTACTCCAATTTTGAGCTCTGTGTGAGTTGCAAATATGTCTCCTGAGAATGAGGAAACTTGGAAAGAATGAGGTCATTGTGCATAATAAATCCCCCATATGCTTCTCTCTTCCCTACAGCCCACAAGAGAAACATTTCAGAAAGGGTTACATTATAATTTAAATTCCTATTTTCAAAACTGGGAAATGAAACCCAGATATAGCAAGAGGAATGGCTTGTTCACTTTCAGTGGAAGGAGAAAAAAATCTGAGATACAAATGGCTGGAAAACAAAGTTGAGGCTCACTAAATCAACTATATTTAAAGGGGGTGAGATCAGAGATAAGAACAAAAGAAAACTTACATACGCTCTAATTTTCTACTACCATCTATAGCATCTGTGCAACATCAGAGATGTTAAATTAACCACACGAGGGCTCTCCTGTTCTTCACTTGAAGAAATAAATTTTTCAGAACTGTGAAAACTGCAGGGAAAAAGACACAATTTTATATTCAGCAACAAGAGTATCGGGCATACTGCCCTGGTCCACAGGGCACACTCCGCTTGCAAGCAAATATCATTTAAAGCATGGTGTTAGCACAGTAACTTAATGCTTCACTTCATACAAAAATAGTCATTGGAATACTGTCACAGGATCAGGTAATTTTTGGTCAGCCAGGGAGCAGGGAGGGCTCCAGGCTGTGAGGAATGAATTTCTCGTGCAGCTGGGCTGGCGTTGGCTCCAGGGCCCGGCAATTCCAGACGGGCAGTTGTACCCCTGGCACGAGCATTGACTGCACACCAACACCAGCCTGGCTGGGGCTGAGCAGCAGCCTCTCAGGGGAAGTCTGAGGAAGAGCTCTGCGTGTTGGCAGCCCCTCCAGGATTCGTGCTTGCGAGAGGCAGCCGGTCCCCAGGGGTGCCGAGAGCTGCTCACGGAGTATCTGATTGCAGTCCTGCAGCCAGCCTGGGAACAGCCGTGGGGAGGGCATGGGAAATAACAGCCTCATTTAACCAGCCATCTGAGCAGCTGGATGCAGAGGGATTAGCGCACTCGGGTCTGGAGTTGTCATCCAGATCTTTTGCCTGCTGCCTCCAAGCACCACATAAATTCACTGAGGGCTTCTCCATCCTGTCTGCAGTTCCAGAAACGCTGTCGGCCATACAAATAGCCTCAGTGTCCTCTGCCTGAAAAGCAAGCAGAGGGGCATCCCTGACTTCCCAAAGGGAGTTTCAGATTAGAAAATTGACACTTTGAAACTCAGTTTTGGCCTCCAATAGTCTGCTGCTTCTTGAAGAAGGCATGGAGAGGGCAGCATGGGGGATAGCACGTGTCAGAAACTTCTCTAACCCTCAGCTTAGAGGATTTTAGCTTTGCCCTGGAAAGAATTTAGTGCATACAAACCAATAGCACACTTGACTTTACAGTACCAAAAAGTTTTCAAAACTGCTCTGTTACTGTGACGCACATAGAAACACACAGCAACACACACAACAGGTGTTCAGGTAGAGAAGAAGAAAGGAAGAACTCTCCAGTTTATTGTTGACCTCGTATCTCTCAGTTTCTGGACAGTGATCAGAGATTGGACAGAGAAGTTCCCACCTCTCCATCTCCACTGCTCACTTGAGAAGTCCATCAGGTGAGATCTTTTACAAAGGAATGCAAACATGATCCTTGTTTATCTTACAATTCATGAGAACTGACTCCACTATACTAAAACAAATCAGAAGGCTGATTTTCAGGTACAACATCACTCTGCTTAGCTATATAGAAATTGATACTTGGATCCTCACAAAGAGCAGTTGAACATTTTCTGTTCAATATTTGAGCAGGAGCAGTTGTGGACTACATCTTAATCCTTCATGGTAGCCCAGTGGCTACTAAGAACACTCGTCTGTGTGTAGTGGACAGTTGAGTTCCCCTCCATCAGTCTCTTGATTTTCTCTTCCTACAGATACACCCTAATGCAAGGCTAACTTCTGCTCTTACTGATTTTTGTTCTTGATGTTTATTCTTAAAGCTGTCACCATGTGGGCAAGAACATAAAATTCAGGATTTAAAGACAAGCAAGGAGGATTTTTGTTCTGTAGGTGGAGGTTAAAACAGTCCTTTGGGGTTTGGCTTAAAGTACCACTTGGCACTGCTCTGTTAAAAACTGTAAAAAATGAATTATGGCTCTGCCTCAGCTGAGATTGAACAGGAATGGTGATCACTTTTCCCAAAGATCTTGCTGGAAGTTTTTGCCAGGGAAAGGTTTTGCTGAATAAGAAACCTTTAAGCCTCTGAAGAGGGAAGAAACTCATATGCAGTCTTGTCTTCCTTATATGGCTGTTGGCTAGCTTCACTGAGTTTTCTGCTCAGTGGGTTTGTTTTGGTAACCCAAACTTTTGGAGAATTCCTGTTCCTCTTGTCTTACAGAGGAATGCTAGGTGTCCTGCTAGGGATTTAGAGTTCCCTCGAGGTGCTTCTCAGTATAGTTCAGCTTTGAAGCTCTTAGGTCTTTTAATGATTCAAGTTATTAGCTTATGGGTATAGCTGTTATATAGGGGTTTTTTACACAGTTTTCTGGACACTCACCTAAGCCCTGGCTTGTAACTTCCACTCTTGGTCTACTCCTGCTTTCATGTCTTTGCTTTGCTAACCAGAATTAGAATTATGTTTTCTTTTACATGAATTTTCTTCATGTTACAGTGCACTTCAATAATTTAATTCCTGAAAGACCAGAATTTGTAACATTGTCATTTCTAAATGCAGAAAAGGAGCTCATTCATTCTTAAGTGGTCAGTGTGTTAAATACAGGCTGCCCCAATAACTTCCAAATATTGTCAAAGGACTTTCCTTCTCCTAATCTCTAAAATGGCTGTATCAAAAAGATACATACTCTGAATCTTTTCATTCACTCTCCTTGTCAGGTAGCGTAATTGTCACTTGTCAAAATTTCATTAGTGGCCCTCTTCCTTTTCCATGTCAGCACTTCAAAGTCCTTGCTTTCTGTAACTGCTTTCCTTGCATTAGCCAGAGCCTTAAACCACTTTTCTTCTCCATCTTTTCAGTGTGTGGTTTGCCTTAATGCGCCTATTTTATTTATTATTGCACTAAATATTCAACTTCAGTCCTGCACCTTTTCCAAGACATTCATTTTTTTGGCTTGTCTTTCATTATGTTGCATTTCTACCTCCTAGTTGCTCAATTGAGGTTGACCTGCTTTAGCAGTACTATTAGCCTTCCCAGGTAATCAGGCTTGGGCAAAGTGTGGCTGTAATGGAGGCTGTGAAAAAAAACTGTAGAGGCAGGAGAGACTAAAAATTCTCCCTGTCTTATTTAAAATGATATATTATGTTTCCTTTGCTGCTTCTTCTGTTCTGACTTTATGACATAAGCAATATTATTTGCTCCTAAGTGTTCATCTGGGGCAGTTTTATAGCACTGAATCAAAATAGCCATTTTCACTGATGTACTCTTTTCTCTCTATAAACACATTTAGGGTTTCTGGCCACAGTCTTCTCTAAAATGACCTGGCTTCAAGTTTTAATGCGAGGAGCTTTGTGCTTCTGAGTGTTGAGGAATGCTTATTGTATAACATTCTGTTCACTGAAGCCTAATTTTGACATTTGAGCTGCTTTTCAGAGCACTGCAATAAGAGCACCTGAAATCCTTGCTTAATTTAACAAAGCCTGCTGCTTATGTTTTTAGTGCTGTGGGATGTTCTAGCTGTCTGGATAAACCTGAGGTCCATGAAACTGCAAAGCAGTTGGTGCTTGGATCACCTGCTGTTTGTGGTATGCCACATAAGCATTGATTTCCCTCTGCATCAGCTGCTTACGCAAAAACTGTAGGAAAATAAAGCTGAAAAAGAGTTTGGCAAGTTACAGAGTCTCCCACAGCATTCCTGTCTGTCTCTTAAAGACTTCCTGTGATGGAGATAATTTCAAAGTAATTTATTCCAGTTCTTTAGTATTCTTAGAATGATGAAGTCTTTTCAGAGTTCAACTAGCTCTTCATTCAGCACAAGTGAAGGATTTCTTGTCCTCCCTGATACAACTAAGAACAATAGCTCACTCCATTCCAGTTTGAAGTGTGTTAGCATGTCTGGAGACCTGATTCTTTTCTTTAGAAAAAAATGATCCTACTTCTTTCTTAAGTTGTGTCTTCTCATCATCTTTAGGATATTTACACACACACACACAAACAGCCTACCCTTGACTGTAAAAGGGGCATTTCTGTTCCTGTAACAGGACACTGTGGTGGGAAGGATCTCTTAGGTTAATATTGCCAGGCCTTTTATTGCCAGCTTGATCACACTGACCTGCATGTGGGCTCACGTTCAGCTCCTTATCCAGTCACCCACAGGCAGCCTATCCTGCCTAGCTGGTTTCAACCAGTGAAATCCATTTCAGTGCCAAAGCTTGCATTCATCCCAGGTCTTCAAAACTGTAATTGGAAACAATCATGTTTTTCCTTCCAGGCTTTGTCACCTACAGATTTGTTATCCATTTGTTTCTATTTCTTTCTGTTGACTATACAGGGCAGGCAGCTCAGCCATTGCTGTCCAAATTGGAGATTCCTAAAGTTAAGTAAGGTAACTCTCACCTGAAAGATGGGCAGTTAAATTTAACCCACGTAGGAGTAACAAGAGCATGGTTATAGCTGAACAAGTCAATGTAATAAATACATGCCTGACCATTCCCTCCAGAAAACCATCAATCACACAAAAGAGCAACACGTCAAAGTCAGCTGATGTTCTGCACCCTGTCGAGTGGAGGCAAACACTGGGGTAGATTTGAGAAAACTCACTTTATTTTTTACATAAAGTAGCCTTGCAAAGGGCAGGGAGGAGGGGGATGGCTGAGGAGTTATTACAGCCCATTCCTTATGCAGGTCAAGGGGGGAATTTCAGATTCCTTAGCAATGGCAGGACAACAACTGCTGCTCTCAGGGTCTTGTAGGGGCACTGGTCCCCATGTCAGACACTACAGACTGCACTAGTTCAGTGAAAATGTAGCCTCTTCTCCCTCTGTTTCATTTCTCCAAATATGACATGGAGTTTGATTTCCAGCATAAATATTACATGACATTCAGAAATTATTTATAACCAGTGTATTTGAATTCAGAACCAGCTGTAAAAATAAATGTCCAATGCTTCAGAGGCAGTTTTACTTGTAGCAAATACAGATTAAATATGCATTTTGCCAGTTTATCACCTCTCAAAAACCATAAGGAAAAATTGATAAATGAAATTATTAAGATCCAAGCATGACATCGAATTGCCTGAGGTCTGATGACTTGTAAATGTGTATAAGTAATCAAAGGAGTGGGTGCCAAGATAAAGATTCTCACAAGGCCACCACTTGTAAATACCTATTTTTCAATCTTGTATTGATATGGGTCTTTGTAAAGATACTTTACATAATTTGGAAGGAAAGAATTAACCAGCAAATTTCATGTCATCAAGCTGGATTTTTGACTATACTAGTCCCTTGAAAGGAGAAAGGAATAAGCTCAAGAAAAACAGTAAAACTTACATTTGACTATTCAAATTCACTACAATTCTGCCAAGGTCAGCAGGTACTGTTCCAGACTGGGAGCAAGTGAGCCATGGTGCTGCAGAAACATTTAAATGTCCTAGAATCACCAAGGGCATCGAAAGAGACCCTGGGGAAAACTCCCTGCATAAAAGAACGTCCTTGCTGACTGTGAGAAAGTTGGGTGTGTCTGTGGGGAGAGCACAGGGAAACAGGAAGAAACAGGGATTGCAAGGAATTGCTTTGGGCTTTGAGGCTATGGAAGAAAAGCATAATGCAGATTGCAGAAATATTTTTAGATGGTTCCTGGTAAACACTGCATGTGTTCTGGTCATTGTTGTTCAAATGTAGTTTTATGGGTTTTCTGAGTCTTCACAGAAAAAGAGTCATGAAGAAAATTGACAGTTTGGGCTCTTTGCTTCACATAAACAACCAAGACACAGTTTGCTCCATGTTTTCAAGAAGAGGACTTATTACAAGGCATTTTTTAGTTCTATCGGGCTGCAGCTGTTTGCAAAAATTAAAAATCAAAAATACTGCTGTTAAAGCACTACCCATTATTTAAAGCTGCAAATGCACTTTTGTGTTGGAGTCATATTCTGAGTTCATTCATCTTTGGGCACAACATTAACATTTGGTGCCAATCTGAAGGTTTCTGGAGGAAAATGTTGTATTCAAAATTACTCTGGAGAAAAGCACAAAAACTCCAAGGCAGAAAAATGATCTCACAGTTTGGAGATGGATGCAAAGCTGAATTTCAGGGTAACACTAGTTTTCCCATTTGAAATCTTGCATGGCTGAGGATGTGTACAGAACACTTGGATTACTTCCAAACTGATTTTGTACAGAGAATACATGCTTCAAAATACTATTGTGTATAGGCTGTTCCATGCTGTGCTGTCTTTTATGTAACCTTCTCAAATGATGGTTCAGCTTTTATGGAGCAATTGAGAGTCTCTGTGCTGCCACTGATAATTTCTCTGGCCTCTGTTTGGAGAGCTGTTCTCATAATTTAACCCAGAGGCTCAGTACCCTTCAGGAGAGATGGGACAAATGCAGAGGCAGACCAGAGGGGAGAAACAACAGCCAGGTTCATGGACAACACACCTTCTGAAAGGAGGCTGAACACATTTTTAAACTAGACAAAAGTAAAAGCAGTTCAATTGTGAGGGTCTTCCGTAAAGAGAAATAGTATCAGAGTTACAGAATGATTCAGATTAAGAGGGCTCTGAAGAGGTTTCTAATCCAACCTCTCCCTCAAAGCAGGGGCAATGAATTCAGACTAAGTTGCTCAGAATTTTGAACAGTCAGATCTCGAAAGCCTCCAGGGAGGGAGGGTATCACACAGTCCATAATGATCCTCATAGTAAAAATATTGTCCTTTTGCATAGCCAGAACCTCTCCTGTCCCTGCCTCTCTTTAATTTATGACCATTGCCTCAATAAAGAGTCTGTCTCCATCTCCTCTATAAGTTCCCCATAGGTATTCAAAGGCTGCCCTTAAGTCCTGTTCAAGCATCAATTAACTATTCTCTCCACCCAAGATACACAGGACTGTAAGAAATCCCCAAATAGGCTGGCAGTGGAAGGCTCAGCTTAGCAGAAGTCCCAGTAATGGGCTCAGAGAGGTTGGAGAGGGGGAATGTTGGCACCTCCTCTGTCATTGGAGGTTGCTAAACATAAATTAGAAAAATATATGGTTGTCCATCCACGGGGTGGGAACTCCAGGAATGTTCAATGAACCCTCAAGATGCCTTCCAGCCTTGTTTTCTGCTGTTTTGATTTCATTCTAGAAGAGGATGTGAATACAAGCTTTAATACCAGCTTAGGGCCACAGAGCTACATACATCACAAGACTGAGCCCTAGGTGCATAATAAATCTCAGCACTTATTAATATTTCA